>CM031629.1:5777910-5780410 GCA_018398815.1 Conus ventricosus | reverse complement strand
ATCTGCTCCAGGGACAACGCCCACCCAGGTCTGCAGGTCCGGCAGGCAGGGGCCCAGGATTCCGTTGTCGAATCCCTGTGTGTGTGTGTGGGTGGGTGGGGGGGGGGGGGTAAATCATGAAATGAGGCAGGGAACAGTTAACAAAACACGGCAAAACAAAGTAGGTTACCCCCCCCCCCCCCCCCCCCCAAGAAAACAAATGCGCGCCCATAACTCCTGAAACGGAATGCTGCTTACGACACCGAATCGCCTTAATAAGCAGATATGACAGCACAGAGCACACAGAACAAACAAGGAAACATCCCCCCCCCCCCCCCTCCACCACCAGAAAAAAAAGAAATAAAAAAGGATGTTCCAAGCTTGCCTACGGACACATCTACACAACAACACCTGGAGAAATGAACAGACGTAAATGAACATTATGTGAGGGGTTTGTGGGGGTGGGGGTGAAGGAGGACTATGGAGAGTTGGAGGGGGTTGGGGGGGGGGGGGGTTGGGAGAGGTTGGTGGTGGGTGGGAGGGGTGGGGTGTGTAAGTGGGAGCATGGGGAGGGGAGGAAGGGGAGAGGGGGTTAGTGGATGAAAATGTACGAGAGAGACAGACAGACAGACATCAGACAGACAAACAGACAGACAGACAGACAGGCAGACAGATAAAGAGACAGAGACAAAAACAGACACATCGACAGACAACAGACAGACGGACGGATGGACGGACAGACAGACAGACAGACAGACAGACAGACAGACAGACAGACAACAGACAGACGGACGGATGGACGGACAGACAGACAAAGAAAGAGACAGACAGACAGACAACAGACAGACGGACGGATGGACAGACAGACAGACAGACAGACAGACAGACAGACAGACAGGCAAACAGACAGACAGACAGGCAGACAATAACAACAATAACAACAACAACAGCAACAACAGCAACAACAACAACAACAACAACAACAACAATTCTAATGGTGAATTAAGATGGAAAAGAAATGGATAATGAAATACTGAAACAAAAACAAAAAAATTACAACAGTAATAACAATGATCATATTCAAACACACTAATATGATACTGTCATCATTGTTTTGTGAGCATTGTGGTAAGCACTCTCTGTCGCTTATTCTCTACTAGTTCTCTTCCCCTCAGTTCAACATCCGCGTATCTCCATTACACAATTCTTTTAAGTGACCTTAGTCGATCGCTTGGCTTCCCCATGTAGAGTGAAAGTTAGAGAACAAATTCAGAACTTTTTTTTTTTCCTTTCTTTTTTTTTGTTTGTTGTATTTCGCTGCTGCCAAACCATTGCCATGTTTGTTTATACTGTGATTTGTTCTGGAAGATCTTGCTTTTTTTTTTTTTTTTTTTGTCAGGAGGATTGTTCTGGTTCAGTGATTCTTTATGGAACTGCGTGAGATTCGTGCTTCATGCGTACTTCCATGGGACCCTTTTCTTCTTTTTTTGGGGGGGGGTTTTGATTCTTTGTCTTTTGTTTTATGTTATTTTATTTCATTTTGTTCTTGGTGTTAGCGTCACTGATTATAGACATGGTATTCTGACAGTTATCCCGCCACAAATATAAACTGCACGCTAGCTTGCGCGCGCGAGTGTGTGTGTGTGTGTGTGTGTGTGTGTGTGTGTGTGTGTGTGTGTGTGTGTGTATTCAATTCAGAATTTCATTTTCAGACTTGTACAGTAAAGCACAATGTATTTGATGAAGTCCGTCACACCATCTACAGAGAAGAGGAAGCAGGGTAAGAAGAAGATGAATAAAATGACAAAACACAAAAAAAAAGGCAAGACAACATCTGAAAGCAGGCATACATTACGCCTTTCATGACTCACGTGTGATAACAAACACTTCAGTTAAGGAAGGTGAAGGGCACAGAGCGGGTGCAGGCCTACATTACGCCTTTCATGGCTCACGTGTGATAACAAACACTTCAGTTAAGGAAGGTGAAGGGCACCAAGCGGGCGCTGGCCTACATTACGCCTTTCATGGCTCACGTGTGATAACAAACACTTCAGTTAAGGAAGGTGAAGGGCACCAAGCGGGCGCTGGCCTACAGTACGCCTTTCATGGCTCACGTGTGATAACAAACACTTCAGTTAAGGAAGGTGAAGGGCACCGAGCGGGCGCTGGCCTACATTACGCCTTTCATGGCTCACGTGTGATAACAAACACTTCAGTTAAGGAAGGTAAGAGCACAGAGCGGGTGCAGGCATACATCACGCCTTTCACGGCTCACGTGTGATGACAAACACTTCAGTTAAGGAAGGTGAAGGGCACAGAGCGGGTGTAGGCCAACATTACGCCTTTCATGGCTCACGTGTGATGACAAACACTTCAGTTAAGGAAGGTGAAGGGCACAGAGCGGGTGGGACAAATCACGTGGGACCCAGGCATGCAGATATTAATTGCGTGATCCAAATCTGGTCCTCCCGGCCATTTTAGACACATTTTTGCAGCTTTTTGTTTGTTTGTTTATCATTAT
>CM031629.1:5770410-5772910 GCA_018398815.1 Conus ventricosus | reverse complement strand
AGATATATTTGTATGCCTGCTCGCAGCTTTATTACCACATCGTTACCCAAAGGCTGCCTACCTGGGTAGTGCCGACTGGAAAAAGAGCTGCCAGCTGGTGCTAAATTCAGTCGTTCCCGTGTCATCCAGTCAGTATCGTTCAATATCGTTCACTCAATTTCCGTACTTTCTTTCATTCATCCATTTCTCACGCCCGGGTGCATGCTATGTGTAACTGGTCATCCATACCAACGGCCAAACTTGGAAAGTTGGGGATGGGAAATTTTACGTGTGTGCAAGATGTTGTGCGTGCGTTCACACACGGAACCTCGGTCTATAGTCTCATTCGAAGGACTGCATGGGAAATGGAGTCAGAACCAATGTTAACTCCGAGGGAACATCCCCTGTACCGAAACGGCCCGGGGGAGATTCGAACCCGCAACCCAGGATCACCAAGATCACGAGTCCGGCGCTCTACCAATGAGCTATTCCCGGGTCCCAGTATTTTTGTGCATTCAGTTTTCCAAAACCCGGCCAGGAATCATCTAAACGCGCGTGTAATAGGCACCTCCAACAATGCAAATAAAAAAAATTCAAACCATGGGATTTCATTGACACCGAAATCCACATCTCAGAGTCACCACAGAACGCCAGTATTCCACTACGAGCTTACACCCACCGCAAACCCGTGCTTCGCACCCCCCCCTTGCTATCCTCCATCTGTTCTTTTCCTTTGGGCTCAAGCTGGACAGTCACTTCTCCCTATGTCAACTTCCTGACGTGTGTTTCCGATGCCCCGCGAAGCTGGCAGCCACACAGCATCACTAACACAGGCTTTGCAGGGAATTGTTCCATCTTAGCAAAAAACCCGGCCGCTGGCTTAGTTACGCTATACCATATATGCAAGAAGTACTGTTTTTTGCTGGTCAAAATGGCATCAGTTCCTTGTGTGAGGGTGCTTTTGTGTTGGCGATCACAAGCATTATTCAACTGCCAGTGTCACAGCAAAGTTTGCAATGTCAGCCTAAAACGACAACTATCTTCTAACGATGGCAGACAGGAAGTCTAGAGCAGCAATACAAAGATATCTGCCTTCAAAAGGGATGCGATGGTTCCCTTATGCAGCTGGAAGAGTTTTCATATCTGTAACATATATATTTATCTTAATTTCATGTTCTCAGTTTCCTCCACTTTCAAACTCCCCTCCCCCCCCCCCCCCACCCCCTTAAGTCCAAATCTTTGCCAAGTCATTACTATGAAGACAGTTCAATTGTTGGCCTGCGCTTGTTCCCCCCCCCCCCCCCCCCCCCCCCCCCCCCCCCCCCACTGTTAAGTTGTTCGTCTGTGTATTTGTCTGACTTAATTCAAGTGTGCCAGTCTTGAATAAAAGTTACCCTGTGCTAGGTTTTTATGGGAGCAAACGTTACCCCACTTGTTTACTGTTTATTGTTTACTGTTCCCACTCTCTCTAGTTTTGTTTGTTTGCTTGTTTGTTTTTCTGTTTGTAAGTTTCCTTCTGTTGACTGCCCACCATGCCATTATTACTTTTATAAGCAGTCTGCTTATCATTGTAGAAACACATTACAATGTTGCTAATCTTGAATTGTCAGTGTGAGTGATATATGTTGAAATAATGTATGCATGACGAGGACAGATTGTAAGACTAGGCTTTTGGCCTAAAATCTTCATCCTTGCGCATTAAAGATCAATCAATCAATCAATCAATCAATCAATCAATCAATCAATCAATCAAACAATCAATCTGTGTGTGTGTGTGTGTGTGCGTGTGTGTGTGTTTGTGGTGTGTTGTGTGTGTGTGTGTGTGTGTGTGTGTGTGGTGTGTGTGTGTGGTGTGTGATGCCTGTCTGCCTGTCCTGCCTGCCTGTCTGCCCTGCCTGTCTGCCTGCCTGCCTATCTGTCTGTCTGCAAGTGTGTGGTGTGAGTGTGGTTGTGTGTGTGTGTGTGTGTGGTGTGTGTGTGTGTGGTGTGTGTTGTGTGTGTGGATGCCTGTCTGCCTGCCCGTCTGCCTGCCTGCCTATCTGTCTGTCTCTGTCTGCAAGTCTCTGTCTTTCTGTCAGTCTGTCTGTCTTTCTGTCAGTCAGTCCCCCTGTCTCTTCTGTCGTCTGTCTGTCTGTCTGTCTCTCTCTCTCTCTCTCTCTCTCTCTGCTCCTCTCTTCTCTCTCCTCTTCTCTCTCTCTCTCTCTCTCTCTCTCCAGGTTCCATGGAGAGAACTTCGAGATTCACCACTGCTGAGATTTTTTTTTGGCGTGATATTAAGGTAGCCACACTCTTTGGGGTCACCAGTATCAGCAACTTCATGGCGGAGGGGGGTGGGGTGGGGGTGGGGGGAAACTGTCGCTGGATGGTCGTGACGGCGCTCTCTGTAGGGACAGCTCACCTCATTGGCTTCGCGACTTAAGCAATTCTAGTCGTCGTTAGAAAGGGCGTAGTAGGTGGTGTCCTGTGTATGCATGTTGGATCAGAAAGGACCCCTCCTGAACACCCACCATCCTGCGTGACT
>CM031629.1:5762910-5767910 GCA_018398815.1 Conus ventricosus | reverse complement strand
AGAATCACCGTTATCCAACTAACGGGAAGCAGAGCTCACAACAGAATCATCCTCATCAAACTCAATGGAAGCACAGGCACAACAGAATCACCATCATCAAATTGACTAGAAGCAACAAAACAAACACAAACAAACAAACACCCCCCCCCCCCCACACACACACACACACACCCACACACAACGAAGCCACCATTGTCAAAGTAACTAGAAATTAAGACACAACGAAATCACCATTACCTAATAACTGAATGTAGGGTCGCATCAAAATATCACCGTACAGATGACCGGAAGCAAAGTCTCAACAGCCTCACCATCATCCAAGTGACTGGAGGAAGAGTCGTAACGGACTGGCCATCATCGACTAACTGCAAGTAGAGTAACAATGAAATGATCATCATCCAACTAAATGGAAGTAGAGCCATCACAGAATCACCTGCACCCAACTGACTAGACGTGGAGACACAGCATAATCACCATCATCCAACTGACCAGAAGCAGAGTCAACAGGAGAATCACTATAATCCAACTAACTGGAAGTAAAATCCACAACAGAACCGCCATAATGCATCTAACTGTAAGTACAGTCACAACAGAATCACCCTAATCAAACAAACTGGAAGTAGATTTAACAACAGAATCACCATCACCCAACTGACCGGAAGTAGAGTGAAGAACAGATTGACCACACTGCAGCTGACCGGTAGTGGAGCCACATCAAATCGCCATCATCCACTTCACTGGACAGTCCAGTCACAACAGAGTCACCATCATACGACTCATTACGAGCAGAGTGACAGGCAGAGGCATCAGGAGATCACCATCATCCACTTCAGTGGATGTCGATTCACAGCAGAATCTTCACCATCTGACTAACTCGGTGCAGAGCCAGGAGAGAATTAAGACGATCAAATCAGTTGAAGGTAGGGCAGTAAAAATATTCACAAGTGTAAAAATTGGAGGTAGGGTCATGTTTGAGATTATGCTATCGAGCGATTGAGAAAATAATCACTAATCTAGTGTTTCCTCAAACACTTTCTTCTTCCCGGGGCTCTAAAATCATGCATTCTCTTCTATAAGCACAAGCACAAGCACAACAGTGTCAAGAACATGCTTTGTCAAATGCATTCTGATTTTAAAAACGAAAAGTGGACATGAACATCGTGCACGTTCATGTGAATGCACACCGAAGCAGATACACAGACACTGTTACAACTTGAAAAACACGTACGCATACATGCACGCGTAAGCAACTCTCTCTCTCTCCTCTCTCTCTCTCTCTCTCCTCTCTCTCTCTCTCTCTCTCTCTCTCTCTCTCTCAAAGCACGTGCACTTACCTGCAATCAAAACAAAACAGTCCTTGGGCTGGGACACTCACTCAACTGTAAAAAAAAAAAATTTAAAGAAAAAAAAAGATGTTATCAATGAGACATAGAAAATAAACAGAAAACATCATCCTGTATATTAAGAAGATCAGAACAGGACCCCAACGAACACGATGGACGGCAACTCAGAAGTAGCACATAGTCTGCTAGCAGCAACCTAATATGACACGATAGTTTCTTCTTCACTGCCGTTGCTGGCGCTGGAACTGCATGAAAACCAGCAGGCTCTGGCTAGAATGTCGACGGGATCCCGGGAATGAACATCATGGAAGTAATATCACTTAGGGGGAAAACACAGAAGATTACAACAGAGAGAACGAACACGTTTTAAAATTTCGTTCTGCTATTCCTGACAAAACACTCGTACCTCAGTTTTGCAAATGCACGTGGAGCGCCCGTCTGGCTGAGCCGCTGGCTGCCCGGTTCGTTTTGACGCCATTCTCGGCGTCACTCGGATCTATTTCCGGGGAAGACAGGCGACCAATCAATGCGCCGATACTTGAAGGGAGATAAGCAGGAGGTGGGCGGAGGCCCTGTCGGCTTGGAAGTGATGGGAAGCTATTGAGGCGAAAATGGAGATGGGATAGTCAAACGCGCACGGTTTGTGTGAAACGGAGAAATTGATCGACCCTTGGTCTGTCTCTCTGTCTGTCTGTCTGTCGATCTGTCTGTCCTTCTATCAGTCTGTTTGTCTGTTTGTTTGGAAGTAGAGTCACAACGAAACAATCGTCATGCACATGTGGAGGCACAACAGATCACAATCATCCAAAAAGCCGTCTGTCAGTCTGTCTGTCTGTCTGTCTGTCTGTCTCTCTCTCTCTCTCTCTCTCTCTCTGTCTTTGTCTTTGTCTCTGTCTCTGACTCTGTCTGTCTGTCTGTCTGTCTGTCTGTCTGTCTGTCTCTCTCTCTCTCTCTCTCTCTCTCTCTCCTCTCTCTCTCTCTCTCTCTCTCTCTCCCGGCATGTCTGGCTGGCTGACTGTCTATGTATATCTCAATCTCTGTGTCTCCTCCCATCCTTTTGTCCCGTGTTTCTAGCTCTTCCCCTCCCTTTGTTCCTCTGTCTTTGTTCTTAGCTGTCTGTCTGTCTGTCTGTCTGTCTTGTCTGTCTGTCTGTCTGTCTGTCTCTCTCTTCTCTCTCTCTCTCTCTCTCTCTCCTCTCTCTCTCTCTCTCTCTCTCTCTCTCTTTTCAGATCAGAGTTTTAATTTCTTCTTTAAAAAAAAAATGAAGACACGTTCAATGCTCTCCTGTAATGTGATGGGCAAGGTTCGTGCTCTTGCATTCTCTCTTTCCCCCTCAATCCCCCCCCCCCCCCCCTCTCTCTCCTCTCTCTCTCTCTCTCTCTCTCTTCTTCTTCTTCTTCTTCTTCTTCTTCTTTTCTTCTTCTTCTTCTTCTTCTTCTTCTTCTTCTTCTCTTCCTTCTTCTTCTTCTTCTTCTTCTTCTTCTTCTTCTTTCTTCTTCTTCTTTCTTCCTCCTCCTCTTCTCTTCTTCTTCTTCTTCTTCTTCTTCTTCTTCTTCTTCTTTTTCCTCCTCCTCCTCCTCCTCCTCCTCCTCTTCTTCTTCTTCTTCTTCTTCTTCTTCTTCTTTCCTTCTTCTTCTTCTTCTTCTTCTTCTTCTTCTTCTTCCTCCTCCTCCTTCTCTTCTTCTTCTTCTTCTTCTTCTTCTTCTTCTTCTTCTTCTTCTTTTTCTTCTTCTCCTCCTCCTCCTCCTCCTCCTCCTCCTCCTCCTCCTCCTCCTCTTCTTCTTCTTCCTCCTCCCTCCTCCTCCTCCACCTCCTCCTCCTCCTCCTCCTCCTCTTCTTCTTCTTCTTCTTCTTCTTTGTAGCTGCTACGATGCGTTTCCTCCTCCCCCTTTCCCTTTTCCTTGTGACCACTTAATCTTCGCTGAGAACAAAAGTAAATATTGTTGTTTAAGAGGACGAGAGGTGAAAATGGAAATCTGTTTGAACTGTGTTCAAGCCCTTTATAGTGGTTCCAAGGAACAAAACTAGCCACATCATCGGATTGGTGACGCAGAAACTGCAACGTTCTGAGCAGTTGTTCAGTCTGCAGTGGGGTGTGGCAACAGGTGAATACAAACGGTTCTCTCCACCAATGGCAAAAAAGTTGACAGAATTCGTCCAATCACCTAGCCCGACACATTCATCAGTATATATATATATATATATATATATATATATATATATATATATATATATATATATATATATAGAGAGAGAGGAGAGAGAGAGAGAGAGAGGAGAGAGAGAGTAGATCGGGATTCAAACCAAGCACGTCGTTTAAGCGATACGGTTTTCTAATTCAACTTATTTCCATTCACTTTCGGTCCAAACAAGGTGCTTGTTGTCTTTTAAGATGTTGAGGTCAAGTAGAAAATCTTTCAATCTTTTTTAGCTTTTGGTTACCCCCCCCCCCCCCCTTCCCCTCTATGTATATATATATATTGAATTATAAACAAAGCTTGCTCTTATGTCTTAGATTGAAAAAAATAGGGGGAGATATGTGTGTGTGTGTGTGTGTGTGTGTGTGTGTGTGTGTGTGTGTGCCTATTTATCCATTTCTCTATCTATTCTTCTTTCTTTCTTCAACAATCGCACGCATAAAAAAAATCTCTCTCTCTTCCCCCCCCCTCTCTCTCTCTCTCACTCTCTCTCTCTCTCTCTCTCTCTCTCTCTCTCTCTCTCTCTCTCTCTCTCACCAAATAAAAAAAAAAGCTTGAGACTTTCGTTCGGTTCTTCTTGGCTTTAAAGACCCGACCCTCATTTGCACTTTACGGACTCGACGTTCTTCGACGTCTGTCGGGGGTGGGGGGTGGGGTGGGGTGGGAGTGAGGGGGGGGGGGGGGGGCTTTCTGGCTGCCCGATTTGCTTTGACGTCATCCCTGGAGCACTTCGGATCCATTTCCGGGGTGTAAAGCGACCAATCAATGTGCGCGACATGAAGGGGGGATTAAACTACGGGGGTAGGGGGGCGACCTGGAGAGGGGGTTAAGCTAGGGGGGGGGGGGGGGGGGGGGGCGGGGACCCCTCTCCAGCTTAGGAGAGACACGAAAGCGGTTGTGGCGAATATGGGAGTGGACACATATGGTGTGCGAAACGGAGAAAACTGGTCGATTCTGTTTCACTCTGTGCGCGCGCGCGTGTGTGTATGTGTGTGTGTGTGTGTGTGTGTGTCTGTCCATCCATTAAATGAATCTGCTCGTGTTTACATTTTCAATTGTGTTTGTTTGTCTGTGTGTCTCAGTCATTCTCATTGTTTCGACGAGTTATGTGCCCTTTGTGGTCTGCTAGGTGAAAAACAAGGACTTTACTTTCTCTCCCTGTCTGTCTAGCTCTCTCTACTTCTCTATCACTCTGTCTGTCTGTCTGTCTCTCTCTCTCTCTCTCTCTCTCTCTCTCTCTCTCTCTCTCTCTCTCTCTTCTCTCCCTCCCTCTCTCTCTCCACACACACACACACACACACACACACAACACACACACACACACCACACTCCCCCTCTCTCTCCCTCTCTCTCCCTCTCCTTCCTTCTCTCTCTCTCTTCTCCACCACCCTCTCTCTCTCCGACCGGCAAACACACGTGTCTTTACGTCATATACCATCCAAATCACTACGCATTTATC
>CM031629.1:5745410-5747910 GCA_018398815.1 Conus ventricosus | reverse complement strand
TTCTTTCTTTCTTTCTTTTTTTTTTTTTTTAATGCTGATCGATGAGAATGAGGATGGTTAAGACGATGCTATGGATTTCCATTTCGGTCTGAGACTACATGACAGGGCTATACTCTACGCTTCCTTTCATAATATATCCCGGCGTCAACCAGGCCCGAGAGATATACAGGCACCTGCAGTGTTGGTCAGGAAATTTGAGCAACACTCTCAGAAACGCATCCATTAAGTGGATGAAACTCGACTGTGTGGTCCCAGTCTTCCCAACCGAGTCCGCAGCAACTCAACTCTGGGTAGGAGCCGGTCGGGGCAGAAAAACCCACATGACTTCTGATGGGATTCGAACCCACGACCTCTCGGGAGTCCGCGACGCTAACCACTTCGCCACGGCGGCTGGTCTTTGTTTTTTTTTTTTTCGTTTTTGTTTGTTTGTTTGTTTTGTTTTTTTTTGGGTTTTTTTTTTTGTTTCGTTTTTATTTTGTGTGCTTGTTTGTTTGTTTGTTTGTTTGTTTTTTTGGTCTTAGGCTACTTTCTAACCTTCTCCCCTGTGGCATTATTCCTCTGCCCCCTTCCTCCTCCTCTTCACCTCCCCCTCTTCCCTCCCCTCCTCCCTCCCCCCCCCCCCCACCCCCCTCTCCGTCAGCCTCTGATTCTTCCGGCCCCTCAAACAGCCACGCTCAGATCTGTTCTGTCGCAGCAGCAGCATCAGCAGCAGCAGCACCACCACCACCACCACCACCGTCAGTGAACAGAAGCAGTCAATATGGAGCCCCTGTAAGGCACCCCACCTGAGGAGACACTGCTCTGCTGCCGTGGCCACTTCGGTGGTGTTCGGTGTGCCTGTGGCCGTTTTAGTAAATATACTCAGGACACCACCTGTTAAGCCTCATAGTGACCACCAAAAAAAAAAACCCAGCAATTTCTGGGTTCCCTAAATTTTTTTGAAATTCACTTGCCCACGGGAAAGTTAGAAACAGGTTTTAACTTACCCGCACAAAATCAACTTTCCCTGACCCCTCGACCACAAAACCACACACAAGCACCAGCAGTTGAAAAATAAAAGTCCATTTTTTTCAGTTGGTTCGGCTTCCTCTTCTGAAGCAAATGTTACAACAGTTACACTTTTGCTGAGGAAACGCTACAGCCAGTTTCAGTTCTCGACCACAAAACCACACACATGACAAGCACCAATCTTCTTCTGCTTGGTGTCTTTTGTGGGCGCTGCACTCCCATCTTTCTTAGAAGATGTAAAACCAAAGCCAAAACAACGCCATCGTGATCGCACGCTGATGCAGACAATTCTAAGAAACGCGCGACCATTTCTCCAATAGACCAATAGGATCGCGCAAAACTGACCCCACTAGAGTCAACCAATGGCATCTTTCGACAGATTGCGTCGCCGGTAGGAAGGGAAACTACTCTTTTGGTTTGAGCAGACGACGTTTTAGTCACAGCACACTTCGATTCTGAACATACCCACGGAAAGTACCTTACGGACTTTAGCTTACCCGAGCGGTTTTTCTACTTTCCCCGGGTCACGGGAAATGGTATTTGGGGAACCCTGAGCAATGGTGAGTCATAGAGCTTGTGTGAATGAACGTTCGCTTTCTACAGGGTACAATTCCCCTCCAAAGGCGGTTGGTTTTTTTTTTTAACAGATGCCGATACCGACGATGCCTTCGGCTTGAAATACCCACGGGGCATAGGCGCCCCCCAATAGGAAATCTAGATCTTTATTTGCTGATGAACACACGGCACAAGTTTGGACCAAAACACGTCCGTGACAAAAGGCGAATCTAATCAGTCAAGAAAAAGAAAAAGGCTGGCGTTCGGTCCCGAGCGAAAAACAGGTCACTTTGACTTACTCGCCATACGCATGTCCTTTTCACCTCCGAGGATTTCTGAAAACAGGGCACAGACAGCCATAGCTGTCAACCTATACAGTTTTCCCCGTATTGAAACCTACGATTTCGGGTCTGTCCGGCCGTACACAAGTTTCAATACGGGTAAAACTGATTTGTACGGCAAGTCCAAAATCACTGAGGCAAACTGCGAGGTGAACAAATTTCCATAGCAGACGACACGGACTCTTAGCACTGAAACGGGAACGAACTAAGTAGATGATCGTTCATGCGCAGAAAACAATTCTTTTCTATTGTTCCGGTAATCTGCGCATGCGCGGTTCTTTCATCACCTTCCATGTGTGCATTGTTTGAATCGAGAATGATTACGAATCCCTCTGCAGCTAAAAAGGGCTCGAGTTGGTAGTGGGCGACACCTCAAGGACTGTGTATGTGTGTGTGTGTGTGTGTGAAGAACTTCTGCCTGATAGGCCTACTGAGTATTACATTGTGTTCACAGCAATTTTTGTTTATGTTTTTGTGTTTTCCGTTTTGTTTACGTTTTTGTGTTTTCCGTAATGTATAAGGTTTCGGGGCTCGGAATAAGGGGAAAAAGTACTTTTCAGTATGGGAAGTTGTAAAATGAGGAAAATTGGGTTGAC
>CM031629.1:5727910-5735410 GCA_018398815.1 Conus ventricosus | reverse complement strand
GTGACATGCATCCCCACGACAATGGATGTGCACGTGACATGCATCCCCACGACAATGGACGTGCACGTGACATGCATCCCCACGACAATGGATGTGCACGTGACATGCATCCCCACGACAATGGATGTGCACGTGACATGCATCCCCACGACAATGGATGTGCACGTGACATGTATCCCCACGACAATGGATGTACACGTGACATGCATCCCCACGACAATGGATGTGCACGTGACATGTATCCCCACGACAATGGATGTGCACGTGACATGTCATATGTTGGCATTGACGTGATATCCCCAACCCTCCCTTTTCCTGTCTGATCTCAAGAGCAATAAACCTAAAACAGTAGTTCTTAATTTCATGAAAAGAATGTTATGGCACTCACTACAAATGAGGATGAGGATGAGGATGATGATGATGATGATGATGATAATGATGGTGATAGCAACAACAATAATAACAATAATAATGAAAGTGATGGTGATGATATCGATGATGATGATGATGATGATGATGATAATAGCAACAATAATAATAATAATGAAAGTGATGATATCAATGATGATGATAGTGATAACAAATTAAATCAAATTAGATTAAATCGGATTACATTTTTAAAAAAAAAAGAAGAAAACGAAAAAAAAAAAAATTAAAACTGCACGAAGAAACACATCCTGCGAATAAACAAGCCATCTTGGGGCATGTCACATGTTGTTGTTGTTGTTGTTGTTGTTGTTGCTGCTGCTGCTGCTTAGTTTCATTGGTTGACCTGATTCGTGTTATACTTTATATTGTTCGTTGTTATTGTATTCTGCACTATGTTTTGCTTGTTGCTTTGTTTTCTCTGTTGTTTTCTTTTGCTTGTTTTATGTTCGCTGATTATTTATGGTTTGTCTATTGTTACGTTTGTCATTTTGTGCTTGTTATTGCTCTTTCTATATTGCTTTTATTTTGTTAGTTGCTTTGGGTTTCTTTTTATTTGTTCGCATTTTTGCCTTTTCGAGATCGGTTTATTTCGTTTTGTTGAATGATTGTTTATTGGTTATTTCTTTGTCATGGAAGATCAAAACTTTTTACAAATTCATTTGCTAGGGACCTTAAAGAGTACTTTCATTTTCGTTGCTGATTTTCTTTTTTTTATAAAGGCAGTTATTACCACTTTTTATCAATGTTTTTAAAACGTTGTGTCTTCTATCTTTTTTTCTTTCCCTCTTCTACTTGTAGAGTAAGAATTGCTCGTTTTACCTTTAATTTCTGCAGGTTAGGTATTTTTGCGTTCCTGAAATGTAACAAACACTGAACACATTATGAGACATTTAACATGCGCAACGCAGTCATTTGCGTAAATATGGGCAGACACACGACTGGAAAACAGGCAGTATAAGAAGTCTATTGACAATGTTGGTATGGAAAAACTGGAAAACAATTCTTCTACACTTTGTGCAAAGAATGGTACCGGGACTCGAACCTCAAATTGGAAGATTAAATTTCGACGCTTTAAACCACTTAGCCACGGTCCAGTCCCTTAGTGACTGACTTTCTGAAGGTCTAGGGTGGTTGTCTGGGTCCGACGCAAGGTAATCTGGATAAACGGAATAATGATGATATTAATAAACAATAACAATGAGAACATGAAGAAAGGGCAGGGGAAGACGATGAAGAGGAGGAGGAGAAGGAGGAGGATGGGGGAGGAGGAGTAGGAGCATAAGAAGGGGGGGGAGGAGGAGGAGGAGAAGAAGAGGAGGATGGGGGAGGAGGAGTAGGAGCATAAGAAGGAGGAGGAGGGGGAGGAGTAGGAGGAGGAGAAGAAGAAGGAGGAAAAGGAGGATGGGGGAGGAGTAGGAGGAGCAGAAGGAGGGGGAGGAGGAGGGGGAGGAGTAGGAGGAGAGAAGAAGGAGGAGGAGAGGAGGAAGAAGAAGGAGGAGGAGGATGAAGGGAGGTGTAGGAGGAGAAGAAGAACAAGAACAAGAACAACGACGACAACGACGACGACGACCACCACCACCAATAACAACACAACAAGATCAATATCAAGCAATTGCTCTGCAGGGAAAGTTGCCTGTTACATTGCGCAGAAGGTGTTCGCTGGATTTTGATTCAAATGTTTGACGCTATTTTTATATATGACTGTGTTCTTTGTATAAATAACGTTATGGTTTTTAGGTTTCCAACTTGAGTCACATTGTCCTGAGAGCAAAACGTGCGGGAAGAGTTATGGAGATAGAATGAGGTGTACCTACAGAACAGAGTTGGGGGAATGGACAGGGGGGGGGAGGAGAGGAGGACTGAGAGGTGAAGGGTGAGGGGAGGAGGGTTTATGAGGGGTGTGGTTGCTTGACGAAACCACTAGTCAGCAACAGCCGTAAGGGCTTCGTACCTGGAAACACGAGACATTGCGGTTAAAATTGACCTTTGAATGTAATCTCATCTTTGTCATTCTCGCATCTCTCTTTGTCTGTCTGTCTGCCCGCCTGCCTGTCTGTCTGTCTGTCTCTCTCTCTCCTCTCTCTCTCTCTTCTCTCCCCTTCTCTCTCTCCTCTCTCTCTCTCTCTCACACTATCTGTCTTTGTGTCTGTCTATCTGTCTCTCTGTCTGTCTGTTGTCTGTTCTGTTTCTCTCTCTCTCTCTCTGTCTCTGTCTTTATCTCTGTCTGTCTGTCTTTTCTGTTTGTCTCTCTCTCTGTCTATCTGTCGTCTGTCTGTCTGTCTTCCTATGTCCCTGTCTCTCTGTGTGTGTCTCTCTCTCTGTCTGTCTGTCTGTCTGTCTCTCTCTCTATCTCTGTCTATCTGTCTGTCTGTCTATCCATCTGTCTGTATCTCTCTCTGTGTCCCTGTCTGTCTCTCTCTGTCTCTGTCTCTGTCTGTCTGTCTGTCTCTCTCTCTCTGTTTATAATGATGATGGTTTGCAGAAATACAAAAGTGATCGTCCAGGTGGGAGGCCCATGCATCAAGGACTGCATGACCATGGTGAGTACGGCGACGACGACGACGACGACGACGACGACGACGACGACGATGATGATGATGATGATGATGATAACTATAACAATAATGATAACAACAACAACGACGACAACAAGAACAATAATCTAATTATAATAATGAGAACAAGAGGGAGGAGGAGGAGGACGAGGAGGGGAACAGCAGCAGCAGCAACAACAACAACATCAATCATAATCGTGATGATTATGATTGATGCTGTTGTTGCCGCTGCTGCTGTCGTCGTCGTCGTCGTCATCATCATCATCATCATCATCATCATCATCATCATCATCATCATCATCATCACAACAACAACACAAACAAAAGAGCAGCAAAAACAATAGCCATCATCATCATCATCATCATCATCATCATTACTATCGTCGTCATCATCATCATCATCATCATCATCATCATCATCATCATCATCTCATCATCATCATCATCATCATCATCATCATCATCATCATCTCATCATCGTCGTCGTCGTCGTCATTGTCGTCGTCATCATCGTGGTTGTCATAACCATATCATCATCAGCAGCAGCAGCAGCAGCAGCAGCGTCGTCGTCGGCGTCGTCGTCGTCGTCATCACCATATCATCATCATATCATCATCATCATCATATCGTGGTCATCATCATCATCATCATCATCATCATCATCATCGCCAGCAGCAGCAGCAACAACATCATCAGCATATTGTCGTCGTCATCATCATCATCGTCGTCGTCGTCGTTATTATAAAGAAGCCCGCCCTGGACCTGAACTGTCTGGAGACTGATTTCTGCCCTGTGTGTCAACAGTCTGAGAAGTGTCCTCCTCTCCCAGCCTGGTACACACCTTGAGGGATACGACTTCTGGAACTCACTCCAGCTTGCCTACCGACACGGCCACAGCACTGACACAACCCCTACTTTAAATAGTCTTCTTGGCTTTCACGGAGATGACACTTCTGTTCTCGTCCTCTTAAATCTTTCTTCTGCCTTTGACAGCATTGAATTTCCAATTTTTTTTTTCGGGTAAGGGAAGGGACAGGAGAGAGAGAGAGAGAGAGAGAGAGAGAGAAGAGAGAGAGAGAGAGAGAGAGAGAGAGAGAGGGGGGGGGAATGGGGGTGGAGACTTCAACATTCTTTTGGCATTGACTATTCAGCTCCGTCATAGTGTGAGTCTTATCTGACAAACCCAATTCAGACTGTCCGTTAGAGGCACGTGTCAAATCCTATGGGGTATCGCACAGGGATCTGTTCTGGAGTCCATTCTTTATGTCCTGTGTGCCACTCAGCTGTCAGATGTCATTAGCCGTCATCGTTTCAATAACGAGAATTTTGCCGGTGACACGCAGCTTATTCAGTCAGATTTCATCGCAGAAACTGGTGGTATTTCATGTTGACTCAAAGATTCGTCGTAGATATAAAGGCACAAATGACCTACAGCAGACTGCTGCCAAATGATGACAAGATTAAGTTTCTGGCTCCTTGCCCAAAGGAATTTCTTATTCCTTCCACTGTTTAGTACGGCTTCAAATAAACGATGTTTTTTTTTTTTTTTTTTTTTTTGAAAGTCTGTGCCTCGCCATGGTGTTATTCTTCACCAGGACTTGACTTTACAGCATCACATGTCAAACCCATTCAGAGTTGCTTAACATGAAATCTGCAGAACTACCACCACTCGTCATTAATTGTCAACTGAGGCAACAACAAAAAACTTTTGTTCGATCTAGAGTTAATCGCTGAAATTTCGTTCTGGGCATTCTGATATACCAGGATCTCCACAGAATCGAAAACGATGCTGCCTGTCTTATCTTCAGGTTCTGCTCTTTGTTGTGAGTCACGATGATGATCTGTTCCACGGTTGTGCCAGGCCAAGCATGCTGAGAGTCTGGGCGTGGACGCCATTTCCACATTGCCTCCCCTCTACTTCCCCGTGTCTACGTCACGTGAGTCATGACGTCACTCTCCACTGTCTTCTCATCCTCACGCGCGCCCTCTTTCTATCCTCATTCTGATTCCCGTGCGGTTACAACGTCGCTGACTTTTCATAGTTGGGAGTTTCTGGCTTTGACCTACACAAGCTTCAAGGGTTTGCCTTTTTTCTTTTAGTCTTCGCGTTTTTGACGTCAGAATCTACCTTTCCCTGTTTGTTTCCTATGACGTCAATATTTCATCCTTAGTTTCTTTGTGTACATTACGACAACAACACGTGACTTCCCATCATGTCGATGTGGCAATGATGATGCCAATATTTTATTGCTCAGCTCATGAAGCTAATAACAAAAAAAACATTTGCAGACTTTCTCACCCCCAAGTCTCTGCACCATTAATTGTTATTACGTCACAATGTCGTGTTACTTATGTAACATTGTAAGATCTTATTGCTCGGTCTGGGGTTATCTGAAGTTCTTCGTGTCGTATAAGTCTCTCTTCTCTCTTCTCTCTCTTCTCTCTTCTCTCTCTCTCCTCTCTCTCTCTCTCTCTCTCTCTCTCTCGTGTTGTGTGTTGTGTGTTGTTTTGTGTGTGTGTGTGTGTGTGTGTGGAGAGAGAGAAAGAGAGAGAGTGAGATGAGTATGTGTGTGTGTGTGTGTGTGAGAGAGAGAGAGAGAGAGAAAGAGAGAGAGAAGAAAGAGAGAGAGAGAGAGTTTTGTAGCGTGTGTTTCTACTTCGATCTTTACCCCCCTTCCCATCCCCCTCTCTCTCTCCGTCCTCCTCCTCTCTCTCTCTCTCTCTCCTCCTCCTCTCATCTCTCTCCTCTCTCTCCTCTCCTCTCACTCTATATATATAAATATATATATATTTATATTTATATATATATATATATATAATATATATAATATTGTGTGTGTGTTGTGTGTGTGTGTGTGAGTGTGTGTGTGTGTGATATATATATATTTTATATATATAATATATATATATGTGTGTGTGGGTGTGTGTGTGTGTGTGTGTGTAGATATGTGTGTGTGTGTGTGTATGTTGTGTTGTGTGTGTGTGTGTGTGTGTGTTGTGTGTGTGTTGTGGTATTTTTTTTTCTTACGCAATTATTAGAAACCAACCATTATCCAATTTAGCAGGGTAATAAATATTGTTAAGACCTTTCTAGTCATTCCACTAGTGAAGATGTCATATAAATATGAAATTAATGTTTTCAGCAATCGTTTCGACGAAATAACATTGTCGTTCTCTTTGAAATTTTAATCACTCATGTTGATTGCTTTCCACACATGTAAAAGGCGTATTAAACATTATATCCAAAATGCAGCACAACAAAAAATCTTTCAGATTACACGTCTGATCTTCCTTTGCAATATGTTGCAAGATATATATGTAAGTGTCCTAAATTTGTCATATGTGAAATTTGCTTACAGAAATCACTTTCATCACGACTGTGATTTTTGGAAGCAGACAAATTTCACATATTAAGCTGTTAGAAGGGAGATAATGTGTTTTTTTTTATAAATTATTATTGTTTCTCTTTAATTATACTATCTTATTATTTTTTCAATCATCTATTTATCTATTTATTATTATTATTATCTTTATTTTGTATTTTTCTGTTTATTTTATTTTGTTTTATTATTTATTTCTTTTGTGTATTTATCATTATTTTCTTTTTACAATTTTTTTAACAAGTATGTTTCATTTATCTATTTTTTTCTTGAATTTATTTATTATGGTTATTATAAAAATGTATTTTCTAAATATATTTCTGCATCATGCTTTTATGACCTTTACCTTCACAATAGTTGTTAGCAGTATCATCAGTAATACTTTTGTTAGAATTGACATCCCCATCGCCACGAAGACTGTTGCCACGGCAACCATGGTGCTTAAGAACCCTCTAACCCACTCTCCTTTCTCCCATACTACAACTGCTACTGCCTTATTATCACCAAAAGTAGTAGTAATCCTGTCTTAATTTATTATTTCAATATATTTTGACCTTTATTAGTATTCCTATCAGAAAATATAATTATCATCATTACTGCCTTGACTCACACATCATCTCCCTTCTAACAGCCTCGTTTTCATTCAACGCCTGCCTGCCTTGCGCTAAAGAGATCAAAGCTAAGTGACAAATTCGTTCATTTTCATTGTCCTATTTGTTTGTGTCTTGCCTGAAGAAGGCCTAAGAGGTCGAAACGCGTCGTGTTTTGTCTTGTGACTCGTTTGTCCACGTTTCTCTTGGCGGTTCGCTGACATTTAAGATTTGTTACGCTAGCTGGAGTCAAGGTCAGGACGCTTCTGCTCTCTTGACCTGTAGTGATAGTAGTAGTCCGTCGGGAGCCGACGAAGACGATGATCTGTGTACTCAACGATGACGATGACAGCGCATGTGACTCCGCAGCCCGAAGCTGGAAGCACACAGGTAGGCGCCCACAGATGACACATCGATGGTCTGAGTTTGGGACTGAGGAGGCAGCTGTTGGTGTGAAGGTCCTCCGAGATGATCTGTCGGCAGCAAGGGTTTGGAGCTCGCGAGGCTGGATGCGGCACCGTCTGAGATTGCTCTGAAGGGAGTCTT
>CM031629.1:5715410-5722910 GCA_018398815.1 Conus ventricosus | reverse complement strand
CGACACCGGCCCTCAAAGATATGGTATATCTTGTTTGTAACGAAAATGAAGTACTTGAACCTATTCATGGAAAAAAAACCAACTTCCCCCCCCCCCCCCCCCCCCCCCCCACAGCAACTGTTGTCTGCCCTTGTCCTTGGGGCAGATGGCGCTATAGGCAGTACCTACAACTTCATGGCCGGACTCTATCGCCGCATGGCGGCGCTGCTGGACAAGGGTGACGTCAAAGCTGCACGCGCGGAGCAGCATCGTAGTCAGGACGTCGTCAAGGAGATATTCAAATACGGTAGGGCAAAGTTCAGGGTCACGGTGGCCTCCTTATTTCCGTCTCCCAGTCTGTGTGCGTGTGTGTGTGTGTGTGTGTGTGTGTGTGTGTGTTGTGTGTGTGTGTGTGTGTGTGAGTGCGTGTGTGTGTGTGTGTGTGTGTGTGTGTGTGTGTGTGTGTGTGTGTGTGTGTGTTTCTCTCCCTGTCCGTCTGTGCGCGCGTGGATTTACGTGACTCGTAACATGAAGAACATAAACGTAAAAGAAATCCCCTAATAAGAGGCCCCAACCTCAGTTCCCTTCTCTTCCCCCTCAGTGTCTGCCTGTCTGTCTCTCGCCCTCTCTGTCTGTCTGTCTGTCTCTCTCTGTCCTCTCTCTCTCTCTCTGTCTCTCTCTCTCTCTCTCTCTCTCTCTCTCTCTCTCTCTCTCTCTCTCTCTCTCTCTCTCTCTCTCTACCTGTGATAGTGCGCACATGATGTTACGTGATTGCCAAAATAAACAACACGCACACACACACACACACACACACACACACACACACACACACACACACACCACACACACGCACACACACACACGCACACACGCACGCACGCACGCACGCACACGCACACACACACACACACACACACACACACACACACAAACAACAACAGCAACAACAACAACAAAAACACGATCGTTTCTGGAACACTGAATCTCCGAATAAGAGCCCCCCCCCCCCCCCCTCTCACCCCTCACCCCCACCCCCTCCCACCTCCATTCCCCTTCCTCCTTCATCCACACCTATCAGCCCTCTTCTGTCTACCTTTTTTTCCCACCTTTTTCTCATTAATCGAAACTACTGTTGGAAGACCGGCTTTTTCTTTTCCTTTTTTGTTTTTGTGCTTGTAATCTTCTTCATTTCATCTGTGCGAAGATAATGCCTTCCCCTCCCTCTCTCTCTCTCTCTCTCTCTCCTCTCTCTCTCTCTCTCTCTCTCTCTCTCTCTCTCTCCCACACTTATCCCGTCCTTCCGTGCTTCCCCATGTTTAAACTTGTCTGCCACCGAACGCCAATGGTTATGGATTTCTGCGCGAGGGGAAAAAAAAACCCTGTTTGTCAGAGATGTCATTACATAAGAAGCAAGTCATTTTACGTGTGTAGGATCGCAGGTTGTGACGTCATAATGGTTCATAAGATCATGTTGTTTATGACGTGTAGGTTATGGGTTTCTGCGCGAGGGAAAAAAACACAACAGTTTGTTAGAGATGTCATTACATAAGAAGCAAGTCATTTTACGTGTGTAGGATCGCAGGTTGTGACGTCTGTAATGGTTCCTCAGATCATGTATGTGTATGACGTGTAGGTGCCAAGGCCAACGGGATCGTGGCGCCGTTGAAAGCTCTGATGTCATTGGTTGGAAGGAGCACGGGCCCGACACGTGCGCCAATGAGACCTCTGGATACAAGCGACCAGGAGGCTTTCTTTCGGGCTTTGACCGATATGGGGTTTTTGGTCTGGAGGAAAGAGTAAAAAGAGCGAGCAAGAGGATTCAGGTATCGTAGACGACGGGAGTGATGAACTTTTTTGTTTTTTGTTTTTTTTTTTTGGTTTGTGATTATTCTACTCCCGATGATTTTATTGATGTTTTCTTGTTTTGTATTGATTAAAGGCTCCTGGTTTTTTCTGTGTTTTTCCCCCCTCTTCTTCTTCTCATCTCCTTCTTCTTCTTCTCTTCTCCTTCTTCTTCTTCTTCTCATTCTCCTCTTCCTCCTCCTCCTTCTTCTTCTTCTGTCTCTCTCTAATTAGTTCGTTTTGATCATCTACGGGGGCTGGACGAAGCCTGGTGTTGACGAGTTCCGAGGTTTCTGGAACATCTTCCACCTCCTCTTCCCTCTTTCCCTCCCCGCCGGCGGCCAAAAATGGCATTTTCGACACGTGTCTCCCCCCCCCCCCCCCCAACTCCCCTCCATCACCCCTCACTCCCTTTGTCCATCACACACAAAGGTGCAGCCCCCCATCTTGCGATAATGGACTTGACCAACCACTGACAGTGCGCACTGAGGCGCCGACCCAGTTCTCACTGAACGCGCCAAAAAGCAGACGACACTGTGGTATGCATTCATTCATAGGTAAAGGGAGGGTGCATTGGTGTGTTTAATTACATAAATCTTGCTTTCTTTTCCAAATATTCTTTATTTGCGGTGGATTTCGTACTCGGTGCATGAATTATGATACACGTGTTTGTGATTAATTGACAAAAGTGCCAAAAATAAATGCACAGTGCTCTGTTTGAAACTGCTGTGAGGATAAGTCGCTGCTGTGATCGTAGGGCCTCCTCCACACACGCCTGCCTTTAGTCGACTTCATGTATAGATTGTTATAGACTATTGAAAAAGAAAACAAGAAAAACAAAACTACCGATTTCTTTTTTTCTTTGATATTCACCCTTCTAACTTCTGTGCAGGTTCAGTGGCTACATACTGACCATCCCAAAGTAGTTACATGAGAACAAAGTGTCCTAACCTTGAAGCCAAGTAAAGTTTTACAAACCATTTTGTACTGCAACTTATTTTTCGAAGGAAAAGGTGGCAAAAGGAGTACTTGGAGAGGAGATGTCATCCCCTCTCCAGGTACTCCTTTTGCCACCTTTTCCCTCTATTTATTTGAATACGAGTACAGCAGTCACTACTTTACTTTTCTGTTATTTTTCGAGGATTTGTGTAGAAACATGTACTATATTCAAACACGAACTATCTTCAAACGAAAACAATCTTGCATTTCTTTTTGTTGACAATGTGTATGTATACACGCAGGAAGAAGGAGGGAGATTGGCTGATTGATTAATTGATTGACTGATGGATTGATTGATTGATAATCTTTATTCCCAAGGGTAACACATAAGCAAGAAAATGCTTGTTTCCATCTGGCCCTTGTCCCACTTCAGGGATTAAAGATATCAATGCGGAGAGAGAGAGAGAGAGAGAGAGAGAGAGAGAGAGAGAGAGACAGACAGACAGACAGACAGACAGACAGAGAGACACAGACAGACAGAGAGACACAGACAGAGACAGAGAGACACAGACAGAGACAGAGAGACACAGACAGAGACACAGACAGAGACAGAGAGACACAGACAGAGAGACACAGACAGAGAGACAGAGACACAGACAGAGAGACACAGACAGAGAGACACAGACAGAGAGACAGACAGAGAGACAGACAGAGAGACAGACAGAGAGACAGACAGAGAGACAGACAGACAGACAGAGAGACAGACAGACAGACAGAGAGACAGACAGACAGACAGAGAGACAGAAGAAGAGAAAGCGTGGACAAACATATGAAAAAAAGGAAGCATAGGCAGACCGAAGGAGAGAGACAGAGACAGTGACAGAGAGAAAGAGGCAGGGTTGAAGGAGAATGTTTTACGAGACAAACAGAAAGCGGGAAAGGCAGACAAAGAGTGACGCTGACAGAAAAACAAACAAACAAACAAACAAACAAAAAGCAAACAAGTAAACCAACCCTCTAAAGATAACACGTCCAAAATCTCTTTCGCTATTTGAAGAGTCGCGGCGCGGATTCGTCCCCCAAGACAAATAAGGGATAAAATAAATGTACCGCAAGCTACACACTTCATTCGATTTTCACAACGGTAAAAAAAAAAAAAAAAAAAAAAGGATGACCAAAACACAGATCCTGTAGCAAAATCTACACAGGGACATTAGCGTGTGTGTAACCGTTTTAAGAAATAGTGGCGGTGAGAACATGCATTGAAATAATGACGTACTTTTCATACGCGTGCATTCTAATCACACACACACACACACACACACACACACACACACACACACACACACACACACACACACACAAACACACACACACGCGCACGCACACACACACAGAGATCCATATTACAGTCCAGATCCAGTGAGCAAAAGACACGCAAATTCGGATTACAAACGGATCCAATGAGCAGAAGATACGCAGATCCGGATTACGAACGGATCCCGTGAGCAGAAGACACGTAGATCCGGATTACAATCCGGATCCCGGATCACTTACCGGATCCTGTTGGCAAAGGGCACGCAGATTCACATCATAACCCAGCTATAAGAAAAACAACAACAAACAACCAAAAACAAAAACAAAAAAACATGCAGACTCTGTTTATAACCCGGATCCAACACTGACAAAGGACACGCAGATCCACGTTACAAATTAGACCCAGTAAGCAAACAAAGGGAGCGCAGATCCTGTTTAAAACACGGACCCAGTGAGCAAAGGACACGCAGATCCGGATTACAACCATTGCAATGGAAATCATGTTGTGGCCTTTTTGACAAGCCCTCCGTGATGGAAATCTGTTTGTGGTTGACTGATCCAAAATTTGTATTCTCGATAATATAATACAGTTTCATTCAATACGGCCAGAACATTCAAGCTCACGATGCCTTTGGAAAGGGATCGATTAAAATTCAGACTAACCGTTTGCTAACATCGAGTTCTCAGCCTATTTGGACTGAGAGATTGCTACAATTTACAGCCTGTTCAGGCTCAGCAGACTAGCAGCCTGTATACCTCCATCGAACATCAGCAAGCGGTATATTGCAGGCTGTGTGTGTGTGTGTGTGTGTGTGTGTGTGTTTGTTGTTTTTCTCTTGAGAAACGATCATTCAGACCCTAGTAAAGAATCGTTCTGTAATCCTTCGTATCTGTGTGCACTAGACTGCGGAGCGCATTCTTGAGGTAAGAAAGAAAATATTGTTCGTCATTTGTTTGCGATCTGGACACGCAAACCAATGATTCGTCCAATTAGGCACGGGTTGTCAAAAGAACAATCTGACAGCAGCGTCATAAGAGTTGATGTAAACAGGTGACACTGAGGCACTGGTGGTTCCTACTGTTACCACAGTGGCACTGTAAGGGCAAACTATCTCTGCGCGCTGTCTCATTTTAAAAGCGACTTCCCTGCGGTTACCTATACCATCCCACACACGGACGTGGTGGCGCCCTCCGGAGGAAAAGCTCACTTACTCCGCGACTGGGCAATTATTGTTCTCAGTCGCGGGCTTAGTAGGTGGTGTCCTGCGTATGTTGGATCAGAATAGACTACCACGGAACACCACCGAAGTGACTCGGCAGCAGTGCAGTGTCTCCTCCGATGGGTTGCCTTTTGACGACTTCACCTTGACTGCTCGCTCTGGATTGCCGGGCTGGGGCTGCGGCGGACCGGGCTGGGCTGTGGATGTGGACAGAGAGGGAGGGGGAGAGGGGGGGGGGGGGGGTCGGAATGAGCGGCGTGGGTGCAACGTCACTGAGGTGGCACAGAAGATGGGACAGCAACAAAAAGCAAAAGACAAAAAAACAACGACAACAACAACAAAACATCTCGCCCCCATGCACCCCAATGTCCACTGCCTTGCAAAAGGCCCTCAGTCCTGTTTCTTGTCGTCGGACCGCTGTGCCGTCTCGGCCGGAGGGTCCGTCACTACGACCCCGGTGAAGTCCATGCCGTTGTGGGTGTGGGCGAGGAAGAAGACGGTGGGGAAGACGAAGTTGAGCCACCAGTGGTCGCCGAAGGCCACCCGCAACCTGTCCGCCACGCTGCTGCTGACCTGGACGTGTTTCATCCTCTTCATGACCTCACGCATCGTCTTCCCTTGCAGGATCACGCTGACCAGGAGAGAGAAGAAAAAAAAAGAACAGACAGGACACAGACAGTTAGGAACAGACATCTGTCATCTGACATTCTCAAGATAGGCACGCAAGAACAGACAATACCAAAACAGTCTGGAGCAGATGGTGTCTTAGGTTCTAAAGCAGCTGTGAAACTGGCGGGTAGAACAGACGTACCACAGAACAGTCACGTGAAAACGGTTTGCAGAACAAATTAGATACAGACAGTTGCGAAAGGATTTCTCCGTAGATTCTCAAGGAATCGTGGAATTGGCGTTTAGGACACAGAAGATGCAGACATTTACAAACGGGAGCCTTTTGTTTTAAGATTCTAAGGGAACGCAGACGAGGCGCGGACATTTACAAAGAAATGTCTGTTTTCTTGGATTCTATAGGACATGAAAATGACGAAAAGAACAGATAAAACAGCCAGTTTCAATCACATATTTGTCTTTTCTATGGGAAATTCTAAGGGGAAAAATGGCAAGTAGAGCGTACGAGACAGACAGTTACAATCGGACACATATCTTTGTACATTCTGAAGGAGTCATGAATGGCCAGTGCAACAGACAGGAACAGGTCTTTTTTCCATCTTCTTTCTTCTTCTTTTTTTTTTCTGTCACATTTTCACTAACATCTCATCGGCACTGCATCCTCGCCGCTCTTTCCGACCCTTCGTCCACAGCAAAAGGCCGCTCCGGACCGCCACACCCGGTACAAGGCAAGCCACTGGCAGCTGTCAACATCAAGCCGTCAAGAGGCAACGCACCATAGGAGACACTGCCGCCGAGTCACTTTGGTGGTGTTCAGTGGTGCCTGTTCTGATCCAGCATAGTTACGCAGAACACCACCCGCTGAGTCCCCCCCCCCCCCCCCCCCCCCCCCCCCCCACACACAC
The DNA here is from genome assembly GCA_018398815.1 of Conus ventricosus. NCBI lineage: Eukaryota > Metazoa > Mollusca > Gastropoda > Neogastropoda > Conidae > Conus > Conus ventricosus. The sequence goes on along the minus strand of CM031629.1, from coordinate 5,716,081 downwards.
ACACCTAGTGATGACAAAAATTGCTTAGTCGCAATTGCTGGCGTGAGTGAGCTCTCTCTCTCCGGAGGGCGCCACCACGCCCGTCCAACGACAGTCCCTATGAATTTGCCGATACCGTTAAACTCCAGCAGAGTCAAACCACAGCCACAGACGTGGAAAAGAAATAAAAACTTGAGGTCGTAATAAGAGCAGGACGTGAAGGGTCACATCATTTGAGACTTTCATAAAAGCTGACCGAGGAAGATGAGGATGATGAAGATTTTTTTTTTTTTTAAATGCTGATCGATGAGAATGAAGATGATTAAGATGACGCTACGGATTTCCATTTCGGTCTGAGATTACATGATTGGGCTGTACTCTACGCTTCCTTTCATAATATACCCCGGCGTCAACCAGGCCCGAGAGATACAGGCACCTGCAGTGTTGGTCAGCAAATTTGAGCAACCCTCTCAGAAACGCATCCATTAAGTGGATGAAACTCGACTGTGTGGTCCCAGTCTTCCCAACCGAGTCTGCAGCAAACTCAACTCTGGGTAGGAGCCGGTCGGGGCAGAAAAACCCTCATGACTCTGATGGGATTCGAACCCACGACCTCCCAGCCGGGAGTCCGCGACGCTAACCACTTCGCCACGGAGGCTGGTGAGGGTGATGAAGATGATGCTACAGATTTC
>CM031629.1:5702910-5710410 GCA_018398815.1 Conus ventricosus | reverse complement strand
CATAACTCCACAAAGGGTAACTCTTGCTCCCATGATGACACAAAATTACACGCCCATAACTCCACAAAGGGTAACTCTTGCTCCCATGATGACACAAAATTACACGCCCGTAACTCCACAAAGGGTAACTCTGGCTCCTATGATGACACAAAATTACACGCCCGTAACTCCAAACGATTCCTGCTCATGACACCAAATCGCCTGGCGGAAGTACCCACACAGACTGCACAGAACAAACAAGAGGGCGCTTCCACAAATGGTTACCCTGCTTATCGGTTATGGCAACTCTTGACACGACTGGACATGACTTCAAGTCATAAAACATGGCAACCACTGACACGACTTGACAATGACTTCAAGTCATAAAACATGGCGACCACTGACACGACTTGACAATGACTTCAAGTCATAAAATATGGCGACCACTGACACGACTTGACAATGACTTCAAGTCATAAAACATGGCAACCACTGACACGACTTGACAATGACTTCAAGTCATAAAACATGGCAAACCACTGACACGACTTGACATGACTTCAAGTCATAAAACATGGCGACCACTGACACGACTTGACAATGACTTCAAGTCATAAAACATGGCGACCACTGACACGACTTGACAATGACTTCAAGTCATAAAATATGGCGACCACTGACACGACTTGACAATGACTTCAAGTCATAAAACATGGCGACCACTGACACGACTTGACAATGACTTCCAGTCATAAAACATGGCAAACCACTGACACGACTTGACAATGACTTCAAGTCATAAAACATGGCAAACCACTGACACGACTTGACATGACTTCAAGTCATAAAACATGGCGACCACTGACACGACTTGACAATGACCTCAAGTCATAAAACATGGCGACCACTGACACGACTTGACAATGACTTCAAGTCATAAAATATGGCGACCACTGACACGACTTGACAATGACTCCAAGTCATAAAACATGGCGACCACTGACACGACTTGACAATGACTTCAAGTCATAAAACATGGCAAACCACTGACACGACTTGACATGACTTCAAGTCATAAAACATGGCGACCACTGACACGACTTGACAATGACTTCAAGTCATAAAACATGGCAACCACTGACACGACTTGACAATGACTTCAAGTCATAAAACATGGCAACCACTGACACGACTTGACAATGACTTCAAGTCATAAAACATGGCAACCACTGACACGACTTGACAATGACTTCAAGTCATAAAACATGGCAACCACTGACACGACTTGACAATGACTTCAAGTCATAAAACATGGCAACCACTGACACGACTTGACAATGACTTCAAGTCATAAAACATGGCGACCACTGACACGACTTGACAATGACTTCAAGTCATAAAATATGGCGACCACTGACACGACTTGACAATGACTTCAAGTCATAAAACATGGCAACCACTGACACAACATGACTTCAAGTCATAAACATGGCAACCACTGACACAACATGACTTCAAGTCATAATCATGGCAACCACTGACTCGACTTGACATGACTTCAAGTCATAAAACATGGCAGGCACTGACACGACTTGACAATGACTTCAAGTCATAAAACATGGCAACCACTGACTCGACTTGACATGACTTCAAGTCATAAAACATGGCAGGCACAGACACGACTTGACATGACTTCAAGTCATAATACATGGCAGGTGCGTTGTCATCATCTGGCCGCTGGGTGATTGAGACTATAAACATCGTCCATCGTGGTCACTGCCTGTCTATTCTGCGGGGTCTTGTTTTCTGTAGGGCCATTTTGATGTATTCGTGTGGCACCAGTATTTTTTCCTTTTTCTTTTTAAGATTAACGGCTCACTTTTTTTTTTTTTTTTTTTTAAATTTCAATCTAGGGGGTGATAATTCGACCGAAATGACAGACATCCCCGCCACGGCTCTTTTTTTTTTTTTTTTTTTTTTCCAAACCAATCGCCATAAGGATGTCAGTAGTTTGTCTGTCACATTCTAATTGGTTGCAGATGATCTTTTGTGTCTGTTTTTGTTCGATGTTTTTTTTTCTTCCTTTTTGTTGTTGTTGTTTGTTGTTGTTGTTGTTAATGATAAGGCTTCCATTTCTCCGCTGTGACAACCCGCAGCTTAAAACGGAAAATACGTACAAATAGAAATACAGATGTACTAGAAGCAGAGAAAATGAAGTGGATTTTATAAAGACACTTTTTTAAACACTGCCGGTGAACTTGGGCCACAAACACACACACACACACACACACACACACACACACACACACACACACACACACACACATACACACACAAAATCATCACACACGCACACGCACACACACACACGCACACAAAACACACACACACACCACACCACACACACACACACACACACACACACACACACACACACACGGGGAGGGGGGGGGGGAGGGCGAGGGAGGCAAAGTCAACGAGAGCGACAGAAAAGAGGAAACTACCAGCATGAAATAAATCCCCGTCAGGTCAGATAAATAGATCTGCTACTGGTAAGCTGAAGCCCAGTACTACCTGTCACAGCTGAGTGCTGAAGCCGGAGGTGTTGGGCCAACATGGCGCACTCTAACAAACCACAACACCACGCACTTCGCCCTATGATGATACGCGGAAACCGATTTAACCGAGATGGTGCTCGCCCTGTGAGGTCCCCCCAGGCAGGTGCAGTGCCGGGCTCTTGGCCTCAAAGGAGCCCACCCTCAGCTACTGGAGGTCCCTTCGTCTTGTCCTGTGGAGCCAGGGGACAAGCAAGGAGAGCGACTGGCCAACAACCCAGAAAGAACAGGGAGACCCCCGACATCAACATCATGCAGTGGAATGCAGAAGGGGTCAGCAACAAGAAAGAAGAACTAGAACACTTCCTTCATGAAAACAGCATCAACATCTGCTGTATACAGGAAACACACCTGCAAGAGGGGAACCCGTTTAAGATCAGAGGCTACCAGGTGTTTCCGAACGGACGAAAAGGGAGAACAAAGGGAGGAGTAATGACACTGGTGAGAAATAACATCAACGCCTCCGAAGTAAAGAAATTCACTGGTGAAGCTGAATACATAGAAGTCAAGGTGGTCACCCAAGATAGCACGATCAACATCGTCAATTATTACTGCCCTGATGACAAGATGCTGTCCCTTGACACAATCCAGGTCCCAGACAGCGGCTTCCTCATCACTGGAGACTTCAACAGCCGGTCCCAGAGTTGGGGATATAACAACATTGACAACAGAGGAGAAGAAGTTGAAGCTTGGCAAGATGAACACCACCTCATTCTTGTCAATGATCCCACTGATACACCTACCTTCTACTCCCGCCGCTGGCGCACCACCACGACTCCAGACCTGGCTTTCTGCACCGACGACATCCACAGAAAGATCAGAAGAAAGGTTGAAGAACAACTTGGAGGCAGTGACCATCGCCCAGTTGTCCTTACTATGCGTGCTAAAGCACAAGGACAGCCACAACATCCGCGATGGAACTACAAGAAGGCACAGTGGGGCTTGTTCAGCACACGCACCAACGAGCTGACAAGAAGCATAGTAGTTGAAGGGAGGAACATCAACAATGTAGTCAAAGAATTCAAACCCAGCGTTTCCCAGGCAGCCAAGGAGTGCATACCAAGAGGAGCAAGAAAAGACTACACCCCCTACTGGACGAGTGAGCTACAGAAGACACATGATGCTCTCACAGAAGCAAGGATAGAGGCTGAAACCGATCCCAGCCAGGAGAATAACATCAAACTCCAAGAAAGAAAACCAAAATTCTTGCGGACCAAGCTAGAGAGCAAAAGAAGAAGTTGGAGAGAGAAAACAGCAAGCCTAAACATGGAGAAAGACACAACAAAGCTTTGGAAATTGACAAAGGCCCTGAATGAAGAAAGCACCAGTGGCCAGAAGATCACCCTAGATGATGAAGGAAACACACTTACAGGAAGGGCCGCAGCCAACAACTTTGCAAGAGCTTACGCTGCAGAGAGTAACATCAACATAAGCCAGCACCAGCAGAAAGAGATACGACAAGAAGAGAGGGAAAGACGAGCAGGAAAGAAAGAGGTACCGGATGCCATGCATACTAACATCAGCTTGGCGGAAATGAAGAAGGCCATTAAGAAGTTGAAGAAAAAGAAGTCTCCGGGACCTGACACCATAACGAATGAAATGCTTCAACACTTAGGAAACATCGCGCTTCAGAAATTGCTGGACATATTCAATCTCAGCTGGAAGCAAGGCCAGTACCACAGTGCTGGAGAGAAGCCATAATGATACCCATCCTCAAACGTGGCAAGAACAAAAGTAAAGCCCAAAGCTATCGTCCCATCAGTCTAACAAGCTGTGTCTGTAAGACCCTGGAACGCATTATCAACCAACGCCTTCAACTTTACCTGGAGACAGAGAGCATCATTGTCCCTGAGCAAGCTGGCTTCAGACAGTATAAAAGTACCGAAGACCAAACCACACACCTTTCACAGGTCATAGAGGATGCTTTCCAGGCCAGAAGGCAGCCCTGGCGGTCTTTATCGACCTACAGAAAGCGTTTGACAAGGTCTGGAAAGACGGTCTCCTGGTGAGCTTCTGCGTTGCGGCATCAGTGGCAACATGTATCAGTGGACCAAGTCGTACCTACACAACCGAAGAGCCAGAGTGTCGGTAGAGACGGCCGCTGTGGCCAAAAGGTGTTGCTGAGACAGGGAGTTCCCCAGGGAGGCGTCCTCTCCCCCTCTTTGTTCATACTCTTTATCAACGACATTGTAGCAGAAGTACCAAGAGGTGTCCACGCGGCGCTATATGCAGACGACCTGGTGCTCTGGTGCTGTGAAGAGTATGCAACAACAGCAACTTATAGGATGCGGATCGCCCTGGAGAATGTTGCAGCATGGGCTGAAAGCTGGTGCGTAACTATCAACAGGGAGAAGTCAACTGCCACTCTTTTCACGCTGTCCCCAAAAGCCAAGCCTGAAAAACTCACCCTAGGAAACGCCACACTAAGGTATGAAGACCAGCAAACATACCTTGTGTTTACTTTTGACAAGAGAATGACCTGGAAACCTCATATCAACCAGGCAGAGGGAAAGCCAGAAGGAAGCTGAACATAATGAGGAAACTGGCTGGAACCACATGGGCGCAACTGACAAGATCCTGAAGTCAGTGTACCAGGGTACAGTAAGACCACACCTTGAGTACGGGTCCACGTCTTGGATGACAGCTGCCAAGACACACCTGCAGACCCTGGACAAAGTCCAAAACCAGGCACTGCGTATCATCACTGGTGCCATGAAGACCACGCCAATTCAGAGATGGAAGAAACATCAAGCATTCCACCGCTCTCCAGCAGGAGACAGCAAAAGGCAATGACCCAAGCCAACAAGTTCAGGTGCTCACAGAACCACCCAATGAAAGACCGACTCCAAGCACCATCCTCACGCAGGCTAAAAAGATCAAGCTTTGCTGTGGAGTCTAGGGCCCTGACCAAAAAATACCAAGATATCCTCCCAAAACAGGTCATACCCCTCTCCTTCTCCCTTGACGCACCACCCTGGGAAGACAGAGAAAACAACATCACTGTCATCACAACCATTCCCCATATCAACAGTAAGGGTGACCATGATGACCAAGTGTTGAAGACCCTAACACTGGCAATGCTGGAAGAAAGATACCCCGCAGATTCCTGGATCAGGGTATACACAGACGGCTCTGCCACCAATGCCGTTAAAAATGGAGGAGCTGGGGTCTACATCCAATACCCCAGTGGAGAACGGACAGAAGAGGCGCTACCGACAGGCCTTCATTGTACCAACTACAAGGCGGAAGTTGACGCTCTCACACAGGCAGCACACACCATCGCCACAAGAGCAGACCACAAACATCCAGGTTGTCTTTCTAACAGACGCTCTGTCTGTCCTTCAAGCCTACAACAGTGACAGGCTACCCTCATTGAAGAAGGCACTGAACAACATCAAGAGTCTTCGAACAGTGCTTCAGTGGATCCCCTCACACTGCGGCATTGAGGGAAACGAAAAAGCAGATGAGATGGCCAAACAGGGCGCCGCAAAAGAGCAGGAAGATAACGCTGTAAGCCTTGCAGAGCTGAATACCATCACCAAAGCTCTGTTTCGAACTCCGGCACAGAATGACAGCCTCCACCTGCTTGCAAGACCAGAGCAGTCACCATCTTCAGGCTGCGAACAGGGCACAACAGACTAAATAAACACCTCCATTCGAAACTCAAGGTTGTGCCATCCCCAATGTGTCCTTGTGGAGAGGCTGAACAGGACACGCCCCACATACATACAGGAATGCGGGAACTTCCGACGGTTGAGAGAAGAGCTGTGGCCAGAGCCTACCCCCGTCGAGGACAAGCTGTACGCACGGTGACGTCCCTACAGAAGACCACGGCATTTCTGGAACGAACCGGTTCTCCGCGTGTGAAGGCAACGAGAAGAAGAAGAAGAAGCATGAAATAAATAGATAGATAGATAGATAGATAAACAGATAAGCAAATACATAAGCAAAAAAAAAAAGTGGAAGACAAACTTAAAAAAAAAACCCTGGTAGAATCAAAGTCACACAGAAGAACCCCCCCCCCCCCCCCAAAAAAAAAAAAAAAAAAAAAAAAAAACAGCACCCAGATTCAAGGATGGACACTCTTGCCTTTGATCAAAGAAACACGGGACAGAAAAGAAGTGAACTACTAACACCCAATTCATTTTTTTTTTTTAAAGAAAAAAAAGAAAAGAAAATGACACCTCTGCCTATCCTGCGCCTCTCTTCTCCCCCCTCCCCTCCCCCCCCCCCCTCCCCCCAGGCCCCTCCTCCCTCGCACTCATGCCCACCCCACCTCCCACCCCACACCCCATCGCCCCCTCCCTTCCCTCCTCTCCCCCCCCTCCCTCCCCCCCCCCCCCCCCCCCCTTCCTCCCCAGCCCCTCCTCCACCCCTCCAGCCACGAAACCCCTACCTGTAATACATAAGACACAGCCAGTTGACGGTGCCGACGAGGCACAGGTGCCAGGCCCACAGTCTCAGAAGCGTGCGCGTGAGGGAAGAGCAGTTCTGGAAGGCGAAGTCCAGCAGGTAGTACTGGGTGACGTACTGCTGCGTGACGGCGTGGAAGAGGAACAGGAAGCGGAAGAAGTAGGCCTTCATCTTCAAGGCCAGCCACTCCTGCTTCTGACGTCGCAGCTCCTCCGGCGTCATCTCTGACGTGGTAGCAGCAGCAGAAGCTTTCGTGGCGTTGACGTCAGCGAGGCTGGACGACATGGTGGTTGGGGTTGGTGGGTTGGTTGGGGCGTGACGGTGGTGGTGGTGGTGGGTGGTGGTGGTGGTTGGTTGGCCGAACTCGAAGTCGCGGTCGGTGTGTGTGGTCCTGGGCCTCACTGTACGAAATTACTATTTAAAAAAGAAGAAGAAGAAGAAGAAAAAGAGGGAAGAAGAAGAAAAGAAGAAGAAGAGAAGAAGAAAGAAAAAG
>CM031629.1:5667177-5687177 GCA_018398815.1 Conus ventricosus | reverse complement strand
TATGTACAGACGCTCATTGTACGGACGATCTATGTACAGACGCTCATTGTACAGACGCCCATTGTACAGACGCTCTATGTATAGACGCTGTATGTACAGACGCTCATTGTACAGAAGCTCATTGTACAGACGCTCTATGTACATAAGCTCATTGTACAGAAGCTCATTGTACAGACGCCCATTGTACAGAAACTCATTGTACAGACGCACTATGTAAGCTTACAGACGTTCTATGTGCACACTCTCATTGTACAGACACCCATTGTACAGACGCTCTATGTACAGAAGCTCATTGTACAGAAGCTCATTGTACAGAAGCTCATTGTACAGACGCTCTATGTACAGACGTTCTATGTACAGATGCTCATTTTACAGACGCTCATTGTACAGACGCTCATTGTACAGAAGCTCATTGTACAGACGCTCTATGTACAGACGCTCATTGTACAGACGCTCTATGTACAGACGTTCTATGTACAGATGCTTATTTTACAGACGCTCATTGTACAGACGCTCATTGTACAGAAGCTCATTGTACAGACGCTCTATGTACAGACGCTGTATGCACAGACGCTGTATGCACAGACGCTCTATGCGCAGACGCTCTATGTACATACGCTATATGCACAGACGCTCTATGTACAGACGCTATATGCACAGACGCTCTATGTACAGACGCTCTATGCACAGACGATCTATGCACAGACGATCTATGTGCAGAAGGAGAAATGGAATGTTTGTACGTCATTTTTCCCCTACACTAAAGCAGAACAGCAATGTTCCCTTTTGTAAATTATTCTCCACACTCAGAGGGAAATACCATTGTTGCTGTGCCGTTTGTTTTCTGTACAGAGAAGGGGGGGGGGGGGGGGGGGCAGTATTTTTTTTCCATAAATCAGATGTTCCCTGCACAAAGGAAAAAACCATATCGTTCCTCCGCCAGTTGCACGTCAGGAGACCTATTCAAAATGCCAGCATCTCCAAACGGTGACCTCATATTACATCACCTATAAAGTAAGATGAAGTTCCTTGCCACTACTTTCAAGTAGTATTGCCAATCAACAGGAAAAGAAGAGAGAGAGAGTCCGTCATAATGGAGTTGCTTGTTGATGTATAGGCTAATCACTGCCTAAAAATAGTACAAACAAAGGCTTTCCAGTGCCAGGGAAATCTCATGATTTGGGGGTAATAATTAACAAAAAAATTCTAGCTCAGAAACTACAAAAGATATAAAAATGAAATCTATATAATTTTTGAAGGAAATTGAATGAAGATTTTAATCTGGGCTTCTTTTGTTTTAATTTTGATAATAAAAAAGTATTTAGGCATTTAGATTTGGATAGATTTTTTTGCACGATCAAAAACATATGTATTTACCACTACTCTTCACATCCAAACAAGCACACAAAGCAAAAAAGTTTGAAAATAAAGTTTGTATTGTCACACTACACCTGTAAGTGAAAGTAAAACAGTTTAGAAGTCTATCAAGACGCTCACACTATATGCAGACTGACCAGTCCACGACCACGCCCCCCTCTCCCCACCATGCCCCCTTGCTGGACTTCAACCCTCTCTTTCACTCCTCCTTCACCTACCTTTCCGTCTGCCCGTGTCACGCCGCGAGCAGGCCGTGCTCCCCTCTCGCGCTGACTTTCACATCACTGGCCACTGGCACACAGTGCAGAGTACACACTAGGCTAGCTCGTTTGACGCAGTCAGCTGAACACACACTGAGGTCACACAACCCGACTCAATAACTGACGAATATGGTCGTCAATTCCACCACTATCATCATCTCACCTTCATGCTCGAGTGAGTCGTTGAATAAAAGATTATTGTCTTTGTCAAAAATCATCAGCAGAGCCTGCTCAGCTGTGTAAATACGTTGATTTGGTCGCTGGGCTTGTCAAAGGTTGCGCCGCCATCTTTGCAAGCGAGACGAAGTGCTGGCTGGTCATCCAGTCAGTGATGAGAATAAAATAATGGGCTTTCCCCTCACGTGTTATTATAAGACTACAGACATATAAGGCTTTCTACGCACACTCTATTTGAGTATGTTGATAGAAATAGTAAAATGAAAATTCAAGAAAAATGTAGACGTCAGTGGACGGCCCATGGGCACTGGGAAAGCATTTTTTACTTCGGCGTCAGCTGACGGCTTAAGAATTTATTTTTCTTTTTAAAAAAAGAAAAAGAAAGAAAAACCTGAATTCTTAAACAGTTTTTCAGCCACAACCTTAAAGAAAGGAAAGAAAATGAAAAAAAAACCCTGAATGCATAATATTTTTTTAGCCACAATCTTAAAATTTGAACCAAGGAATGTTTCTAGGTATGATATTCACATCAGTCTGCATGTCTTGCGGCACCATGCAGCCCCCACTAACAGCCAAAAGCTAACATGCTAAGTAGCTCTTCAGCTGCTCCGAAGCACATAGCATTCAGTCCATGTGAATGCAAACTTACATAGGTCTACTTGAACTCAGAAGTTGTGGACGTTTTGTTGAAATGCATAGTGTGTGTGTGTGTGTGTGTGTGTGTGTGTGTGTGTGTGTGTGTGTGTGTGTGGAGTGTGTACGCGCATGCTTGCGTGTGTGTGGGTGTGGGGGAGGGGGAGTGGAGGGGGCGTGCGTGTGTGTGTGTGTGTGTGTGTGAGAGAGAGAGAGAGCGCGCATGCACGGCCAATAAATTCGTTCAAAACAAGGAGGTTTAAGCCTTTTGGAGGTAATGCAGGTAGATTAAGTGGTGCATTTCGCATCTTCAGTGTACTGTCATGTGTGTGTGGGTGGTGGTATTAATTGCTGTTCGGCTCGCTGTTTTAGACCTTTTTACTTTTTTGTTTCAAAAATAGATGATGAACGCTGCTTGTCACATTATTTTTTTATTTTTATTTTTTTTTGCTCGTGGACATGATCTCCATCCGGATCTGTGGAATATGACCTCCTATGGATTTGCAGAGTGCAACCATATTTACACTCGATTTTGAGGGACATCCTTCACATACTAGGAGGATGAAAGAATTTGGTGTGTCTTACATGTTCAAAGACTATGGAAAATTTTCATTTTCAGGGCGTATGCTGAAATGTCTTCTATTATTGTCACTTTCCTCTCATCCATGCAATGTCGGTTCAGCAAGGTTCTTGCAAATTTTCTTCTGAACGAAGACACTGTGAAGAAGTTGTTTACGAGTTTATAACAATATTATGGAGGAACAGATTCAATTGAAATGTTAAAACGTTTTGGTAATCTAGATGTGGACGTTGCGGTTTTATTTTCCATAAACTTTTATAAAGTACATGGTAAGCAACTCTTTTAGTTTATGCCACTAGTAACTTCCCTTGGCGGCAAAATATTTTCGGGGTCTGCGTTCTCTCAGCTGCCCATTACGAGTTTATAACAATATTATGGAGGAACAGATTCAATTGAAATGTTAAAACGTTTTGGTAATCTAGATGTGGACGTTGCGGTTTTATTTTCCATAAACTTTTATAAAGTACATGGTAAGCAACTCTTTTAGTTTATGCCACTAGTAACTTCCCTTGCCTTGCCCATCTAATTTCAGTTAGTTTGTTTGTTTTGCTTCAGCGTTCTTCATTAGTTTAGGGCGGACTTATGGGAAAGTTTGGCAGGTTTTGTTTGTTTGGTTTGGTTTTACAGGATTAATATTGAAAGATTCGACTCTTTCTTGCTAGTGTTTTTTTTTTCTTTTCAAATCATGTTACACTTGATTAGATGAAGAAAGACACCTTATTTTTCTGTTCAGTGTTTGGCTCAATAGTATATATATACATATATAGGCCTATACTTTCATGATGATCACACATCGTCACTTTTATTGATTTCTTTCTTTATTTTAGTGGGACGATTTTGTTATCTTGCATGTATTTACTTCTGAGGTAATATAGAATTCAGAAAGGTCTTCATGTATGCGCGTTTCCTTTCCGGAGAGACTGTATTCATAAAAGATTCTGGAGCGTGTGCATGTGTGTGTGCATGTGCGTGCTTGCATGTGTGTTCATGAGTGCACATCAGTGAAGAGACGCAAGATATGTGATATGTAATGGCATTTTTGAAATTATGAAGGTTGTTTTGCCTCTGGAAAATTTGAACTTCGGGTTCCAAATTTTGTCTTGAGCAATCTAAATTAAAGGTCTCCCAATTTCGTCTTAGGACTTTTTTCCCCGTCCTATCTGCTGAGCTACCTCAGTGGCAGTGCGCCCACTCGGCTGATTCTGAACTCCCGTCCACAGCCACAGCCCGGCTGGCCCGCCGCAACACACAAGAATACTGGGCAGGATAAGAGGGCATCACTTTTGTGCTGAAAAGTCGCTTAAGTTGCATTTTTTTTAATGTAATCATACGGTGAAGCAAAGTGATCTCGAGAATTGAAGCGGGCCAAACATGCTTCACCATCAGCGTTCCAATAGAACAAAAACACCATTTTTACCATTAGCCGGAATACCTCGGTTGGAAGAGTATTAGACTGAAGATCTAAAGGTTTCTGGTTCGATACCAAGTTCCAACACTTTCTTCTTCTTCAAGGGATTTTGAAAGAGATCCAAGGCAAATGTATAGCGAGGAGCGAAGAAAGAGAGGAGGGGAAGGGTGAGAGGGAAGGAGGGGGAGAGGAAAACTTGGGGAGGGGAGGAAGAGGATACAGGAGAAAGGCTAATCGGTTAATGAGAAAGGCTAATCGGTTAATGAGAAAGGCTAATCGGTTAATGAGAAAGGCTAATCGGTTAATGAGAAAGGCTAATCGGTTAATGAGAAAGGCTAATCGGTTAATGAGAAAGGCTAATCAGTAAATCAATTTTAACTGCGAACTTTCAACAGCACCTGTCCAACAGGATTTCTGACAACACTGATCCAACAGGACCCATGCACTGTAATTTTTACAAGATGTCACTTTCAATGACACACTCCCAAAGGTATGGGTCTCTCACAACCCATACATATCAAGTTTTCCACGTCGCATCATCTGCCATAGATACGTGTCTTCCCAAACCCATAGTCTTTCAAGACAACACCTCTGTGATATGTAAGCGGCATGAGAGACCCGCACTGTTGAAGTGTGTTGTCAAAAGCAATGGCTAATACAGGTTAAAGGTGGAACGGCGTCTTGTCATCCCCCCCCCCCCCCCCCCCCCCCCCTTTTTTTTTAAAAATCCCATTGTACAGCGTTTCTGAAAAGATAACAGGGACACAAACAGGACGATGGGCACGGAAATACACAATGCATACAGGCCAAGATCATTTTTTCTACCCGTCCTTTTTTTTTCTTCTCTGTAACTAGTTTCATTTTCTCCAGCTGCTATGGATCAGTGGTTAGCATCACGGACTTGCTGGCTGGGAGATTGTGAGTTTGGTTCCTGCTAGTGGCATTTTTTGAGGGAATTTTCAGCTCTGGGTGGCTACTCTCCGAAGTTGAGTGTTCCGAGCTCAAATGGGACGAATGGAACCACACACTCGTTTCGCCTGCTTAATGGGCGTGCCACTAACAGCGTTGCTTAAATTTCCCCGACAAAAAAAAAAAGCAGGTATTTGATTTTTCGCCTCAGGTGACACAAGCATGTATTATGAATGAAAGCATCAAGTTCTCTCTTATAGTCTCTGACCAGAGCAGAGCCCCAGAGAAGCCTCTTCATCCTCCTCATTTTTATGATCATTAGAAGGAAAATACTCTAAAAAAACAAAATCTGTGGTTCTTCATGCCCTGCTGTCGTGGCAACCTCAGTTTTGACTCTCTCTTCCCTGGCAATTTCATTATGATCGTCAGGACTGGTAAGTTCATGGAGACTACTCTTGGATTATGTGGCGACACACTGATACCATTAAAATTATCATTATCAATAGCGCCTTTCCTCGATTACACCAAGGTCTACGCACTTCACAACTCACAATCTCTTTTACACAGCGGGGTGTGCGCTCTCACACAAGGTCTGCAGCTATGCAATTATTGTCTTCAGAAAGTAGCTAGGGTGTTGTCCTGTGTATGATGGATCAGAGCACACACCACTGGACAGCATCAAAGTGATTCTGCAGCAGTGCTGTGTCTCATCTCTACGGCATGTGGATGCAGGTGCTGGGGCCGCAATGGTGTGAACTTTATGTGTGTTTGTGTATGTGGCAGCAGGAATCAATCGCATGGGAGAAATGCCACTGGGGAGCATGGAGGATACAGAAAAAGAATTGACAAATGCAACAGCAAAGTTTTGTTCCTTTCTGTGGTAAAAGCTCCTATATACATATATACCAAAAGTAAAATCTGCAACCTCCCACCCTCTCCACATTAGGTAAACAGAAGTATACCAAATGCCATAATGAGCACTCTTTTGACTATATTGTTTAACCAAATATCTTCAAAAGAGGTTGTTTTTACTTCTTAAAAGTTATCTCCCGTACTCTAATCGCTTCAGCTTCAATCAACATCACAATTTTCTTTCACAAATTTTTCTTGATTTAAAAAAGTTCAGACAGAAGATTTGTTCAGACTTCCACCTTGCATGAAAAACATTTCTCCAAATCATCGTGGAGCAATTTATGTGAGCCTGACTGCTAAATATCAATACCTGTAAGGCTTTGTTCAACATACCCCTAAATATACACACCTAATAGCACTTGTAACCACTATGGGAAACCTCATGATAATTTCAAAACTGACCCTATCCGCATAATTGCAATAACCAATCTATATTGAATTCTTTTCCTTTCGTGTTGCTTTAAGCCTAGCTGACCTCAAAGGGCCCTATCAGGGCTGTCTCCTCACCAAAAAGTTAGCTCTCAACATAAAGTATAAAAGCATTTTAAGAGAAAGATACGGATACGGATGATTCAATCATTATAGGCCATGGCCCCTTATGATGGGGTGGATTACATCTTGACAAAAATGATATTGTAAAGCATATTGAACAAACGAAAACAGCACGTACTCAAGAACACACTGTGCTTCGGAATTTGAAGGCTTTGTGTAGATACAAGCCAAATTTTTTAACAATATCCTCTTTAGTGCAGGCCATGGTTGCCTATAATATTTAGGCGGAATTTATCCATCTCTAAGACCACACATGGCAGTACACTGCAATACAAAATGAACATCTTCACATGCATTTTTGCATGATGGACAGGTGAGATCAGAATTGTAATGTTGCCTATAACAAAAATGATGAACAAAGATATTCGATATTCCAAATCTAAATCTTGTCATTATAAATTTTAGATGTCTGTCCAATTTCATTGACAAGCAAGTTGGAATATGGTGCAAGGAGTTATACTGTTTATACAGATCAAATCTAGGACTATCATTTATGTGGGAATTCCATTTTTGCCATCTGCTATCAACCAGTCTTGTAAGGAGAGAGAGAAAGAGAGGGAGAGAGAAAAGAAACCTTACACACAACTCATTCAAAATCTGAGGTGAAATGTGTTTATTTCTTCCAGAAACTGAAAATCACAAGTGCGACATCCCGGAGTCTGCTGTAAAATGTTTATGTCTGACATCCCAACCACGCTACACACACACATGCTGACACACACGCAAACACACTCACACACATGTATGTGTGAGTAAGCATGCACACACGAATACAGCAAATATTTCAATTTTTTTGTATTTGCTCAACACCTTCAAAAATAAAATACCAAGGAATTAACATTTTTCAGGAGCGATCATCAAATAAAACTAAAAACAATAAACTGCCGACACTGTTGATGATGAAGATAATGACGATGACCATGAAATGATGCAATGTAGCCATGCGCAGCCTCTCTTTCACCTGGCGTCAAACACCACCACTGTGCGCTGTTAAGGATCCATGACCAATCACATCATAGCTTCATTTACTTCCAGTTCCACACTCCATTTTGACTAAAAACCAGACATCAGTGGTCCCACCTGTCAATACTCCTTTTTTTTTTTTTAATCAACACATCGGTATCACAAACAAGGAACAACAATACTAGTAACGGCTACCAACAACACCCAAACCAACAAACAATTCTGTTAAACACAAAAGATCACATCATAGTATATCATAAATGGTTCAAATCCACCAGCTTCCACAGATAGAATCATAGATGCAATGAAAAAAAATGATAATAAAAATGGATATCAATGATACTTAAGTCAACGATTATCCCTGAACTCTTACAAAGATCTTTGCATGTATGCACAAGCACACTTAACACTCAAAGGGATGTACTCACACACATCAGGGATGAAAACAGTTTTTTTTTAAAAAGAGGAGACTGGCGGGGATCTGGGGGTTCACCATGGGCCCCCAGTGGGGTACATGGGCAACAGCCCAGCGGGGGTAAGGGGGCGGCGCCCCTGAAGCTGAAGCATATTTTGTATTAAATATGGCATAAAAATCTTTAGAAATCACTTTCTTGCTTTTAAACAACTCATTCTATAGATCAGCTTTCAACACCATGAAGACTGAGACTGATGTGGAAAGAAACTATGTCAATTGAGACAAACATTTAGTATGATGAATCCTCAGAACTCTAGCTAAAGAAAATTTGACAAACAGTGCTTTCAGGACATAAAGAATAAGGCCTGTAGATAAGTAAATCAGAGTGGGAAATCAAACTAAGTAAATCAGATGTATGAAAACGACTGCTGGACTTCAATAAACACAATATGAAAAATGATTACTTTGAAGTCCTTAAAAAAAAACCTGAAGCTTTTGGCCTTAGACCCTTCGTCAGGAAACACTAAACACAAAAAAAGAACATAAAAGAACAAATGACATAAAAACAAACTGATGTCACACAACAGTACACCCCCCCCCCCCCCCCAACTCCCCTCTTACAACTAATCATATCCCCCCCCCTCCCCCCCCCCCCCCCCCTCTTGACAAGTGTGTGTGTGTGTGTGGTGTGGGGGTTGATTGTATGTGTGTGTGTGGTGGGGGGGGGGGGGTTGTTTGTGTGTGTGTGTGTGAGGTGGGGTGTGGGGGAGGGGGCGAAGTGTGTGGGGTATGCGTGTTGTGGGGTGAGGGTGGGGGTTGGGGGAGAAGGAGGAGGAGTAGAGAAAGTATATAGGTAGTGGGGGGAGTGGGCTGTTGGAAAAGGATTTCATACGGGGGCTGTTAGCAGACACCTAACAAATGTAGCAAACGTTTGCATTATACCAGGGGAAAAGTGTTACACAATACTGTTGTGACATCAGTTTATTTTGATGTCATTTGTTCTTTTATATTCTTTTCGTCACTTTGACGTTTTTCCCTTGCTTTGAAGACTCTACGAGTGGAAGTACTTAGTTAGAGTAGGAGTCAAACTATCTTTGGAAATTAAACGTAGATTGTTGCATACCCAATGATCTGAAAACATGCTGCAATGGTGTGGGAAACACACACATTTTCTGTTGGTGACTGGGACGCTCGATGTGATCTCTGATTGCCACAAAGCCACGACTAAGGCCTGGCTAAAGAGTTAGACATAGAGGAGTTAAATTATGGTTTTTAAGCCTTATCCTATCAGGAGACATTGAACTCAAATCCTGGTCCGTCCACCAAAGTAAAATATCCGTGCGGAGTTTGCAATTTGAGAGTCACATGGAAACATAAAGCAGTTGCCTGTGACGTCTGCAATTCATGGTATCACACTAAATGTATGTTAATGAATTCAGCAGTTTATGAAGCATTGTGCAATAGTGATATATCATGGACTTGTTTTACCTGCGGGCTTCCAAATTTTAGTTCGAGACTTTTGAAGATTCTATGAAGACTGCAGCTCAGAAAGCAACCGTTTTGACCTATCTCACCAGACCGATCCCCAAAAGAAAACTTGAAATTTTGTCCTAAGTTTGCATCCACCCCTGATTCTAAAACTGATAAAATCCCAAATCATAAAGTGCAACTGAACCCCAAATCATTAAGAGAAAAAGATAAACTTAAATGCATAGTCATAAATTTTCAAATCTCTTATTAAGAAAAAGGAAGAACTCAGTAATTTAGTCACCGAAAAAAAACATTGATGTTGTAATTGGAACAGAAACTTGGCTAGAAACTGGAACATCCAGCAGTGAACTTCTAATGGAGGATTTTGATATTTATAGAAAGGACAGACTTGGAAAAAGAGGTGGGGGAGTCTTGATTGCCATTAGCAAGAATTTAGCCAGTGAGTTTTTATATCAAGGCAAAAATAGTGAAAGTTTATTTTGTAGGATTAATTTTAAGAATAAGAGACCTGTCATTGTTGGATCAGTTTACAGACCTCCAGACTCAGATGAAAATGTATGTTCGTCTATCTGCAGAGACATTTCTAACATTGTTTTGGCCAACAGGAAGGCAATATTATGGATTGGTGGAGACTTTAACTTACCAGATATTGATTGGGGTGAAGATGCCATACTTGGTAATCAATACAGTAAAAATATTAATACTCAGTTTTTTGATGCCACCAAGACCTTGGATTAGTACAATCAGTTGAATCACCAACTCGTGGTAAGGCATTCCTGGATTTATTTTTTACCAATTGTCCAGGCGCTTTAGGCAATCAGGAATTAATTGAAGGCCTGGGTGATCATGACATAGTTCTCTTAGAGAGCAACTTTCAACCTTTTCGAAGAAAACCTCCTAAACGTACCATCAGACTCTGGAACCAAGCAGATTTACCAAAATTGCGCAGGGATACTCATGATTCAGTCGTCTTTTTTTGAGGTCCCATAGTGTTAAAGATAATGTCAGTGACCTTTGGAAGTGTATAAAAACTAATTTGGAATTTATTATGGATGACAACATACCTACTAAAATAACTTCAAGCAAGAACCACCAGCCATGGATTACTACAAAAACTAAACGTTTGTTGAGAAGGAAACATCGTTTCTTTAAGAAATTGAAACTACATCCTAATTCAGAAAGATTACTGGTTAGGTATAAACAGATTAAGAGAAGGTGTCAGAGAGAATGTAGACTTGCTCACTCCAATTATGTTAATTCGATGATTTCGGAAGGTGATCATCAAAACAAGAAATTATGGTCTTACATAAGGAGTAAGAGACAGGACAACACTGGGATTCCAGACCTGAGAAACAACCAGAATAACCTAATACAGGACCCCGAAGGGAAAGCAAACTTATTAAACAAGCAGTTTTGTTCAGTTTTCTCAAATCCCAAACCTTTATTAACGTTAGACTAAAGGATGATGATAAACTCCCTGAAATGCTAAACATCAAAGTAAACAAAGCAGGAGTATTTAAGTTACTGACCAATATTAATGAAAACAAAGCTACTGGTCCCGATGGCGTTCCTGGCAAGCTCTTAAAATTATGTGCCAATGAATTGAGTGAGGTATACCAATTACTTTACCAAGCTTCACTGGACCAGGGAGTAATACCTGATGAGTGGCGTGATGCGAGCATTGTTCCCTTATTCAAAAAGGGTGACAAAACAAAAGCAGAGAACTATAGACCTGTATCTCTTACATCCATATCAGCTAAACTACTTGAACACATAATATATAGTAGCATAATGGACCATCTTGACAAATATGACTTTTTAATATAACGCCCAGCATGGTTTTAGACAGCGAAGGAGTTGTGAGACTCAACTTATAACAACTCTCAATGATTTTAGTAACTGTCTTAACAACAGACAGCAAATAGATGCAATTTTATTAGATTTTCTAAAGCCTTTGATAAGGTTGACCATGAGGGCCTGCTGCTTAAATTAGAACACATTGGCATTGGCGGTTCTTTGCTAAAATGGGCCAGATCATTCCTCGTTGGGAGAACGCAGAAAGTTGTTGTGGAAGGGTCGTCATCCCATTGTAAACCAGTCTTGTCAGGTGTACCACAGGGAACTGTTCTGGGGCCCTTGTTTTTCTTAATTTATATAAATGACATAAGTAGAAATCTCTCTCCTGGAACTACTATAAGGCTTTTTGCAGATGACAGTTTAGTATATAGAACAATCAGAAGCAAGAATGATACACGCATTCTACAAGAAGATCTAAACGCTTTACAAGAGTGGGAAAGAACTTGGAAAATGGAATTTCATCCCCAAAAGTGCCAAGTGTTGCGTATATGTAACAAACGCTCACCAATTAGATCAGATTATTCTATCCATAATACTATTCTTAAAGAAACTAATGCTGCAAAATATTTAGGCGTGATTATAGATAGTCGTCTCAAATGGAAAGAACATTACAATTTAGTATGTAAGAAAGCAAATAACATCTTAGCTTTCTTATACAGGAATATCAATGACTGCCCCCAAAAGGTTAAAGACGACTGCTACAAAACACTGGTTAGACCAGTACTGGAATATGGTTGCTCAGTTTGGGATCCTTGCCATCTAAAGGACATTGATAACCTTGAAAAGATTCAGAAGAGAGCAGCACGGTTCGTAACAGGGAACCACATCAGAGAAAAGGGGAATACTAGGAAGAACATGAGGAAATTAGAATGGAAACCTTAGAAGAGAGAAGAGCTTTTATTAAACTTAACACCTTTTCAAAGGCAGAGCTAAAGTAATTGATATTCCAATGAACAACTAGTATTGAATAAAAGTAGCACCAGGAGTGGCGGTCAATGTTATACCATACCTGCATCAAATATTGACAGCCACTTACATTCTTTTTATCCCAGTTCTGTACGGCTATGGAACTCACTGCCGGGTGCCATCAAGATTGCCACGGGTGCAGTCTCATTCAGAAAACGGATTGATTCGACAGTTTTGAGATCTGCATACTGACGTTTTTCTATTTTTACTTCCCAGATATTTTATTGAATATCGAGTGCGACCCCTTGTTGCCAAGTTTGCTCCAGGGGCCAACAGTCCGAGTCGCACTGTTTTATGTTATTTTGTTCTACTTTTAACATGCGCGCTGGTGACCTACTCGTTTTTGAGTGAACCAGTATTTTAGGAAGAAGAAGAAGAAGGACTACCAAAGTAGACACGTTTTTGGCAAGGCTCGCAAAACACTTCAAATTCGCCGTCTTTGTCATGTTTTCTTATTGCATCCGCGACTCTGCGGTCACACACTTCCTTCTGCTGCCACTCGGTCTTCTAGTGGTTCACATACTTCTTTCTTCTTTTTTTTTCGTTTTGTTGCACTCACTAGCGGCAACTCTCACTGTAAATCGACGCCATGATGATAAATGATACTGGAAGGAAACAGAATGAGAACTACGCCGTTTGAGAACATTACCGACAGAGAAGAAATTCGCTGTGCAGACAAGTTGAGATCGTTTCTGAGCATCATTCTTCGAATAATTTTTCGGCGGAGACTTTTTCTTTCGGCGGAGATGCGAAAAAATAACGGCGGAGACGGCGGAAACGGCGGAGGAGTTTTCATCCCTGACACATGCATGGACACACACACACACACACATGGTAAAAGGGAATAAAGCTATGAATCAGTCACGTGTAGTCTTGAGAAATGTCCGAGGGAGGGAGAGAATTACAACTATGTGGACAGAAAAAGGAAGTTTGTTCCACGCAAAGAGCACTTGAAAAATCAATATCACTTCAGATTATAGACAATTTACAGATCTTTAATAATTATGGAAGTCACATTAAAATGGCTTCCAACTTTTGGCAGACACACTTTGGTACACAATGACTGAAGAAAGGGGGGATGTGTTTACAAATCCAAGACAAGTCCATGGGGCAAAAAGTACGGACAAGAAGGGAGGATGGAAGGGATGGAGAGAGAGATTCCCTCCTATTCCATGCCAACTCTTCCAAACATTCTTGGTGGGTTGGTTGTTTTTTTCTACATAGAGTTATGGTGGAGTGGGGTAATGAGGGAGTTGGGGATGGGATTATACAGAAGAGGTTACCAAATAATTCATTCCCCTGAAATCCTCAAGAAAAAAACACAACTGGAATCAGCAGTAAAGCAGACAGGTGGCATCCGTGTCACTGCATGGAGTCTGCTCCACTACCCAAGTCTCTGATTCATGAAGACACCAAACAATACCAGACTAACCAGTTCTGTCACCATCACCACCCCCATCCCCTCTGCTCCACCAGTTCCACTCCCCCCTTACCCTCTCTCTCCCTCAATTTCAAGTTAAGCACTTGGCTTGCCTGAATGCCAGTAGCACTGGCCGATGATGAACATGGGGTTATCTCCCTGAACGGACGATCAATCGTCCTAGTGAATTATTACACGATCAGTGCTGAAACCTAGGTCAGTGCAAAACTGGGAGAGTGGTGGAGAAAAAGGGCATAGGAAAAATGAAGCGGAGAAAGATATGCGATGTGAAAAGGTGGGATTCGGTTTAACCTTGAGAGCAGAGAATGATGGGGAATCTGAACAATAAAGACAAAATTTCTGCAGCTTTGTAGAACCGTTCCTGAAAATGAAAAAAAAAATGTGTGCAAAATGATTTAAGACTTAAACGAAATAAAGATTGCTCAGTACTTGTACAATACAGTCACCACTGAAGGTAGGGAAGGGTTTGAAATAATACTGGTTGCTAATGCAATAGAAGTAAACTTCAAAAACATACAACCTATGAACATACAAGACTTGCCCATTCAAAGAAACTCACCTTTCCACAATGGGTATGTTTGTCTATTTTTTTCAATACAATGGGTATGTTTGTCTGTTTTTTTCAATCCACAGGTCTGTAAAGTACCTAAAACCCATGGTATGTTTGTCTGGTTTTTTTTTTTAATCCACAGGTCTGTAAAGTACCTAAAACCCAAAAGGATACTTCTTTTCGTGCGTTTCTTGTACATGATGCGGTAACCACATTCCCGGCATCGGATGGGATCCCTTGCTTTGATCTCGTTCTCTGAGTGACAGTCTGAAAACACATGAAACTTGGTCAACACACATATTGAACAATCCCCCGGTTACTCTGGTGGAAGGCCTGGCAGCAGGTGCTCCTCATGACCAACTTGCACTGTCAATGGATTATCTTCTCATACTTGTGGCTAGACAACCACTGCCTGTTAGAAAAAAAAAACACTGACAAAGACATCTGTTCTGCCACTGCGACGGATGCGTTATGAACTGAGGAAGTGATGGATGTGGTGGAAAAATACATGGAAAAGGGGGCATTAGACAAACTGCTGATAGTCAAGACAAAGAAGTTGTGCATCACCAAAAAAAGAAATCCTATGATAGCTTCTGCTAAGTTAAACCATGAAGCTTCATCAAAAACAAACTAACTAAACTGAGATATAATTCTCTCTCTCTCTCTCTCTCTCTTTCCTCTTGTGGATAAAGGAAGGAGCTATTTTTTTTGTCTGCAGACTAATCCTGCCAAAATCTTCCCTGCATTCAACAATGAGTTTTGAAATGAAACGAGAACTACAAAAAATAAAAATAAATAATTTTCAAAAAATAATAATAATAAAGAAAACACCCCAACACCTGTCTTCAAATTTTTTTTCCCCAAAAAAAAATCACAGACCCTGGTCTAGTAATATTATTGAAATTTCACGTGCAATGAGTAAATATAAGATGGCCATGACTGGACATCTTTACAAGTATAGCATATTTACAAGCGAAGTAAAAACCAAGCACCCTGTTATTGGAAATTATGTACAAATCATGTCTTGGACCTTTCTATACAATGGAACTTGGAAGACATCAAAACAGTATTAGAGACAAAAACCCACCCCAAAATGCTTCTTGAGGAAGGTTTTGAATAAACCGAAAATTTGCAATTACACAGTGTTTTGTTTCTATTATCCCATTCAAAACAATGTGTGTGTGTGCGTGTGCATGTGTGTCTGTGCATGTGTGTGTGTGTGTGAAGAGGGGGAGAGGAGGGTGAAGGAAAGGGAAGGGGGGGGGGGAGAAGAGGGTAGGTAGGAGGGCAAAAGATAATGAATGAGATTACAAGGACAAACCTGAACATGACAATGACACAGTACTCAGTTTTGTTACAACACTGTTGGCCACTCATGGCCCCTGACTTCAGGGCTGTCATCAAACAGAAAAATGAAATATCACTTCTGCTCTGGAAAGAAAAGGTTCACATAGCACAAAGTATGTTCAGCAATTTATGACATGGTCATTTAAACAGCCATACTTTTGAAGCCATTTAAGTATGACTGTGACAAGTGTGCCAGCGATTCCGTTTTACTATCAGTTTCTGCCTTCTTTTTTTTTTTTTCGCACAAAGAAAAACCATCATTCAAACCATTTCAAGCGCAGGCCAACAACTGAACTGTCTTCATAGTAATGACTTGGCAAAGATTTGGACGAAAGGCCTCGGAGTAGGCAATACAAATATATCTGCCTTCAAAAGGGATTGCGATGGTTCCCTTATGCAGCTAGTGAAGAGTTTTCATATCTGTGATATATTTTCTTAATTTCATGTTCCCAGTTTCTCCATCTTCAAACTCCCCCCCCCCCCTCCTCAAGTCCAAATCTTTGCCAAGTCATTACTATGAAGACAGTTCAGTTGTTGGCCTGCACTTGTTTTTTCCCCCACTATTAGATTGTTCGTCTATGTATTTGTCTGACTTTATTCAAGTTTAAAAGGCTGTGACAGTCTTGAATAAAAGTTACTCTGTGTTAGGTTTTCTTATGGGAGCAAACGTTGCCTGTTTACTGTTCATTTCAGCTTACCAAAAACTACATAAAAATGACAAACGATGCCGCAGAATGGACAGCATGTGTCCAGTCCAGTTGTTACAGTTCCAAGGAGTTGCCTGGTTACAATATAATTTATAAATACTACGTTATGAATTGCAGAAAGCAAAAAATAAAAAATAAATACATGAAAAAAATAAAATAAAAAGAGAAGAAGAAAAATGAAAAAATCTTTCAGAACAAGCACAGGCGCATGAGCTACAAAGGCAGGGAAAAAAATGACAACAAAGGAACATTAACAAAACCAAAAAAAAAGAAAGAAAGAAAAAGAAGGAAAGAGACAGAATGACAGAAAAGGTGAAATTTCAAGCATAAAATGTCCAAGTGGAATCCCTTCAATTTCTAAAGACTGGAAAGAACCTCCCACATTGTCATGATGGGGAATGTGAACTCCAAACTGGGCCGATCATATTCATAAATGACTCCTAATCTTACCCAGATATGGGTCATTTGACTACACATATCTCTAATTAATCAGAAACTTCTGATAATCGAGTACTTAATGTAAAATCTGTCTCCAAATAAAGACCCCGCCCCTCACACTATGACAGTAACTGTACTCTACCCTTCCCCTTTAGTATCAAGAATGTGAGGAAGGGCATAACTTTAAATCAAATTAATGACCCATTTGAAGCAATCAGCCTTCCAAAAAGCAAAACAAAAAGAAACAAACGAACAAACAAACAAAAGCAGACCCAAAAGAAGTTCCCTTAATTAAACGGTTTCTTTATAACAATCCAAAAACAACTCATCCTTCCAATGTATATGTCACTTTGGGGTTTAAATCTGAGTAGAACGAAAAGTTTCATTGTTTTCTAAAAGCTTTGTTGATTTTGTCTCAAACTTAAGGGCAACAGTAGCAACCCTTCCTTCGTAAAACTAAAAGCTAATGTTCAGTTATACAGCTCATTGAAACAGACTGCTTGGAAAAAGGTTCATGGGGGTTCAAACAAATTGTCGACCAGGTCGGGTTGCAATAAAAGGGAAAACCAACGAACCAAATGAACTCCATCATCATTCCCCTCCAGCCTCCCCCAGCCCAGCCTCCCCCTCCACTTTAACCCTCTTCCCCCTTGCAACCCCCACCCCCACTCCACCCCTCCAAATAACACCTCCATACCTCCACAGATGTAGATCATCGTCTGAGATTTGGTGGGTGGCTGGTTGCCTTCCTTCGGGGTCTCCATTTCTCAACGTCTGCTTCTCCTGCACATGACACAGCCACGGAATAAAACTGATAGCCATTTCAGTTCTCGTCAGTTCTTCCAGCTGCCAACCCTCACGATGCTGCATTAAAAATAAAAAATCCTTTCTATCTCCTTCTCTGTTATGTCTTTGCAGAGGGCACAACAACCAGCCACCAACTGCTGCCAAATGTGCAAACAACAAAGGCAGTCAAGCTTCTGGTACCAGTAACTGGTTAGATTTTGACATGGCTGGCTGGCTGTGGTACAGAAGCATCATTACCCCTTGGATCTGACTGTGTTGCTATAAGACAGCTAACCTCATCATTGCTGCCAATCACTGTGTCCACAGTGAGTCTTCCTTTCTTGCAAAAAAGTTGCATGTATTGTGTGCATACAGTGAACATGTCACGAGCAACCTGACAACTGGATACAATTGATCAATCTTCCGCGCCGGTATAATCAGTCAATGCTGTTACTTATTTTGAAATCTGCTCATCGCACTAAAATGGAACGATATGTGTGCACTTTACTGATAATCTGATACAGACCAACTTGCCTGACACTGACAGAACATGCAAGCACTGTCTTCATTTCTTTCTCTTATTTTCTTTCTTTTTCCCCGTCTTCACAGAAAAAAAATGCAGCATGACAACATAAGGCTTAGGTTTTTCTAGCATGTGACTGGTAATAAAATAACAGAACACTGCTTTGCCGTAACATCTCCATGAAGATAAGTTGCCAGCAACCCCTAATGGTTGCAGTATTCTCAACAAAGTCCTTTTTCCTTTAGTAAAAATGAGAAAGTGTAAGTGAGCTGAATTACATGTGAAACTCATCTGTCAATTCTAATCTGAATCACAGTCAAACTCATCTGTCAATTCTAATCTGAATTACAGTCTACATGATGCTGCAACAGGCTGACCGGGTTAGGCCATACCATTAACAACAACAGCTCAAAGATCCATCGATTCATGGACTATTAATACTACAGATCTTCTCACAAACCAAACAACTTAACACGCTGAAGAAGAAGACTGGCTGACAGCACATGACAACTCAAGGAAGTTCCATGTAGCCTGCTGTTCATCACTCAACCTCATGGTAACATGGACAAATACAACAGAGTCGTCTCTCTTTACCAATATGCTTGACTTTGTTTCAGATTGACTATGGAGCATTTCGCGGATAATAATACAATGATATTTAACTGGAAATAATCTGGGATTTTTCACTTTAGGATATCACCTATGCACTAGGATTCTTAAATTACAAACCCCCTTGAGTCACTTCTGTTCATGAGAGCACTGTCACTGATCTCTCCTAGCAAAGTCTGTCACTCTCTCTTGCCACACATGCCCCACCAGTTTACTGTACTGGAGTGGTCACATCAGCACCTGGATCTGCATTAAAAAAAAAAAAAAGAAAGAATTATTGACAAACAAGACAGGCAGTGGTTGTGGATGGTGATATTATACATCTGTGGCTGTTGTCACGGAGTCTTCAATTCCCGAGCGCTCAGTACTGGGTCCTGCTTTGTCCCTGCATTAAATCAACAATCTCCTGGAACAGCTGTCCTCTACCACCAACCTCTTTGCTGTCACTAGGCTATGCCACAAGGCCATCCAACACCACTAGGATTAAAAGGCACTCCAGTGAGATCTGGATCACATGTCAGACATGGAGCTGAGCTGGGATGTGTCTTTCCATTAAGATTAATGCCAAACATTCCAGTCCATGTTCCCAAAGAATGGCTGGAATGTACCATCTTCAGAGCCATAATAAAGTCCTAATGCACCCCTATTTGGAATATGTCATCCAACTGGGACACTCAAATTGCCGAGGATATCTGCAAGGCTGAAAGAGTGCAGTGCCATGATGCAGCCCACTGGGAGGTAACCCACCACTTTCAATCCTGAAGTTTTGAGAATATGGACACCAGCTAAAACGGTTCCCACTCAAGGAAAGGAGATGTGCAAGGCTGACAACCTTCTCCAAATTCCACTGTACAGAAGCTACCATAAACATGCCACACAAGCCAGTCCTAAACCCACCATCAAGACAAAAGAGACAGGCACATCAGGAAACCTACATCCTTCTTTTCAGATAACTGTATCCACCTGAGACAATGACATCAGCCTCAGTGCAAGTCTTTAAAATCCTGGTTCTGACCATCCCAATCACCCACTCTATCCCCACCTTTTCTGCCCCCCCCCCCCTTTTCACCCCCTCCCCCCTTCACTCAAACTTCCTCCA
>CM031629.1:5620095-5667077 GCA_018398815.1 Conus ventricosus | reverse complement strand
GGGAACAGTTAAACTTTTGGGGGTCCAATTTTTTGCCCAAACCTTTGCCCCCTTTGATTTTTGGGCCCCAAACCCAATTTTTGCCCAAACCCCCCAAAAAAAAAATTTCAGTAGTAGTATAGTAGAAAAGTGGGGGGGGTAATTGGGGGGGGGAAAAAGTTAAAAGTTTTTTTAAAGTATTTAGTAAATAGTAGTAATAGTAGGATGGGTCAGGGTTTTATTTGCACGGCAACCAATTTGCCGAGCAACGAATTTGACTGCGACGGTCGGGGTAAAATTGGGTTGCCCCGGCAAATTGGGTTTTTCCGTGAAATATTATCCCAATCGTATCCGGCACAATGCCAACAATATTTCGGTTATAGTAGTAGTGTAACAACAGCTGCAGGGTTGGTGAGGATTTTGCACGACAACAAATTTGACCGCGGATCAGCAAATTCATACCTGGTCAAATTCAATGCCAATACTGCCAAAAAATCGTGTAGATAGTGGTTGTCTTAAACTGTGGATTTTTGGGCCTTTTCCCTTTACAACACACGTTATGACTCATTTGGGCAAAGGTCGATACCAAAACCCTAAGTGGTATCCCAGAAAACCGATTTGACTGGAGCAAAAAATTTTTGACCGCGCCCCCCCCCCAATGGAATTTTCAGTTTCTGTGTGCAAACAATCCCTGTGAGGATTTTTTCCATCTGCATCATTGCTGGAATTTTCCTGCCCCAATTTAGACCAGGGGCCCCAAAAATCCCAATCAGAAAGCTTGATATGTCTGCTGAATGATTCAAAGCTGGAGCTCAAATCATGTCATGTAATTTTTTTTATCACCTTTGTAGATCTACCCCCAACCCCCGTCTTGTTTGAAACGTTTGTGAGAATTGATTTCAACATGGCTGCGACGAACTTCAACCTGGCCCCAACAAGTAAAAAGAAGCAAAATCAAAGGGAATTTTTGTGATTTTGGCCCATAAACGGATAAAGTTCTACAACGACTGAGGATGAAGATTTAGTGCTTTTTGTGACCGGGGGTGATTTTCCGGGGACACTGTCCATTTTTTTCTATTTTAGTTCTTGACGTCACAAGGGGAGAGAGCTAGCGGGGCAAAAATAAAAGTGTTGCTGACCCAGATTTTGAGCAAGCAGTGACCATTCGAGGGTTTTAAACCCACAGGGGGGAAAAGTGAGGGAGGGCCACAGTTTCGTCATCTGAAAACCACACTGATGACCCAACGGGGCGGTTTGTGTGGTAGCCCTGGCATGGAGGGGAGAACGGGTTGAGGCGAGATTGACGGTCAATTGTCTTGTTACTTGGACTGTGTTGATGCTGTAATTTTTCAGGACCTGGAAGAGAGTGGACTGAAGATAGTGGGTGGGAGGGGGTTGTCTGTGTTCGTGTAGTGCATGCGTGTGTGGATGTGTGTGGCGTGTATGGTGCATGGGTTAACGGGGATTTCTTTTGTCGTATTGTCAGAAGGGGAGATTGTGTTTCTGAACAGTGTGTGGTTTTAACAATGTGTTGGGAGCATGTGTGGGATGTGTGGGTGTTGTGTGTGAAAGAGGCAAAATCTTATGAAAATTTTTCAAAGGTGGTTTGGGGAGAAAAAGAGGCCAGGGAGAGGAGTTCAGGGGGGGCCAGGGAGAGGTTTGGCGCTGGGTCTCCCTTTATACCCCCAAACATGACCCGCCCCGCATACCAACCTCCCCCAAACCTGGCCCAAAACCCCAGTTGAAGGGGGAAAGCCTGAAATCATAAACCCTTTTTTTGACTGAAGAAAGATTGACCACTTCATAACTAAAACTATCATTTTGCGAAAAGGGCCCCACAGTGTCCCACCCCTTCCATCTCAGAGGCTGCGGAAAGCAGTCCCCCCAGGGAGGGGGTAAAGTGTGTTCCAAGCGGGCGAAAGAAATGAGAGCAGCTACTTTTTGTGGGCATTTTCCCTAAAGTCTTGTGTACAACTCTTTGTTTCAGGGGCACTACACCAAAACTGTTAAATATGACAGCTGCCTGATTTTAATGTTGTGTAGTGTATTTCTGTTGTGGGGTTTACAAGGAAACCAAGAACTTTTTAAAAAAGGAGACCAAGAAAAAAAAATGTGTGAAGACAGTTTTTTGGGCAAAGGGGAAACCCAAAAAATGTGAAAAAGTGCCCTTACCTGGTCAGCATCAAAGTTAGAAAAAAATTCTATACTGATAAACACAATGGGAAAAGATACATTTTTTCTTTTTTTGGTTTTTTTTTTTTTTTTTGGCGTGTGAATTTTATATCTTACTTTTTTACCAAGACAATGTAAGATTTTTTTTTAATGTAAAAATTTTACAATTTCATTCCAAATGCATTACCAACAAAAAATAAATGAATTCTGTGAAAATGTTGTAATTGGATTGTGTGTTCATTTTCCTTTCAGAAAAGTATGAATTATGTGTACTTTCTTTCAGTAGTTTGGATGCTAGAATTATAAAAAAAAAATAAAAAAAATAAAAATTACCCTCCAAGACCCGCAGTCCTTGGCAAACAGTTGCACCTAAGCATGAAAAGGGTGCAGCAGCTAAAGGTTAAACGAAATATGTCCAAGATCAGGATGCAGTCATTTACTTTTAACATCCAGAGCTGCCATCAAGAGAATGGTGAAATCTTGATGTTATATGGAATTTAAGCTGGAATGCTCATTCCTTCTCCCAGAAAAGCAAACAAACAAACCTAAACTTTATGAATGGCTGACTCTGAACACTGAGTGTTGAATCCCCCACTTTAGGTCCAGACACAACCAGGGCCATTTGAGCATACAGCTTTTGTGAGTCTGTTTCACTTTTAGAGTCCTGAAGATGCACTAGGTCAGAGTGTCATTATTGTTCCTTCGGTTGGGACCACATGGTGACTGCACAGTTTACAGTGATCTAGTCTATAGATTCCACTTCCTCAAATTTTCGTCTCTTGAATACCCCCTCCCCACTCGTCCATCCCCTTTGGCAGATTTTCATTTCTAAATTTTGCTGAAATTTACAGAGAATTGCAAGCCCTGAACATTATCATATATACATATGATATTGAACAATATTGAACGATACTGAATGGATGACACGGGAAACGACTGAATGAAGCGCCAGCTGGCAGCTCTTCAGTCGGCACTACCCAGGTAGGCAGCCCATTGTGTAAACGAGTGTTGATTGTAAAGCGCTTAGAGCTTGGCCTCTAGCCGAGAATAGGCGCTATATAAGTATTCATTATTATTATTATTATTATATGAATATGATAATGTTCAGGCTTATGTAGCCGTTATTCAAAATGGTAGCCGTTATTCAAAGTGGTTGCCTTTGTTTTTCCATCCTCTGGCACTTTATTTCACATTTGGAAACGGACTGAATTGCTTTTAACACCTTTGTACCTGGAATTTACTTAGCATTGGAACATCTCTGACCAGAGAACAGAGCATTTTCTGAGCACTGGTGTGAACTTCTTTGCTTCCAAGTGTCTTTACTGAAAAATGTCTTTGTTTACTACTGAACGTTTTTCTCATCAGCGCACAATTTGAGTTTGAGCATTACAATATCTGCTAGGGCAGAATCATTCTGAATCCAACAGCATTTATTTGAAACTATATCAACAACAACGAAGAATAAAACTTGCAGACACGTAAACTGTGAACACACTGAACCACATTTTCTTGAGGTGTATGTATCAGTTTTGTGGTGCATCAGTGTATTTTGTTAGAACAGTGTGCAAAATGCACCTTAAGTGTGTGGGGGCTCTCTGCTATTAAAGCCACACCTTTACATTTGATCTTCATATGAAGGTCCGTCAACATTAGTTACCAAAAAAAAAAAAAACTATGTTGGGATGGCCACATAGCAAGACCCAAAAGTCTTGCTGAAACAATCTTTCATGGGGCCGATCATGGAGGGAGACGGAGGGAGGACAGAAAAAACCAATTAATTGACAACATCGCAGGATGAACAGGGAAAATTATTTGCAGAGGGAAGACAGAAAAAAAAACAACCCACAAGTAACTGAAAGCATTGCAGAATGAACAGGGAAATTATTTGCAGAGGGAAGACAGGAAAAAAAACCAAGTAACTGACAACATTGCAGAATGAACAGGGAAATTATTTGCAGAGGGAAGACAATGTTGCTTATAGCCCAGCCGACCGCAAAGGGCCACATCAGGGCAGGGAAGACAGAAAAAAATTCTTAACTGACAACGTTGCAGAAGGGACAGGGAAATTATTTGCAGAGGGAAGAC
This sequence comes from Conus ventricosus, assembly GCA_018398815.1. Lineage (NCBI taxonomy): Eukaryota > Metazoa > Mollusca > Gastropoda > Neogastropoda > Conidae > Conus > Conus ventricosus. The sequence goes on along the minus strand of CM031629.1, from coordinate 5,662,841 downwards.
AGAAAAAAAACAATTAACTGACAACATTGCAGAATGAACAGGGAAATTATTTGCAGAGGAAAGACAGGGGGAAAAAAAACGCTCTTAACTGACAATGTTGCAGAATGGACAGGGAAATTATTTGCAGAGGGAAGACAGAAAAAATAATTTACTGACAACATTGCAAAATGGACAGGGAAATTATTTGCCGAGGGAAGACAGAAAAAGAAAATTAACTGACAACATTGCAAAATGGACAAGGAAATTATTCGCAGAGGGAAGACAGAAAAAAGAACAGTTAACTGACAACATTGCAGAATGGGGGCTGGGCCGCTATTGCGCGGGTCCGCTATTGCGCGACCTAAGAACAGATCTACAAGAAGCGGAATACCCTAACCCTATTTCTGTTACACTGTTTTGAGAGACTGGTTGAATGACAAATAGTCACCGCGGAATACCGTAACCCTATTTCTTGTTACACTGCTTCGAGAGACTGGTTGAATGACAAATAGGCCTAGTCACCGCGCAATAGCGGCCCCGCGGGCCGACCCCGCAGAATAGACAGGGATATTATTTGCAAGACACAGGCCTTAGCACACCATAGGCAGAAATGGATGAATCTGATGAACAGTTCTACAGTGGGGTGCTCCAATGACTCCTCACAGAGTTCGGGGGGGGGGAGGGGGGGGTACAATTTCATGATGATCTGTTTAAGTGTTCTCTCAATTTACCTTGAGAACAGGTTGTAAAACAGAGAGGATTACTATCTGCAAGCTACACCCCCTTTAAAGCAAGCAAAGAAACAAACAATTTTTATTATATGATTAATTTCTACAGTGCCTTTTGTACTCCCAGTTCTTATAGAACAGGGAGTACTTTACAACGGGAAAGAAGAAATGCTGTCTGTCTGTCCGTGGTCAAAATGTGTTCCACTCGCACCAGACAAAACTTCTGGGCCGATCTTTCTGAAAATTTGTAGGTATGTTCATTATGGGTCACGGATGATGCTCGATGTTTTATTTACCAGAATAACCATTACTAACGGCTAAAACGGCCCAAAACGTTTTTCTTCTTTATGGAATATCTCAGAAAACACTTCGCCAATTTCTTAAATCAGTGACGAAATTCATTATGACGCATGTTTGATTGTGACAGGTTTTTTTAAAAATTATGATGCAGGTTTGATTGTGACCTTTGTTATAAACACGCGTATTCAAGATAGATCTAAACTGGGAGTACGTTTACATGCTTTGCATCTTGTTTTTGTTCCTGGTCCACAATCCTCAAGGTTCACAAAGGTGGCTACATTCAGTCTCAGCTTGACACCAGTATACACTGAGCCAGTGTGTGTGTGTGTGTGTGTGTGTGCATGCGTGTTGTCCTCTGCCTCACCAGCAAATGTGGGCCTTTTCTTTTAGAAATGATGGAATAGCATTGAAAATACTTGCAAGTGTTTTTTTTTTTTTCCTTTGGGTGCATCTGTTCATAGACAGGACCTCACCAGGACTCAGAAGGGACTGGAGGGGGGATGTTGGAGTCTGCAAAGGCATCGCCTCTGAAGAGACGATCATCTCTACATGGGCCGTCTCATGCAGGGACCAAGTCTTGAAGACCTGGATCTCGGAGAATGTCTTATCTCATAGCTAAAGTATAAGTGGACATAATTTGCCATGAAGATTAAAAAAAAAATTGATATAGGTTATTTAGTACAACTGGTGCTTAAGTGGACATAATTCGCAATGAAGATTTTAAAAAAATGTGAAGATTATTTAATGCAACTGGTGCTTAATTTGATAAAATAAAATAAACTCCACACAAACACCTACAACACCCAACCAATACCCATCTGTATTACTCTAATGGCAGTACTCCCAGATTCCGGTCCCCTTCTTGTTGTTCCAGGTCGTTTCTCCGAGGCAGTGGAAGACATGCAGAAAGCTTTGTCCCTGAAGCCCGACCTTGAATCCGCCCAGCGGTGCTTGCAGCAGTCTCTGATGGATTTGGAGTCGAAGGTAAGGGAATGCCAGGATCAGTCCTGACTTGGCAGAACTGGGCTGTGCAGCTGACCGAAGGGAAACGAGTGCCAGGACACTGGTGGTGTGGATGGACTGATGGAGTCTGTGAAGACGGGCGTTGGAAGCAGTTACTGTGATGATTTACATGACTGGGGAAGTATGCCTGTTGTAGCATGTTGTTGCTCAGTTGTAAATGTTAGAGAAAAAGGGTTCAGATCAGTCTTTTTTAACAGATTTGTTTTTGTGTTCTGCACTTTTTGTTTCGTTGTTTCCTTGCTTTCCTTTTTTCTTCTTTTTTCTCTTTCATCTTGTGTGTCTTCTCAGTGGCAACACGCCTTTAAAACACAGCCACATTCTTTTCTACATACAAACAGTCAATATTAGGTCATTAGGCAACAGACGATGTATCACTTAGAAGAGGTGTTCTGTGGGTGCTTCTGACCCAGTGTACACAGGACACCAACTGCGTAGTCCCCCTCTCACAACAGTGATTACTTAGTCATGTGGCCAGTAGGAGCGAGCATCCTAATGCAGAGAATGCCGGCTTGTCTGTCCAACAACAGCCCCCATGAACTTGCCAACACACATGCTGAAAAAGAACACATTGAATTTGCCAACACACATGCTGAAAAAGAACACATTGAACTTGCCAACACATACGCTGAAAAAGAACACATTGAACTTGCCAACACATACGCTGAAAAAGAACACATTGAACTTGCCAACACACATGCTGAAAAAGAACACACGAGGATAGTTAAAACCAAGGTCAACATGAGATTAGGCCATGGATTTGCAATCCCGAGATTTGAATTAAAAAAAAAAAAATCAAGATCATGAAAAATGATGGCATGGAGTTCATTCTGGTCTGAGATTATAAGATGGGGCAGTAACTTGCACTATGCTCTCCTTTATACATCTCGGCATCGATCATAACTAGGCTAAGAAACCTAAATGCCAATAGCTTGGTTATGAACTATGAGCATCACTCACAGTGTCGGAGACACATCCATTAAATGTATGAAAGTCAAGTGTGTGCTTCCGGTCTTCCCATTCCAGTCCACAGCATACTCGACATCTTCAAATAGGAGCCAGCTGGTGAAGAAAAATGCCACATGTATGCAGTGCTGCCGCACCTCAAACCCATAATGGTATCATGGCGGCTGGTTGGTTTTTACACTTGTTCTGAAAATACAGAACATTAATTTTTGTCCTAGATGCACTTTTTTAGCTTCACAAATCATTGCGCTCACATTTCAGACATAGTGGTATTTTGGGGCATTTGTGTAAAGCATGGTTTTTATACTCTTAGAGATCTACATATTTATCTGTGTGTCGCAGGAAGAGAAAGTATAACTGCTGGATCTTGAAGGTAAAACACAGAACATTACTCCAAAGGATCTTTTACAAACGAGGTACTTTTTTATGTTCTGTGTGTAGCATGTCTTTAACCATGACTGTCACCCAGTACAGTCTATGAAAACCATTTTGTGTTCAAGATTTAACTAATTAATGAGAGTAACCAGTCTAAAATTAATCAAGACATGTCAATATGTAGACAGCGTTTCTTGTGGTCAACTCCACTTTCGTTGAATCAGGACCTCCACCTTGTCTGTACTGTAGATTTCGTGCAAATCAAGCAGAGAACTGACATTTCATTCATGTTTTCTGTGCATACCTGGATAACTCTTCTGTGTTTTTGCTTTTACCAAATTATTTCAGCATACGAAGACCCCAATTCATCCTCTCCTCCTCAGATCAGACCCTTCTCCACTCTTTTGAAGAATTTGTTTAGCCTCCCATTTTCATCTGTCAAAAGCAAAACAGTCTCCCAGTGCATCTGGATTCGCGTATGCATACATAACAGATATGTGTGTTCATGTGCATTGTGCTGGTGTGAGATCATGGGAGTGGAAAGAGGCATACAAGTGTGAGTCTGCACGTGTATCAAGTGTGTAACGAAGTGAATGACGGGTGCGACATAAGAATACCAGACTCTTGATATCAGCATTGAGGTTCAACCTTGGCAGGTCACAGCAGGCTAGTGTGATAAGGATTTTCTTCGCGCTCTCTCTCTCTCTCTCTCTCTCATATATATACACACACATACACACAGAGAAATCCCCCACTCGCCTGTTGACATGTGGAGACCTGCTAGTGGCTGAACTTGCTTTGTGTCAATGTGTGTACAGGCACGCAGGAGATCACATAGTTTCTTTCTTCATTCCTTAGCTAGAACTCTTGAGGTTCACACCAGCCGCCGTGGCGAAGTGGTTAGCGTCGCGGACTCCCGGCTGGGAGGTCGTGGGTTCGAATCCCATCAGAGTCATGTGGGTTTTTTCTGCCCCGACCGGCTCCTACCCAGAGTTCGAGTTTGCTGCGGACTCATTTGGGAAGACTGGGACCACACAGTCGAGTTTCATCCACTTAATGGATGCGTTTCTCAGAGTGTTGCTCAAATTTCCTGACCAACACTGCAGGTTCCTGTATTTCTCGGGCCTGGTTGACGCCGGGATATATTATGAAAGGAAGCGTAGAGTACAGCCCTGTTATGTAGTCTCAGACCGAAATGGAAATCCGTGGCATTATCTTAATCATCCTCATCGATCAGCATTAAAAAAGTCTCAAATTCTGCAGCCCTTCATGCCCTGCTCTCATGGTGACCTCAGTTTCGATGTCCACTCCACGTCTGTGGCCTTGGTTTGGTTCCGTCAGGATCATCGGTATCCATGGGGGCTGTCGTTGGACGGACGTGGTAGCGCCCTCCGGAGGGAGAGCTCACTCACGCCGGCTCCGCGACCAAGCAATTATTGTCGTCAGTAGGGGGCTTAGTAGGTGGTGTTCTGCGTATGTTTGATCAGAACAGGTGCCACTGAACATCACCGAAGTGACTCGGCAGCAGTGCAGTGTCTCCTCCGGTGGGTTGCCTCTTGACATTGACTGCTCCCTGTGGATTGCTGGTGCCGGGGCTGCGGCGGGCCCAACCGGGCTGTGGCTGTGGACGGGGTGTCGGAATGAGCGGCGTGGGTGCACTGCCTCTGAGGTGGCGCAGAGGTTGGGACAGCAAAAAAAAAAAAAAAAACCCAAAACCCCCCCCAAAAAAAAACAGAACTGAGGTTCACCATCAGTGAGACCAGCCACATTCCATCGTTGGGGACAACATCTGTACATGACTACAGTGTGCCCATGTGGTGTTTTCCTGCCATCCATCCCACTGGCAATTCAGGGGTTTCTCTTCTCCTAAATACAGATTTAACATGCGTGTTTTTCAAGCATGCGTTCATGCGCAAGACCTTGTTGCAAAGTCTCATCCGAAGGACTATGAGGGCAATTGAGAAGTCTGCACAGCACTTGAATTCCTTCCGACTTGGTTGTCTCCAGTAGACCTTGAAACAGGAGTCTCACTTGCCCACTACGCTAACACAGCTGGGTCAGACAGTTGCGCTAAAAATCCTGCAATCATTTCGGCCTTCTGTAAAAATGCTTTGCATGTTCCCAGTCACTCGGAGAGGAGACAGATACCACTGTCCGCTCCCAACTGAAGCAAGACTGCAGAGATAAATGCTGTTGTTCATGCATCTGTCCCAGCCTAGCTTAGGACGCATTGGCCTGGGACGATAGGGTACTGGGTATAGCACATGAACGCTGCTGCTAAACACAGTGTCAGAACACATGGAAATCGCAGAAAGTCATGGCATTTTAAAAAGGTAAGTGTTCCATGACTTGGTCCAAATGATGACAAAGTCATGGAAGTATGGTCCAAATGATGGCAAAGTCATGGAAGTATGGCCAAGATGATGGCAACGTCATGGAAGTATGGTCCAAATGATGGCAAAGTCATGGAAGTATGGCCAACATGATGGCAAAGTCATGGAAGTATGGTCCAAATGATGGCAACGTCATGAAAGTATGGTCCAAATGATGGCAACGTCATGAAAGTATGGCCAAATGATGGCAACGTCATGAAAGTATGGTCCAAATGGCAAAGTCATGGAATTGTGGTCCAAATGATGGCAGAGTCATGGAAATATGGTCCAAATCATGCAAAGTCATGGAATTTTTAAGAAAGCCTTAAAAAATACAAATGCAAGGTGTGGCCACATGTATGTAATGCAAGGTGTGTCCACAGGTATGTTAGTTTGCAAAATTCAAGTGAACATTTAGCCCACTACAGTCGTCTCTAAAATGGCCATTTTGACAACGATGGGAATACATTTTGTGTGTGAAAATAGCTGATTCGCAGTTGTGGAAATCTCTCAGAGCAGACTGAAAAATCATTGAAAAGTCAAGGAATTCGGAACCTGGTCACTCTGTGTGGACCCTGAAACACAACATTCCAGACGAGGTCTGAGAAGAAGGGATGGGGACCTGGTGGGATAGATGGGTCAACTGACTCTCCTTAAAGGACCTGAAAATTCATCAACATACATAGAAACAGGCATTTTACAAGCTGGTCTGATTCCTTGCGAAACTTACTGCTGCCCACCCCTTGTTTTTGTTGTGTTTTTTTTTTTAGTGTTTCTGAACATTCTTGCGAAGCCTTTTTGCGTTCTCTCTCAGCACTTCACATGTGCATGAACGAAAGACTCTGCAGGAAACGAAAAAGCCCTGGCCATTTGATTTTTTCTTCTTTTGTCTTTTCTTTTCAATTTGGAAGGTTTGCTCAACTTCTTTTCCTCTTTTTCTTTACCCTTGATCCGGAAAGCAACCATGACTTAAAATTTTAAAAAAAAAAAAAAAAGAAAAAAAAGAGCGAAACCGGTGAGGGCAGAATAAGTAAGATTCATATTTTAAATTGGAGAGAATTAGCAAGATTTGTACTTCAGTATTTTCATTCACTTTTCATTTGATAACGGAAATAATCATCATTAACAAAACAAAACAAAACAAAACAAAAAAGATGCAAGAATTAATTCGGAGCGAGAATTTTTGAGTCTAATGAGTCAAAACCATGTGCATACCTTTTAGTGGCATCAACAAATTTGTGTGCTCAGGCATGCACAAGATCTGATGCGCATGTTGAAGATCTTGAGACCCATGTCGGTGGACCCTCAAAAATTCCAAACATTGATCAGAACAGTTGGAGAGGAGAAGGGTATTGTCAAACTTTGTTCACTGAAATGCCTTGATGAATGCTTTAAATGAAAGGAAAATCAAAAAAATAAAATCAGCAGCACTGTTCAAATGGCTGTAGTGGCATCCTAAAATCGTTTTACAATGAATTAGCATAATGATAATGCAAAAATTGGAGAGAAAAAAAAATTTCCAGTGGAGGACTAACTAGTGCAATCATTCAAGCACTCACAGTAGTTGAGAATGCATACACATGTGCAAAATTGCGTGGGTCATAGTGATCGAACGGACCAGGCAGACCATTCACACCAAAGATAAAACAACAGGGGACAACACAGAAGTTCAGTATTTTTCCATTAGAAGAGGCCTTGTCACCATGCGCATCAACAGAAGCCAACATGACAATTTGCCTTGGCACGGAGAAAGGGCAAGTCATTTTCTTGCATAACTATAGCTGCCAACCTTCTCGTGGGAACAAGGACTAAAGGGGATGGGGTGGGGTTACGAGGGAGCAGTTTCACTTTTTACTGAAAGAATGTCTGTCTTTCTTGTGTTTAAGGTGACAAAGTTGGAGTTTGAAAAGAAAATGCCTTTCCATACATATACATTACCAAAATCCGCATCTGCACAAATTCATTATCACTATTCAAAAATGACCCTCTAATCCCCACATCAAATTTTTTTTTTAATTGTGACATTCTGCATATTCTTACTGAATTGAATATTTCAGGAATAATTTATAATTTTATGGAAATTCCAGAATAATTCGGGAGGATCGGCAGCTATTCACAACACATATTGCTATCTGCAAAAATATGAAAGAGAACAAAATAAAGGAAAAGTCACAACTAACCAGAAACCAAATCAGAACAGCAACAAGCTTTGTATAAAAAAAAAAGACAAAAAAAGGAAGGGAAAAATGTGAACAGCAAACATAATTATAAATGGTAGAAAAATAAGTTGATATTCATTGTAGATAATTGAAAGAGATCAGACCACTGCTCATGATCAAACGTCTGGAGAAAGGTGGGGAGAGAAAAGGTGGAGGTGGGGGGTGGGGGTGGGGGGCTCATAAGAATGAGGAAAATGTGAGGAAGCATAGAACCTAAAGCTGGAACTTCAAACACTGGGAATAATATATGTTGTTTCTTTTGAGAAAGAAGAATGCTGGGCAACTGAAAACGTTTTGAACATACACAACGATATGTATTGGAAAAAAAAAAGAAAAGAAACGTACAAAACGCCGGAATCAAACACCAATGAATGTTGAAGCTGCAATTCTTAGAGTGCTCCTTGACCTTTTTTTGCGCACCACGTTGCATGTCTTGCATGAAGTGTGAAAGGCCTGGCAACCAATGAGCACCGACATATCAAAAGGTTAATTCCTGACAGGAATGTTACAACTGTCACACCTATGAGAAAATAACGGCCTCAGAAGTTCACAAAAAAACATTTCTCTGTGAAAACATAAATGTTCTTCTTGAAAACTGATAATCACCGTTTCCACATGTGGAAAAACAAATCTTCATGTAAAAATTACTGTTATTGCCAAGAAATGACGACATGCTGCATACATATGACAGAATCAGATGTGCAATGGTATGTAACCTGACTCTTTAAGCACAGTCTGTTAACCAAACGTGTTCAATACTGTTTCATCACGCTAATGTGTTCACAAACAAATGCACCCTACACCTTCAGGCACACAACCAAAAACATTGAAAAAATATATAACATCCTACATTTCTTCATTTTTGATACCACGAACAAACTTGAAAATGATATCCCCCCAAAAGAACTCGATACAAATTTTTCTTATTTGCGACAACTATTTCTGTGTCCCCACAAAATTTCCATTTCTCGCCACAACTTTCCTCCGGCTTTCCACTTCCTATCTTTCTGACCTTCTCTCTGGCTCCACTCAATCCAGAGAGCTCCAGTCATTTGCAGATACACATGTTCTTCCTAAACTAAAACTTTCATTCATGCTTTTTTTCTTACTATGTGCCAACTCTGGCATTCACTACCCAGTAAAATACTGCCGCCTTCATAAGAGCACAACCACTTGTTCAACACCTAACCTGTCTCCTCTTGCTATCCCTGGAGTCTCCGGTTAGGGTGTGCACATAACAAAAAAAAAAAAAAGGGACCCAAGTTTACAAACAAACTTTTATGAATCAAGAGGACTAAATTTCCACACTCAATATGAAATGAAGGTTTTATAAAGTCGCATGAAAACCGAATACTTTTGTATGAAATCTTACCCTTATTTCAGAGTATGGGCAATCTGCTTTGATCAACAACAGCAGCATTCACTCATCATGATGCTACCATTGGTAGGTCAGTTTTACGATGCTATTATTGGTAGGGTCCAGCTTCCTATCACTGATTAACTATAAAAAAAAAAATTTTAAAAACCCAATAAAACTGAATTCACCCACCACAAGCATATTTTATTTTCTAAGGGGATAATAATCAAACTTACAAACTTCTACAAATCCAACTCTCTTTTTTTTTTAACAGACTTTTAAGGCCTAAAGTGGGTCCCCCCCCCCCCCCCCCCCCCCCCCCTCCGAAGTATCATATGAACCCTGCATGCCAATGCTTTGGAATGCAAGTGCTTGTGTTTATGTCTGTATGAGGTATCTGTCAAATGGAATCCTCATGTCTGACTGTGCGTGATGCATGTATACATGTTTCTGCCAACTGACCCATTTTCATATGACTGCACTAAAATTACGCATACTCATGTGTGACTGTACGTCAACGTTTACCCTCTTTATTCAGTGCAAAAAGTACGGCTCAAAGGTTAACTAATCGCTTTGGTTACAGCGGTACATAAATTGCCTTTCATTGTCATCAGAGTGACAATGGATAGGAAATGAATGCAGAACACAAACACTTCCAACAATTGGTGACTGAGGCAACCTACAGCGCATGCCATCAGTCTTGGCTGCGGTACTCCTCTTCATCCAAGGGATGATGTTCATGCCGCTCTTCACTGCAAACCAGTGCAAATCATGTGCTGCTCTTTGCCCTTCTATAAGGGTGTTCTACGCTTTTTATTTATTTATTTTTTAATAATTCAATAATCAAGAGTTTATAAGTGCACTGGAGATTTCAATACAGCATTGGCACATTTGTCAGTCATACACATAACACATATATCATTTTAACTTAACAACAAGGGAAAAACTACCACTACTACTACCAATAACAATGATGATAACTACAATAATAACGACAATGACAACAACGATAATAATTAAAACAACGGTAGTAATAAAGATGATAATAATAACAGTAATAATGATGATAATAATAACAATTACAACAATAATAATAACAACACGAGTAACAATGATGACAACAACAACAGCACCAGCAACAACAATAATGACAAAGGGTGTTCCAAGCTTGCTATCATGGGAGCAAGAGTTACCCTACTTGTTCAACAGCAGTTCAATTATCACACTAGATACTCTTTTTTTTTTTTTTGGCACTCTAACTGCTAAGATGGTTTAAAGCAAAACAAGCAAACAACCCCCCCTCCCCCCGGCCGCTCCCAACTTGTTTTGTATCATAAAAGCGACCTTGAATGTTTTTCAAAGCCTACAATGAGAAAGACATGATGGTTCGAAGTAATTAGTATGAAAATACATACATGCACTGCATCAACATGTCAACAAATAATTTTTTCCCCCTCCAACTGTCTGGTTGATTAAAATAAACAAATAAGCAAATACAAGAAAGCTTCCTTCTAATCAAAAAAGTCACCTTCAATTTTTTTTTCAAAGCCTTTAATGAGTAGCACATGATGTCCAAGCTGACAAGTATGAAAAGACGAACATGTCAACAATGCTGATTTCAAACAGGTCCCAGAGAAAGTGAGTGATCACAAGCAGGAAAATGAATCATCTACCTATAGAAACAAAAAATGTTTACTAACATAGACCCCCAATGTTGAGTGTGTGTGAAGGGGGGGGGGGGGGGGGGGGGGTTGCTACCATGTCTGATATATGTAACATCTCTCACAGCCTGAAGTTAAAAATGTCAAAATACCATTTTACAAATGTTGCTATCCTGCAGAATCTTGTCGAAAGCTTATTTACAAAACAGATTTGTGGGCATGGGAGGTTTGAGGCACTGGCATGCGTATATGCTATTGTAGTAATCATTGCTGGATGAGCACCCAAATGTCTGCATGTGACATACGTTCCATTTCAATAATTTGCTTGACAAAGCCTGTAACACAACTGATTTTGCATGATCATCTTCAGCATAATGCGCTTTTGAGCTCCATTCAATTAAAGCTTGTTCATTTTTTGTGATCTTAGACAACTAAAGAAAAGAAAAGTGATAAAAGAAACAAGGACATTTTAGTTAAGTCAGAAAATGAAAACTGAAATGTATTTTGCTTAGGACTGGATTTTCTATTGTGGTTGCACACTCCCAGTAACAAAATGAATTCTTTAAGTTACCCTCTGAAACTTTTCTCACCACACCGACTTCTGCTAATTCATCTGCTCTATCATCCCAGTGCAGTCCACAATGTGACTGGATCAAGTAAAAGCCTATTCCTATCTCTAATATAATGCAACCGAAAGTTCAAAATATCCACACGATAATTCTTGAATAAACCATTCTTGGTTTCATCAACGAGGCATCTCTCCACGCAGAGCAGTTTTCATATGACCCACACATCTGCTCGGTCATACTGCCAAATCAGTATCGGGGGACATGGGCACAACAGTTTTCCTTCTGTCCCTCCTCGTCCTTACCCCTCAGTGGCTCGACTCCCATGACTGCTGATCCAATTCCCCCACATGCACAACCACATCTAGGATTGTGCTGTTCTGGCCCAAGCACTCCCCACGGATTAATCTGCATCATGTCATCATAAAACAACCTACTGCACTGCCGCCGTGCAACTTTCATGGTGTTCAGAGCCTGTTCTGATCCAAAATAAGCAAGACACTGCCTAGTGTGACCAATAATGAAGACCGTAGCCGTACATGATAACAGCAATTATGACTCGACTCGGCAACACTGAAACATGATGAAACAAGAGAAGAGAGTTTTAAGCATCGACAATGAAGCTTGGCACGTCTTTCCCGGAAAGCAAACGTTTGTCAGTTGCACCCAAACAGTCCAAGTACAAAGGTTTTTATGCCATGTAGTCGGCTGCACAACAGATGTCAGTATTGGCTACACCTGACTTTGTCTCTCCGTCCATATTCAAGTTGGGCTACATCTATTGGCCAGTTCTGGTGCACGACAGCCTGAACAGAACCACGATTTTAAAAAGAATGTTAGCTTGCCACTATGAACTCTTCTCTCTATTCCTATGAGCATTATCTGACGGAGTATAAAGTCCTTGTTAGGGGCTACACTGGAAAGTTATTGACTACACGGTGATCCTGATCTCCACAAAAAGCTGACAGTTCTGCACAACAGAGAAAATCACAACCCCTATCTCTGGGAAAATATATGCCAGTCCCTATATTCACAGAATAGTGACCTTAACTGATAAAAATTAATTTAAAAAAAAACACAAAAACATCAAATCTGATGGATTTCCCTTTAAATAAATTCTTGAAGACAACATGCATAATGAGACAATCTGACTAAAATCAAATAACATTAAGAGCACAACATTTTGTAAACGCCTGTAGTTGGTAGCTATGATTAGCCAGCCACTGCTTGCTTTGGTTTAACCCCCCCCCCCCCCCCCCCCCCCCACACAACTATTGTCTCCCTTGTAAAGGACTTTACTAAATGCGACAGACATCAACTGACAGCTGTTCAAATTTCCTCTTCTCATTTCTATGGTCTTACCGCTAAATGGAAATAAAAGTCAATGGTAGAAGAAAATGAGAGGTACCGTCTTTATGTCCACTTTTTTTTTTCTTCTTTAAATCACCTGCAATGTCTACAATTGCAAGATAAAGTCTGTCATCAAACTTTTTGGGCAGGACGTCTTTTTCAAAAGGAATTCCTTTGCACACACCATTGATACTTGAATAGCCTTTGTAGCATCTCATATTTCTCAGGAAAAAAACAACAACAACAAACTTTCATACCCTTATATATCTGATGTGTAACACAAAATCTGTACACCACTTGGACTCGCACCATCCGTGAAAAAAACAAAATCTAAACTGTTATTGTAAACAATATAGAGTTTAAGAAGCAACAATGGACATCTAGATCTAAAGACATGGAATGAACGCTGCTGTTTGTATTTTTCTCAGTACCTGCATAATCAGAATGGTACAAGCAGATGAACAAGCAGGCATGAGTTGGTGATGCACCAACTATCATGCCTGAATATAACGGTGCTGTCAATATTATATGCTGCAGTTGCGATTTAGAGAAAAGATTACAGGTTTAAAAAGGAGAGAGAGAAAAAATTCAACACAGCAATGATATTCCAGTTGTTGTTATCATAAACAACTAACATTCATGATATTTGCGCATGAAAATGTAGTTACATTCCATGAACATCTGTGTGTGTGTTTGTGTGCGAGGTATTCCCTTCAATATAACATACATTTTCTGATTTTTTTTTATTAATCAGCTGGGTAAAGTGGTAGGGTGAAGGCGGAATGGGTGCTAAATGTTGTCACACAGCCACCATTCATAACTGAATGTGTAACAACGTAACCTCATTTAAACAAAAAGTCTACCATGCACTGCAAACTGTTGCAGGTTCAATAAACATACTATCAGAGGAAAAAAAAGAACAAAAGGGAGGGGGGGGGGGGGGGGGGCGGCGGCAAGCAACACAAAACAAAATTTGTGCATATCGTGCTTCTGTAGAAACAGAAGGGAAAAAAAACAGGAGAGGGAAAAAAAAGAATAAAGGAAATAAAATCATGCATACTTCAATAAAAGTACCTTTTAAAAAGTGCCAAAGCTTTGCACTCCCATACATTTCAAAATCATTTAAAGCTATCTCAGAACTAAGGGAACACCCTCAAAGAGCAAGAACAACGACGACGTAAAACTTGGCAACACAAACTAAGTGGATGAATCGCTGAAAACGAGAACCAAAGGAAGAAAAGAAGAGAAAAAAAAGAAAGAAAATCGCAGTCATTCCCATGCAGTCCTCTTGGTCTGGAGCCACCAGCACAGGAGAAAAGGAAGGGGGCTGAAAAAGGAGGGGCAGGGTGTCGGGAAGGGCGTGGGGGTTGAGGGGGAACACAAATGTAAGAACTTGATTCAACCACCAAAAACTGTCCTCGTGGATCTGGAGGAACTCTTGTAACTTTAGAAACCAAAAGACAAAAAGGGGGAGTGGAGGAGGGGTGGTAGATGATCTAGGGAGAAAATCAGTGCTAGTTCCTTCGGAACCTGGGTGGAAGGTCCCCCTTTTCAAACTGTCCATCTCCTGCAGGACCTTGATTTCTATAACCTCCAACCCACTGACCCTGGCTCTTGGGACCTCTGTCCCCACGACCACGACCTCTGCCGGCTCCCAAGGACCTCGACCTCTCCCCCTGCCTCTGTAACCCCCAGCGACTCCTCTTCCCCCCTGGGCATTGGGTCCCGCTCCATACATAGGCTGGTCCACAACGTTCAGGATGTCGGCCATGCTGGGTTCTTCCACCATTCGTCCATCAGCTTCTCCTGGTGCTGCTTCTCTGCTTCCTTGGCGGCAGCCGTCTCCATCTGTTGCTTCTGTGGGCATTGAACACACACAGGGCATGCATGAGCTTTCAGCACCACTTCATTATTTGGATTAGGTCAAAGGTCAACAATTCAATAACCTTGTTTCTGCTGTTGTCTTGTGAGTGAACATATATTATAACATAAACACTAAAAATAATTTTCTTGAGGCCAGACAAATTCATGAAACTGGGGGTATAGTTTTGAGAAAAAAAAATTACCTCCTTAAATTTCTGCAGGTCTAAATTGCTCCAGATTCTGCATGAAAATGTAATTGCGGACACAGTTTGCTGTGCATGCGCACACTTTCTCCTCATTGTACGTTGTACATGTGACGTGTACATCTTGCTGGTGGTTTTTACTGACCATTGCAGTCACACAATCTTCTTTATGAAAATCAAACGGAAACATCTACACCGACTCCCCAATTCTCGGTCATTTCACACACTGTCACAAGTGTCTTAAGTTATTGCAAACACACCTGTACAGTTCACACTGCTTTCTGAGACATTTCGTTCTTATTCCCCGATGCCTGGGGTGCACAACTGTCTACCTTTGTGTTAAATGGACTGGCCTCTATAACCGTCAACTTGTCCAACTTGGTGCAAATTCAATGTAAACTGTAAGCTTGAAGCGGAGTGCTCTGCAATCGGCTGCAACTTCTGCCTTACCAGATGCCGCCACACGCAGCATCTTAACACCCAACCTTTCACAAATACCACTTATGGGAACAAATTGTCGGGTCACCTTTGATGGAAGGATACAGGTGGATTAGCACTGGTGAACGTGTGGATTGTGCTTAAAAGGCAAGCCCCACAGCCTAATTGCAATGGGGACAGCGATCTGTCGGTGGATCGAGTCGGGGGCACAGTATCATGGAAGGCGGAGCATAACGCTCTCCTCTCACTGTTTACCCTTCCCTGAATTTGGGTCGAACAAGTCAGCCTTCCGATCTGCAGCCCTATGCAACAACCATCTGATGGTGGACGCTCTGATTTTGGAACTTGTTGCCTAGAGGTGTGCCTGCTTTTCAGATGTAATATTAGGAGACTGTTCAATCCTCAGATATCCATCCAATACCATCCATGTGAAATATACAGTCTTCCACACAAAGCAGCAGCCCAAAACAGATGGTCTAAAACAAAACTCTGACTGTTTTACAAAATTTCACATTAAGATGTTGTATTTAATGACTACGCAACTTCAAACATTGCACTGACCGGAAGACTCGCAACATTTTGATCCTCATCACTCACTGACGTCAAATCTTTCATTTCCATTTAAACTTTCTCTGGGTGCTTTGGAATCTTGTTTCAAAACAGAGTTTCAACACGAACCTCTGGTCACACCTTAACTGATTCAACAGGGTCTTTCAATGCTGTTTCAACACGAACCTCTGGTCACACATTAACTGATTCAACAGGGTTTTTGAATGCTGTTTCAACACGAACCTCTGGTCACACTTTAACTGATTCAACAGGGTTTTTGAATGCTGTTTCAACACGAACCTCTGGTCACACTTTAACTGATTCAACAGGGTTTTTGAATGCTGTTTCAACACGAACCTCTGGTCACACTTTAACTGATTCAACAGGGTTTTTGAATGTTGTTTCAACACGAACCTCTGGTCACACTTTAACTGATTCAACAGGGTTTTTGAATGCTGTTTCAACATGAACCTCTGGTCACACCTTAACTGATTCAACAGGGTTTTTGAATGTTGTTTCAACACGAACCTCTGGTCACACTTTAACTGATTCAACAGGGTTTTTGAATGCTGTTTCAACACGAACCTCTGGTCACACCTTAACTGATTCAACAGGGTTTTTGAATGTTGTTTCAACACGAACCTCTGGTCACACTTTAACTGATTCAACAGGGTCTTTCAATGCTGTTTCAACACGAACCTCTGGTCACACCTTAACTGATTCAACAGGGTCTTTCAATGCTGTTTCAACACGAACCTCTGGTCACACTTTAACTGATTCAACAGGGTCTTTCAATGCTGTTTCAACACGAACCTCTGGTCACACCTTAACTGATTCAACAGGGTCTTTCAATGCTGTTTCAACACGAACCTCTGGTCACACCTTAACTGATTCAACAGGGTCTTTCAATGCTGTTTCAACACGAACCTCTGGTCACACCTTAACTGATTCAACAGGGTCTTTCAATGCTAATCTGCTAGAAACTGTGCTCTCTTGGACACTGTCTCTAACAGCCTGATACTCATCTTTTTTGTCAGCTGGAAAAGAGGGTTCAGCGCTCCAGTGAGAGTGTACTGGCTGGAGAACAGGGTTCCTCAATTCAGAATACAGAGAATACTTGCCATACTACAACAGTTCTACTGACCACTCTTACCATACTGAAGCAGCTGGACTGGAAGTACGACTCTAAATTCTTCGTGGCCTAAATGCATGCTGCTCAACTCTTGAAATAACAGAATGAAAAGACTCTCATCTTCTGGACACCCCCCCCCCTCCTTCCCCCTTTTGAACGTATACATTTTCAGCCCCCACACCCTTCCTCTAAAGTGATGATTTCTAACCAATGCTGAACCTGAAACAATGCACCACAACAAGACCACTAGGGACAGCACAGAACTCCGTCACGGTCAAACAGAGATCCTAAATCTGCCTTCTGTTATAGATCTACACCATGGATCCATCCACGAAGTTTCGTTCAGATGGGTACAGTAGTCTGTACACAATCCTGACCTGACAGATCATCCCACCACAAGACCTGTGTGAAGTTGTGACCTCCTCGGCAGAGATCACGAGTAGTTTTAAACGCAGTTTCAGCACAACGCACTGCACGCCCGAAGTGCACAATCCCAGTTTTCTCTGCTTCGTAATGCTTGGCCTGCGTATGTTATCATTATTCTTTACGTTGTATGAAAGGAAACAAGGGACCTGGTAGGGCTGGTGGACGCAGCGTGGTTCTCTTGATCCATGGGCCCGTAGTTCAATCCACGCATGGAACAGCCAGGTTACAGGTGACTTTATCTTCTGACGACATAGCTGTGCAGACTCTGACCTCCTCCCACCCCCTCCCCCCTTTTCCCCACCTCCCATCTCCTCCTAAGTCGTTTAGATGAGACTAAAATGAGGTTCAGAGTATGAATGCATGCATTTGAAACAAAACCCACCTTGAACGCAAGTTAAATCCCCCCTTGCTCTTTGGGGAGGGGGGGGGGCGGGTAGCTGATAAACAATGCTGCCCAGACCATGCTTCCTATCCCCCTCTTCCCCCAGATGTGACTAAAATGCGGCACAGTCTGAATGCATGAAGTAAAAAAAAAAAAAGAACTTTACAACTAAAACTAGTTTTATGATATATTTACCTGTCCGAACAAATGCCTTATCCCCATTTGGAACTGAACATCACCATATAAAGAATAAAAATCAAAAACTGTAAGAGCAGGGCACTAACCTTGCCTACATATCCAGTTTGGCAGCAAGAGTGATCGCCCTTAGAGAGTCCACTTCATGGTGCCACATTCAAACTTGCTCAGTTTTCGCACCTTCTCTGACTAAGCAGTGAAGTCGTCTCTGGTGGCGACAGCCTGGGTACATGTGGCCTTGCATCTGCTCTGGGAAGCAGTTTCTACCCATAGACACAAGCCTGGGTACATGTGGCCTTGCATCTGCTCTGGGAAGCAGTTTCTACCCATAGACACAAGCCTGGGAAATTACCCGCCATACCTAGGAGCTTATCGCCTGGGGTTTTATAGCACAGCTCTCCAGCCACACCATAGAGGGAAACGCTAGGAGTATGAAGGTCTTCAGCGCTCTGACTGGACAGCTAACCTGCTTCACCTTTGACCCTCCGAGCCTGGGATTGGACAAGGAAGGGGCCAGCAGGGGCAAGGTTATCATCAAGGTTCGCTTTTCGGACTCTGCGGTTTGGCTGAGAAAGAAGAGCACATACAGAGTCATGATGCCACTTCAGGAGCTCCGGGGTCCCTGGAAAAGGCATGAACTTGACAGACAGAAACCAAGGTAACGAGAAAAAAAAAACCCACATGCTTTAAGAGTGAGATTCCAAACACGGCAAGTGGCTCAAGTCACCGGAGGCGAGATACCCTAGGACCTGTGGCAGACTCCACTTGGGGCTTCTACTGGTTCCCATCATGGCCCCTCTCTAAACTCACATGAGAATGTCTCTGGGCATTTCACTCCAAACTCCACAGTCAAAGGTTCAAAGGGCATCTGAAAATGGTCTCTCTCAACAATCTGGAAGTAAAATGAGCAGCCCCCACTCTCCCTCAAAGATGAAGAGAACTCTCAAACATACAGTTCTACTTGGAACGGGAAAAGGAGACGACCAAAAAGACAACTGTTGGAGGCCCTTGGTCAGAAAAACAGTAAAAAGTCACGTCAGTGGCCACCTAAATGAAGTGCCAAGGCAAAATACACAGTCAAAATAGCAATGTTAATGGAGGCATAAACCAAGGGGCTGATACCAGGTCAGCAGCATTTTAAACAAAGAGCCAGGGCAGGATTACAGTCGCACTAGGAACATCCATGCCAGCTGAGATCAAGTGCCAAGGCAAAACTACACAGTCTGACAGGCATGTCAACGGCATCTACCATAGAAAGCCATGGCAAAACTACACAGTCTGACAGGCATGTCAACGGCATCTACCATAGAAAGCCATGGCAAAACTACACAGTCTGACAGGCATGTCAACGGCATCTACCATAGAAAGCCATGGCAAAACTACACTGTCACATCAGGCATGTCAACGGCATCTACCATAGAAAGCCATGGCAAAACTACACAGTCTGACAGGCATGTCAACGGCATCTACCATAGAAAGCCATGGCAAAACTACACAGTCTGACAGGCATGTCAACGGCATCTACCATAGAAAGCCATGGCAAAACTACACAGTCTGACAGGCATGTCAATGGCATCTACCATAGAAAGCCATGGCAAAACTACACAGTCTGACAGGCATGTCAACGGCATCTACCATAGAAAGCCATGGCAAAACTACACAGTCTGACAGGCATGTCAACGGCATCTACCATAGAAAGCCATGGCTAAACTACACAGTCTGACAGGCATGTCAATGGCATCTACCATAGAAAGCCATGGCTAAACTACACAGTCTGACAGGCATGTCAACGGCATCTACCATAGAAAGCCATGGCAAAACTACACTGTCACATCAGGCATGTCAACGGCATCTACCATAGAAAGCCATGGCAAAACTATACAGTCTGACAGGCATGTCAACGGCATCTACCATAGAAAGCCATGGCAACAATACACTGTCACATCAGGCATGTCAACGGCATCTACCATAGAAAGCCATGGCAAAACTACAGTCTGACAGGCATGTCAACGGCATCTACCATAGAAAGCCATGGCAACAATACACTGTCACATCAGGCATGTCAACGGCATCTACCATAGAAAGCCATGGCAAAACTACACAGTCTGACAGGCATGTCAACGGCATCTACCATAGAAAGCCATGGCAAAACTACACAGTCTGACAGGCATGTCAACGGCATCTACCATAGAAAGCCATGGCAAAAATATTCGGTCATAACAGGAAAATCAATGGCATCGCAAAACATACGCCAGGACAAAAGTACACTGTCACATCAGGCATGTCAATGGCACCTTCCAAAAAGAGACTAGGCAAAAATGTGTAGTCATAATAGGCACATCAATGGCATCTTAAATAAAGTGCCAAAACAAGAAGACCACAAGTACAAAAATCAAGAGTATTAAAAAAAATTTTAAAAATAAAAAAATGGCAGGTATGGCAGAAAGATCAAAGAAGTCAATATCATTTTGGATGTGCTACTGCCTGGGCAACTACAACCTGCTCCAGACAGTTAAAAGCCTCCATGTCTCAAGACATATCTCGTAAAATAGAATCAGCCAAAGATGGTTGGCGCACTGTCTCCATGGAAAATTTGGGACGAGCGCTAAAAAGGTTCACTCTGCTCAAATCAATAACCAGTCTTCTTTTCCCATTCTTCTCTGGTACCAGAAAAAATATGGAGAAAAACCCTGTAAGGCGAGGCAGGGGAATCTCTGTGATTGCCCCCTGTAGTAGAAGGGAAGTGACCTCTTCGTAAAGAACTGAAGCTTTGAACCTCTTTGGAATAACAAGGTGTCTGACTAACTTCTCCAGAATGGTCTCCTTGAAAAAAGTAGACTTTGCAAGCACCCCTTGAATGGAGGAGAGGGTGGGGGAAGGATCAAAATATGAGTGAGGAAGAGTGTCCTGAATCACTGACCAGGCGTGATCAATAGCAGTTTTTGCAAGCTTTCTGAATTAGACATGTGAGAATCATCAAAATAGTAATCATCATCGTTATCAAACAATTCTTCCTCCTCTTCTAAGACACATTCTCCTGCACTCACACCAAACATAACAGAGTAGTGACAGTCAGGGGACACCCTATCCTCCCCAGCCAGGATCCGAGGCTCACCTTTTGTGTCGGGGACCCCTGCTGGGTCACTGACCTGGTGGCATCAACCCAACCTGGTGCAACGTCAGGGACAGGTAGATTTCAACGACCCATCCAGGTTACTGTTCCCCATCCCCTCCTCTTGCACTCTGTGGCACCGAGGGGTCGAGAGCATGGTGCAGAAGGTGGGGAAAATGCTGGCCTGTCTTCACTCACCTTGGTACCATAGTACAAAGGGTGTAGCAGGGAGCAGTGTCTGTTCTCTTGCCAAAGCTGGCGGACTGTCTATGATATTAATGCGAGAGGTCTAAGTTGGGTACTGACTACCCAGTAGAAGCAGACCACCCCTTGCAAGCGTTACTGGGTGCAAAAAGAGAACATTTCATACAAAAAATGCAGGTCGCACACAAGTCTTCTGCTGAACACTATCTGTGGTATGAATGGCCAACTCGGAAAGCCATAGCAGTTGACAATTTCAAAGAGAGCTTGTGAGAAGCCAAAATGTAAGATCAAGCAGATGAAAGTTGGAAAAAAAACACCCAACAATTGAGTGTAATTTGAAGGGATTCTTGGCCAAAATTCCCATGGCCTGACATGAAAAAAAACACCTTCCCTGTCCAAGGGAAAGGCAAACTGTCACTTCGGGAATCCATAGTCAAGAGAAAATATGCAGCTGAGGCGTGTTTCTCCATTGAGAAAAAGCAGAAAACTGATCTTGTTTGGTACGGTCTGAATGTTGTGGACTTACTGGGGAGATCACTCTGGTGTCTGTTCACAATTGAGACAAACGTACAATTTATTTTTGGGGGAATCTTGATGTCTGGCAATGTTCAGGCTGAGTGGGGATAAGGCATTTGTTTGGACAGGTAAGTCTAAGAGAAAAAGACAACAGCAGAACTCCAGCCAAGGGACAAGAAGGAGAAGGTTAAAAAAAAAGAAAAAGCCTTCGAAAGCAAACATCACCCTGCCTGACCTGATGCATCTCAAAGCGACGACGGACAGGATCCTGCACATTCTTGAGGTAGAATGTTCCCAACTGCTGACACTGCTCTATGATGTTCTGTCGATTCGTCCAACTACGATTCTGGAGAGCCTGATCCAGTTGCTGCTGAAGGGTGTCAATCTTCTCCAGGACGGTGTCCACTTGGTAAACCAGGTCTTTGTACCACGTATCCCTCTGCTTCCTCACCTACCATCAGAAATGGGGTAAGGAAGAAAAAAAAAATTTTAAGAGAGAAAAGCAAAAATTCTATAAAATTCATTGTTCACTTCTACATGTTAAAAAAAAAAAGATAATTTTTCTTAGGAGTTTCAATATACTTTCCATTACATGCTGTTGTCTTTCACAAGGAATGTGTGTGTGTGTGTATTGATTCCTCTCATAAACGCCTTCTTCCTTGCGCTGAACTCTGAAATGATCTGAAGCGATCAAAGCTAAGTGAATTTTCGTTGTTTAATTCGTTTATGTCTCACCTGAAGAAGACTGAGAGGTCGAAACGCGTTGTGTTTTGTCTTGTGACTCGTTTGTCCACGTTCTCTGGGCGGTTCGCTAACATTTATTTAAGATTCCTCTCATAAGATAGATTTACACTTAGACACTCTTTATGAAAAGGTCTTTTACTGCTTTCAGAACATGTCTTGTCAATCTTCCCCTAAACAGGAACTCAGAACTCAGAAAACCTCTGATCAAGGATTGAGATTTCAAGCGGAGCTTACTCTTCCAATCTGTCTCTGCTAAGCTAAGCTAAATTATGCAATGGAATTTTAAAAAATAAGATCTAGTTGCAAAGTGAGGCGACGGCAGGCGGAAATCTAAACAAATTTGAAAAGTTATTGATAAAGCTCCACTAAAAAAACTTTGACAAACGAATCACAAGACAAAACATGACCCATTTCAACCCCTTAGGTCTTCCTCCGGCAAGACACACAACACTCAGGACAATAGAAAAAAAAAAAGAAGAGCAATCGCATCCCGAAACAAAGGATAAAACATGAAACAAACATCCAGAAACAAAGAATAAACCATGAAACATGCATCCTAAAATGTTTCCTCACCTGCATTTTGGTCAAGAAAGCTCCAATTTGCATGAGGGGCATGACAATAAGCTGGCGATACACCGTCCTGAACGTTTCAAATTCTCTGTTCATGGAGCGGTGCTGATCTGAATTGACGTGCTCCTGTTTCATTCTGGCCATCACGGCACCTTCATCTTCTGCTTCCTCCTCTTCCTCTCCACCTTTTTCCGTATCAGGTCCCTGGGCAGTGCTCTCTGAGACCTCAAAACTTACACCACATATGGCGCACATTTTGTCCGTCACTGTGAATGGTGAGAACATCTCCTTCTCACTCTGATGCAAGTATTTAAACCTTATGGTCTTTAGACGTTTCTGGAATCTTATGTGGCGGAAGCACCTTACAAGAACTCTGACTGCTTTGTTCTTCTGTTCCTCTTTTTTCGCTTCGTCTAACTGCTGCTGGAACACTGCCTTCTCTTCTTCGTCTATCTCCTCCTCCTGCAACATACAGGTCGCCACAGTGATGAACCAAGCCCGCACAGCAATATTGTGTCAGTCTTCAATGAGTGAGAACACTACTGGGTCTGACTAGGTCACAATTACCATGAGAAAACACACCCACACAAGTAAACAGCAACATGATTCAAAGAGAAAAACAAGGAAGAAAAAAAAAGTCCTTGTTTGCAAGGAATGGTGTGGCAACTGACTGGCTTTTAGGTTGGAAATGACATGTGTGTCAAGGGAGAACACTCTGGGAGTCTGAGAGGAGAAAGACATAACGCTTCCTTCCGTCCCTAAAACTTTTAGAGGTATCCTGATTGGCAAGGTACTGCTTATGATGAGCAGGAATAAGACACTTGTTTCAACAGGTAAGTGCACTTTTTTTGACAGGTAAGTATATCTTCTTCTTCTTCTGCGTACGCAGGCTGATACTCCTGCGGACACTCCCTGTATAGACAGGCAAGTATTAAACCCATCTGCCCAACAAAGGGAGTGGTTTTGTGTGTATGACCGTTTTTTTTTTTAATCCCGCCATTAAGACAGCCATACTCCAACTTCAGGGAAGGTGCATGCTATGTGTAACGTGTCACCCATACCAATGGCCAAACTGGCCTTCTTTTCCGAAAGTTCGTGATGGGATTTTACGTGTGTGCAAGATGTTATGTGTGCGTTCACACATGGAACCTCGGTTTATAGTCTCATTCGAAGGACTGTATGGGAAATGGAGTCAGAACCAATATTAACTCCGAGGAAAAAATCCCCTTGTACCGAAACGGCTCGGCGGAGATTCGAACCCGCAACCCCAGGATAACGAGTCCGGCGCTCTACCACTGAGCTATTCCGGCCCCCGTAAGTATATCTAAACACAGCTTTTAAAAGGATGATTCTTTCCTTCTTCAAAACAGCCAAGGGTCTCAATGTTCAAGGTATGAAATTAAAAAATGTTCCCATCATAACTCTGTCATTCATAAACACTCAAAACAATTCCAAACTGCAGAGCCAACGATTCACAGATTACTGATGATCTAATCATCTGTACACGCAAAATCAAAAGTTGTTTTTTTTAAAGTCATATTGTGGACACATTTGATTAGAATGCAGCCAGCCATATTTTGTTTAAAATCAACATGTTTATATGGTTAAAATGACTAATTCCTTATCTTCAATCTTGAAATGCTATGACCAGACCTCAACCAACAACAAATGAAAAAAAAAACCTTGCCTCAAGTACTACAACACCTGAAAAGTTCATCAGAAAGGTTACGGTCATCCGTTCAGAAAATTCACATGACAATCGACCATCTCACACCCACCCACAGCTCTCACCTCTTCCATATTTCTCCGCTGGTCAACATCGTCAATCTCATCCATAGCATCGGGCACCTCACCCAGGTGCCCCTGCCCGTCCCCTTGCAGCACCTCAGGGCGAAAATGACGGAAGGGGCCCCCTGCATGCACGTTGGCTGGACCTAGTGGCATCAGCCCTTCAGCTTTGAGCTCGTTCCAGCGCCACTGGAAAAACCCTGCACGTTCTTTCAGAGCTGACAGGGAGTTGTTGAGCGAATCCACGATGTTCCTGTAGCTTACTGCTTCCTGCACTTGGGCAATAAGCCTGGCCAGGCGAGGGGGGATCATCTGGAAAGAGAGAAAAAAGAAAGCCACTGATTCATCAGGATGAACCAAACCACTCATCAGGATGAACCAAACCACTCATCAGGATGAACCAAACCACTCATCAGGATGAACCAACTCGTGAGTCAATATGGACCAGCTCACTCACTGGGATGAACTTGCTCATTAAAATGAAGTGATCTACTTGTTGGGATGAGCCAAATCGCCCGTCAGAACGAACTGACCCTCTCATTAGCATGAACCCCTCTCATTAGCATGAACCCTCTCAGAACAAACCAAGTCACCCAGTGAAATAAACCAACTCGATGATCAGAATGAATCTACGAATGCATCTGGATACAGCAACTCATTCCCAAGGATGAAGAAACACTTATCAAGATAAACCACTTGCTCACTGGGATGAAATGACTCGCTCATAATTCACTCAGTATAAACCAATTCACCTATCAGAATGAACCAGTTCACTGTGATGAAGCGACTCTCGTAGTGGATGAATGAAATGACCCATCAGAATGCAGCGATACTGGGCAGAATGAACCAGTTCACTGTGATGAAGCGACTCTCGTAGTGGATGAATGAAATGACCCATCAGAATGCAGCGATACTGGGCAGAATGAACCAGCTCACTGACACTGACACTGACATCTTTTATTGACAATGGCTTATAGCCTTTTTGTCAAGGGGGTACAATGTCTTTTTTATGCATAGAAGAAAAGAAAACAAAAGGAGAACTGCAAATTAGGTGTCTACACAACTAATCAAAATTAAGAAATGATTTCCATTTCCATCACTCATTTGCGTTTCATGTATATGTTCTAGTACAAAATCATTCTCACACAACAACCATTCCCTTCACATACGCACACTTATCCATCCTATCTTCCATCGACTTGCACGCACGCATTTGTATCCTTATCCTCCCTTCTCCCCATTCACAAACATTCTCTGTACAGATGATTTATCTGGCTTGATATAAAAAACATTCACTTGAACCATCAAGCTTCAAGGTCAAATAAGTATTCTGAACAATAAAATGAAATATAATTGATATCCCCTCAGTGCTTTGAACTTTTATTCATTCATAATTTTCTTCCGCGTGTCTACAGCTTCTGTTAGATATTTTGCTAGCATCTTTAACAATGTTCCATCATTTGTTTGCAAAATATTGTTAAGGTTTCGACTCTTGACTATGTTATAATCAAAGAGTCTTGATCTTTTTCTAATGTTCCCATAAGCAGGGCAAGTGAACAAAAAATGTAATTCATCTTCTCTAATTGCAATATCATTACATAATGGACATGAATAATCAACAGCATCATTATTTAGATACCATCTTTTATTAGCATTTAATCCCAGTGTTCTATTTCTAAATCTTGCAAGGATACCTCTTTGCCACCGATTAGATACTAGATGTAAATACTTTTCTGCCTCCAAGTTACTTTTGAAGGATAGGAACCAGGAATATCTATCATGTTCTTCTAGTTGGCTGTGCCAGTTTTGTTTATACGAGGAAATTAGTCTATCTTTGAATTCAGACATAAAAGCGGTCTCGTTTCCGACTGCCTGGCTCAACCACACTATTCCAAACCCATTCTCTGTCAGCACTTTCTTAACCTTAGAGGCCCAGTTAACATTTCCTAACTCACATTGTCGCAGCATCATGTCATAGGCTTGTCTGCTCAGTCTAGCTACTGGTAATCGTATTACTTTACACCAGTATCTAACACATTTTACAATACATCTGATGTACAAAGGGTACCTTCCTGTTTCACCGTAAGCTATCTTATTGGACGAATGAATCGGAATATTCAGAAACCTTTTGATTGCATAAGTGTGCACTCTTTCTATTTTTAGATTTTCTTCAAGTCCCCATATTTCAGCACCATATGTAAGAATCGGTTCAATCTGGGTATCAAATAGCTTCCAAAATATGTGTGGATCAGTAGTATTTAATTTCTTCAACGTTTTCAAAATTTCTATCACTCCTTTTTTGCCTTTTCTACTTGTTTCACACCAGCCTAAATTCCAACTTAGTTTTGTTGTAAAAAACATTCCTAAATATTTGTACGAATTGGTTACTTTAACCTCAGAATTACCATACCACCAAACTTCATTCTTAGCTAAATATCCACCTTTCCGAAACACAATAATGTTGGTTTTATCAAGGTTTACTGTCAACTGTAGTTTATCAGCTTCCCGTTTCAAAACATTCAATTGGTTTTGCAATCCTATTGCTGTACTAGACAACAGAATTACATCATCGGCAAACAGCATCATAAAAATCTCCACAGCACCTGGGATAATCTGAATACCATGTTTACCATTTCTTGAGAGTTCTAAAGCAAGCTCATTGATAAAGAAAGAAAACAACTGTGGGCTTAAAAGGCAGCCTTGTTTGACTCCACGTGGGCAATTGAAAAAATCAGAATAAACACATTTCTCACGCACACATGCCAAGACCGAGTCGTACATTCCACGTAATGCCATATATAACTTTCCGTTGACTCCGTTTTTTCTAAGAACATTCCATAATATATTTCTGTTTACAGAATCAAAAGCTTTTCTGAAATCAACAAAAGCGACAAACAATTTTGTATTTTTAAGCATGTATTTTTGTACAAGGGCAAACAACGTAAATATATGATCAGTTGTACTGTACCCAGATCTAAATCCTGCCTGCTCCTCCACGATTTTCTCTTCCCAGTCTGCCCAACGTTTTAATCTCACGTTTAAAATGTATGTGTAAACTTTGCTGACAACACTTGTCAGTGCTACACCGAACCAGCTCACTGTGATGAAGTGACTCTCGTAGTGGATGAATGAAATGACCCATCAGAATGCAGCGATACTGGGCAGAATGAACCAGTTCACTGTGATGAAGCAACTCTCGTAGTGGATGAATGAAATGACCCATCAGAATGCAGCGATACTGGGCAGAATGAACCAGTTCACTGTGATGAAGCGACTCTCGTAGTGGATGAATGAAATGACCCATCAGAATGCAGCGATACTGGGCAGGGTGAACCAGCTCACTGTGATGAAGCGACTCTCGTAGTGGATGAATGAAATGACCCATCAGAATGCAGCGATACTGGGCAGGGTGAACCAGTTCACTGTGATGAAGCGACTCTCGTAGTGGATGAATGAAATGACCCATCAGAATGCAGCGATACTGGGCAGAATGAACCAGTTCACTGTGATGAAGTGACTCTCGTAGTGGATGAATGAAATGACCCATCAGAATGCAGCGATACTGGGCAGGGTGAACCAGCTCACTGTGATGAAGTGACTCTCGTAGTGGATGAATGAAATGACCCATCAGAATGCAGCGATACTGGGCAGGGTGAACCAGTTCACTGTGATGAAGCGACTCTCGTAGTGGATGAATGAAATGACCCATCAGAATGCAGCGATACTGGGCAGGGTGAACCAGTTCACTGTGATGAAGCGACTCTCGTAGTGGATGAATGAAATGACCCATCAGAATGCAGCGATACTGGGCAGGGTGCAGGGTTGTACATCCTTAGCAGTATCTATAGGACAAATGTCCTGGACCACCCTGAAGTAATAGGACATTTGTCCTCTTCATAACAAAATCAATCGGACATTTTGAACGCAAGCCAGATTGAATGTATATTAAGTTTTATCATGCACACAAAAATGGTATTACAAAAGCTGACTACATTCCTAGAGTGGGAAGCCATGTTTGGTAAACATACTATTACTAGTCCACACACACACACAGTCACACACACAGAGGCAGTGTCTTTCCTAAATCACTATTCATTGCTAATGCTAGTATTCAAGTACAATATTGATTCATTTGGAGTCGTCTTTTTGGTTGAAGAGCATTCTTTTCCTTTTCTCTCCCCACTTTTCTGTCACCCTGAACACCCATTCTGATTCCCCCTTGACATCACTTGGTCCTTCCATTTGCACCCTCATCAGCATGGCCTGGTTTTCTGCTGTCAGTCTGTTCCTTTGACTTGTCAAAATCAAATTCTGAGTGCTGAACCCTCTTTCTACATCAGCTGTATGGACGGGCAGGGTGATGGCAAGCTGGGCCAGTTTGCACGCTTAGGCAGGCGTCGTGGAGCAAGGATTCCTTTCCAGTCTCCGCTTCAGCAACATGTGCCTACATGGCCTACAACACGTAGTAACAAGTACAAGGCTTATCGCTCTTTAGCCGCTTTACGCTAAAAATAACCCTGACAAGCTGGCTGCGAGCTCTCAGCTGCGAGCCGTGTACCTCGCTGGCTCAGCCTCTGCCAACGAGCTAAAAATAGACCGCCACGGCTCGCCACTAAGCTTAGTGCCAGTGGCACACAGGACTAGTAATAGTTATAGGCCTAGTGATTCACTGGGCTTACACTAAAGTTACAGACTGGAGTTCTGTACGACGGTCGGACTCAAATAATTATGCGGGCTTGATATAAACGGCCGGTGCCATGTCCGTGAGCATCGGAAAGCTATCGGACAGTAACCGCGTTTTCGGCAAAGTAATGGGACATTTGTCCTCTTCACTGCCAGTTATATCGGACATTTTGCATGTGCAATCGGTCTATGTCCGATGTCCGACGTGGATGTGCAACCCTGAGGGTGAACCAGTTCACTGTGATGAAGTGACTCTCGTAGTGGATGAATGAAATGACCCATCAGAATGCAGCGATACTGGGCAGGGTGAACCAGCTCACTCATCAAAATGAACCTACTCACTCATCAAAATGAACCTACTCACTCATTAAAATGAACCTACTCACTTATCAGGACATAGCAACTTGCTCATCTGTATGAACAAAGCCAACTCACTCATGAGGACGATCCAACTCCTTCATTAGAATGAACCAACTCATTTATCATCATAATTCTAATCAGAATAAAGCAACAAACTTATCAAGATAAAACAAGTTGCTCCTCGCAATGAATAACCCTATTTGTTGTGATGAACCAATTCACTCAGAGGGAGGAATCAAGCCACTTATCAGGATGAACCTCCTCCTTCTTCTTCTTTTCGAACACTCAGATGGTGATGCCAACTGCCCACATGAAGTTGGCTGTCCTCCGAAGGTCCGCCTGGTCCCCATAGAAGGATGAAACGATTCACTCAGAGGGAGGAATCAAGCCACTCAACAGGACGAACCAACTCAACCATCAAGATTAATTCACTCATCACGATGAAGCTAACGACTCAACAGGATGAAGTCACTCAACTCACTACCCTCTTTTGTATGCACTTACCTGAGCTTAGTTACGCCGGAAACCATCGGCAAGGTAAGTAACTCCGTAATTTGAACATGGTTACCCAATTTAAAAATTAATTTAAAAGAGAGGAAAGGAAATAGTGAAATGAAAATAATTTTAAAACGTCCTACGAATATATATGTTGCTATATCATAAGTTTGAAGAATATCACATGAGCCATTTACTCGGGGGAAAAAAAAAATCTTCTTCAGAACTTTCTTCCGAATCGTTGTTTATCATACCTGGAACCTCATCCCAGTCGAAATCTAGGTCACTCTAAGCTTCATTACCCAGCACTTTCACTAAGTCTTATGCCGTAAATCCTACAAATCACAGTATCTTCATCACTAAATCTCGTTATAGAACAGCAGAAATCAAGGTTAGCGATGGTGAAAAACAGCATTTCGACCACAAAACTTTAAAAATTCGTAATTCGAGAACTACGGCACGTATCGACTCGCGATTTTTTGCAAACGGAAGTAAATGGCCACAGGAAGAAGGAAGTCACATTCTCGCGAGACTTCCTTTTCTACAAGAAACATGGCGGCGCCCATTGTTGCCACGTGTTTTACCGGGCGCTGGCAGGCACTCAGCCTTTTGGCCGTGTGATTTCCGGTTGGGCGCTAGCGGGCGCGCACTTGTCAAAAGGGTCAACCAGGATAAGATGCCCCACTCACTGATACGAACCATCTTGCTAGTCAAGATGAAGCAACACTCGGTTACATGATCATGGGTGAAGCAACAAAGTAAATGGGTTTAAACAACTCACTCATTAGGATGACCCAAAGCACTAGTATAAACCTGCTGAATCGTCAGGGCGAGGTGACTAACTTACCAGGAAGAACCGACTCGCTCTCATGATGAAGAGACTGGCTAACTCACCGAGTTATCTGACAGCTGAATACCGAGGAAGCACTGCATGATGGGCGTTTCACAGAACGTGGGCACGTTGCCCTGCTCTACGTTGACCAGCAAGGTCAGGGCCAGGACGACGGAGCGCTCGGCCAGCTGGAAGGTGTTGCTCCGCATCTTCTTTGGGTTTAGCAGGTGGTTCAGGAGACAGAAGGCCGACTGCTTCTTTCCATACAGCATCAGTCCCAGCACCTGCGCATCGTTCATCAACTCTTTTATTGCAAAAAAGGTACACACAGGCTTGAAGAAAAAAAAAATTGCTGCACGAAACATATTTTACCCAATAAATGGAGCATTAGTGTCATTTCCTTGCCAATCACTCAAGCCACAATAACCACACCCAAGATCATCCTCTTACAACCCCATGAGGCAACTCACCAAAAGAGACACTGCACTGTTGCCGAGTCACTTCTGATCTCACATAGGCAAGATCACAGGCAAAATTATTTACAAGGATAACATACAAAAGCATAGGCATGCTTTTCTTTATATTTAACACAAGGCAATACATGCAGAAAACATGCAAAATGACAAAAACAGAAAATGTAACAAAAAACTTGAGAGAGAGAGAGAGAAAGAGAGAGAGACTGATAGACAGGCAGACAGATAGACAGAGAGAGAGACAGACACAAAGACAAGAGAGAAAGAGAGAGGGCTGGATGGAGAAGGGCATTTTAAGTTAGCCATGTTTTGAAATAAACTGAACAAAACAAAAAGCAAGCAAAACATTTTTTAAAGATTTTATTACTTGACCACATTCCAGTTGTCTTGCAATGATCATCACGAGCCCGGTGACAAACAAGAGGCAAGTGATAAATATTCGTGAAACATTTCACAAAACTGTGAAGGTTGGCCACTCTTGCACTGTGCGCTACATATTCCTACTTCCATAATGGAGCCATTTTCATTGTCCGAACCAGTCGTGTTGCATAGATCGCATAGATTGCTTGACGTTTGTTCCACTCGCTGGATGATCTCCCACAAGCCACGGCTGAACTGTAGACTTTGTCTCTGAAAAGCTGAATTACATACGATTGTCCATGCTGTTCATGCATGGCCGAATCGCGTGACCTTGTGGCCCAATCAAAGACTTGGGTTGTCTAATTTTATGACTCTTGTTGGTTTCCTGCTGAGAAGAGTTTCAAAGCGGAAGTTGTTCGTTGATTCAGAACATTCTAAAACATTGAGGAAAGTTACGTTTTTATCGACTTCGATCGAGGCAGGTCAGACGAAAGTGCTTTTACGTGATGTGCTGCTCTGAGTCGCAATGCATACATGAGAAAATCATTGCATCACGGTAAATTTTGGTACATTTTAGTGATGCACTGGACTGAATTCCTGTGCGTCAGACAGGATTTTTACATGTCAGAGACCCACATTCAGGGGGCCGGAATAGCTCAGTTGGTAGAGCGCCGGACTCGTGATCCTGGGGTTGCGGGTTCGAATTTCGGTATAGGGGGATTTTTCCCTCGGAGTTAACATTGGTTCTGACTCCATTCCCCACACAGTCCTTCGAATGAGACTATAAACCGAGGTTCCGTGTGTGAACGCACGCACAACATCTTGCACACACGTAAAATCCCATCACCAACTTTCGGAAGAGAAGGCCAGTTTGGCCGTTGGTATGGATGACACGTGACACATAGCATGCACCTTCCCCGAAGATGGAGTATGGCTGCCTTAATGGCAGGATAGAAAAGGGTCATACACACAAAACTCCACTGCCTGGCTATACAGGGAGTGTCCGTAGGAGTATCAGCCTGCGTACGCAGAAAGAAAAAAAAAAAGACCCACATTTGTGCGTAAGAATCATCACTGAAGGGAAGTCATTATTCAACATAGTGAAAAGAGGAAAAGTGGAGGAAAGTAGAGAGAAAGAGAAAGAGAGAGAGAGAGAGAGAGAGGGGGGAGTGGGGTGGTGGAGATGCTGACAGACCGACAAACAGAGCAATGAAAAGTTGAGCAAGGATAGAAGTATGATAATCAGAAGGCAGAAAAAGAAAGAAAAAGGAAACACTTGCCCACCCCCTAGCAAAAGATAAGGACACCACTGACCAGGCCCCCAACTGATAGCAACTGCTAAGCCAAAGGGCCAATATGCATGAGAGCGTCTCTCTCTAAAAGGTGCTACCACATCCCTCCCATAACGGTCTCCCCTGAGCTTGCCGATACCGATGACTTTGACACAAACACATCACACAAGAACAAGGCATACAGAATCACAGAATGAAACCCTTTTTCTTTCTTCATTCTTTATATTATCGTGACCAACGACGATCATAAAGATGTTGCTGCTATGTTCCTATCGAAACTAGCCCCCAACTCCATCCACTGCACCATTTTCCCTCTCCCCTCCCTCCTTCCCCTCTGAACGAAGGAAGACAATTCTGTGAATCATGCCTTTTTTTTTTTTTTTGCAGTGAGAATTGTCTCCCCTCCCCCAGCGCTCGTGTCCACCCTTTTGTACTACCGACAGCTGTTCCTCTCTCCCTGCTCCCATCATCCCCTTGACTTCACTACGTCATCAGCTGCACCCCTAACTGAACCCCTTCTCGTCACCCCATCCAATCCTGTCATGCACTAAACTATGCCTTGTACATGCTCACTGTGCATAAAGTTTGCTATATTAACCACGGATATACCGATAAAGGTGTTGTGTGAATTTTGGCACGGTCCAGCGTTGGTGTTATGTGCTCTCGTGAAAACTTTCGATGACTAGGAAGAGTGCCATGTAAATTACGTGAATGCCGGAATGTCAAAGGGGACATGAGATGGCTCACCTCGATTCTGTCATGCAGCAGACGGAGCGTCTGGGAACCGCGAGGCTTGAACTGTTCCATCATTCTCCACAGGTCTCCCCGCTGCGCTGACGGCATCGTCAGGTTGAAAAGCTTCAGCAGTCGAGGATAACAGCCAGGTAAAAATAAATTGCCGTTTCTACAAAGGACAGAAAAGGGTGAGGGAGATGAGCGGCAGGGGTTGAGAGTTATGGGGGCAGAGGGGCAGAGAACAAATTCAATCTAGTATCGAGTTACATCCAGGTAATTGTGCCGTAGGAAATCATCTAGTACAGTACTGGACTGCATTTGTAATCTACAGCATCAAACTCAGTCAAAATTCATCGTGTTGTTTGTGTGATTTTCTAAAATGAAGTAAATGAATTTTCCCTGGACAGAGCGCCCAATCTTGCAGTTCAGTTTCAATGTCACTTTTACAGGTTTGCTCATGAGCTTCATTTTTAAACCCCACGACCTTTCCAAACGCATTGCAACCAGCTGCACAAATCAAACACCCTCAGCATTTCCATTACATTTACAGCAAACATAGTCCATTCCTTTGTTTTCTCATCCCCTTTGGAATATGGTCCTCTGCTATGTGAACTTTCCAGCCGTTCATGAGTAAGTTTGGGTGCTGATCGGCGTGGTAAACAGATTACACTGTTTCAAATCGGAAACACAATCTTTCCAGAGTCCTGCTCGAGACCCCCGAACTTCCAAAACCATGATCATGCCCTTCTTCATTTCCCTGGAGGCTTTCCACTCTTTTCCTGACATCATGTTTCATGACATTTGTGTTTCTTCTATAAAAAAAAAAAAAGAATGTTATCTTTCTTCTCAACGTAAAAAAAAGAGGAAAGCATGCCAACAAACTCTCAAGAAGGGAGGAAAAATACTCCACTCACAACTGAAGACCAGAAAGTATGGTATATCCAACAGCAAAATGGAAGGAACAGCCATAAATCCAACTACTCCAATAGCAGGGAACATACACACACACACACAAACACACATTCTTATGCCTAACTGGTACACATGAAAGAAAGAAAAAGGGAACACACAAACACACACACACATCCCTTTCACTCTCACTGTTGAAAGCAATATTCTTTTTTTTATGAAAACAAAGTCATTCACGTGCCTGTTGGTCTCTGAACCCTGGCGAGCCATTCAAACCAATCATAAGTCCCACTCAAACATGTCTCTGCTGCTCACCTCTGACAAGTGTCAGTCGGCCACGCCCCCTTCAACATCCACCTGCAAGCTAGCTGTGTGTGAAGTTCATTGCCTTTTACAAGTCTTAACTCACCCTTTCACATAGACTTTCAACAGTCAGTCACTGCTGGTTAGCTCAACGCCAAAACACTGGGCAAACGCAGTGAGCCAGCTTACAGTCTATCTCTCATGTGCTTGTCTCTCCCCACCACTTTGCCATGGTCGAACGCCTCACTTTGCAGTAATTCGGTCAAGCTCCAACTATCCCATACTGTTTCCTCATGACTATCTGGGTCTTCTTCATCTGAATCAGGATCAACTGATCGTCTATACAATATTTCCAGCACCTGATCTGTGGTAAATGTATGGCAAGGTCGAGTTCGTGAAGAGATTGGTTGTGACGTCATAGTGAATGGAAAAACGATCGGAATAAAATTTTTAAAAACATTTAACTGAACAGCGCTCTGACGAAGCAAGTGGCTGTGAGCACAGGTCATTGAATCCCCCAACTATGACGTTTATTGCTGGCTTTCTATGTCATCAACTTGGAGAGTGAGAGTATCGGGAGTTAGGTAACCTTAGTTGGTCGCCGAACGGCGACATCGGCGGTGAGCCACATTGTCGCCGAAAGGCGACGTCAACGGCATAAGGGTTAAACTCCTCCCAGTCAACAACTCTAGTACCACACCACTAATCGCCTGTTTACCCATGTTTATGTCCATGACACAAAAATCGAGAGGCAGAACAGTTGATAAAAACGAAGAATATTGATAACTGTGTGGTTGAACATACCAGCATATATTACTGTACACAAAGATGACGATTTTCATCACTCTGCAATTCTAGTTATCTCCTTTATACAAATCACTGACTGTGCATGAATGGACACCTTACTGGCTTGTGGATAGCAATTTTGTTATAAAAAAAAAAGTGTTTCAACTGATAGGGAAATCTTTGAGGATAAGAACATTTTTAACCATGGAGGAAAGGATGTAGGTTATGAACAGAAGTGATCAAGGTGAGACAGCAATTTGAATTGCAAAATTCTTTGACATGGGGAAGACCCAGATACTGAACACTGTTCAACTTTTTCTTGTTGGGCAGGTGACAAACCAAGGATTGCAAGAACCTGATGACCTCCTCCTTCCCAACCTTCCATTAACCTTTACCAGCCGAGTCATCCAGTAGTGGAGGACAGGATTTCTCTCCCTTGAGTCGAGTCATCCAAGTCCGGATGACGGACAGACAGCAGTACATTCTGCCGTGTCGTCCACTATCAGATGACGGGAACATAAAAAATTCCTACACTTTCCATGAAATGATCCAAGGGAAATAAGCTCTGTAACTAGTCTTGCGGATGTTGGAGCGAGTTGTAGACCATACTTTCAGTGGCCTATTGTGAACTTGGCTGACCCCAGGAGCTTTGAAACAGAGAAACTGGTGGCACCGGGCGGGGCACGTGTTTCCTGTGCCAGAAAAAATGTCGGTCAGGCGAAGGGGTAGTAGCGATTTCTCGCTCAATGAAGCGCTTGAAATCATATTACAAAGTAGATCTGGTGATGAGGGGAGTGATAGAGAGATAGAAAACTTTGAAAGAGAATAGGAAAGTGAATTGTTTGAAGATGCAGCCATCCCTTCATCTTCCGATTTCGTGTTGTAAAAGAACGGAATAGAATGCAGACAAAGCATTTTTCCTACTTGTCAGACGTCTTTCAACGCACAGTCGTGTGTACACATTGAAAGTAAATGATTTGAAATTACTATGTTCGATTAGTTGAGTGTTCTTTCCTGTGACACCTAACACAAGACCGTCAGTTGTTGTCTAGCTACTGTAAAAATAAATTAAAAAGTGGCCAAATATGTGTGTGGGCAGGGAATGAGCGCTGTGCGCGAGCGTGCGGCAGCAGGGAATTGTGCCGTTGTGCCGCTCTCGGCTGGATAGTATTAACAAAACCCTTCCCTTTTAAGACCTCTTTGACTGAAATGTTCAAGGTTGTAAATGGGGGTTATTACTGTTTTGAATAACATCTTCTCATCCCTTTAGAGAAAATAATCCCGAAGGCTTTCTTTCTTTTCAAAATTCAGGATTCCTTCCATCAAATTCTGATTTCAGGGACAATTGTTAACCCTCATGCTGGTTGTCACAACGTAAGTCGCGCCATTACATCATGGCCGTCATTGGTTGTCACGGCATAAGTCATGCTGTAGGGTAAGCCTTGCGAGCCTAGTTTCACTGACACACACAGATATGAAACTATGGCTCAGTCACAAACTAATTTGCATGAATGACTTAAAGCTTTGCAACATGGATTTTCAGCATTTTAGCTTGGTTTATAGTTAGTAGCAGCTTGTAATGCATAGCGCAACTCAACTCGTCGGGCAAACAACAATGGCGGCGCCCAAAGGAGAACGTGATAGAACTAGCAACTTGTCTGGAGATGTTTTCACTGAATTTGTTGTGGAAAAAGCAGGTGAACAAGAAGTTATGGACATTTTGAATGAACTGGGTGTGGTGGGTGACAGTTTTGATTTAGATCAAGCACCATGTAATCGTGATTTTGAGATCGACACGGACAATGCCTGGAGGAGTGCTTTAGGGTGAAGAGAATCTCAACATGCCATTGATTCAGAGAGGAAGAAAAGCTAAGTGTAACGCTTCCAGATGATCCTAAACCTTTCAATTGTAAACAATGACAGTGTGAGCTAACTATTACATTTGTGTGTGTGTGTGTGTGTGTGTGCATGTGTGTGTGTGTGTGTGTGTGTTATCAGCATGTGATTTCATTGTGAAAACTGAGCTGCACCTTATTCATTCTTACCTGGATTACCTGCATGGAAGACAGACATAATCCACACTGACTTTCCTTTGAAAAAGGCTTTAAGTTTAACTTATTTCTGGATACTGTAGAATATCATTGACTGGATTATTTGTGAACATGCTCTTGAGAATGACAAGCAGGATGTGCTACCTGTTTTCACCTCTTATTTTCACATTCTAGACAGGTAAGCACCTAATCAAACACTCACAAGCACATCAGTTCTGTTTTATTCTGCATGTCATGTTCAAATACTAACCGTTGAAAAGTTATGCATATTATAAAAACGTAACTTTTTTTTTCAAACTTTCCTTCTGTTAATTCACCAGACAACATACTTAATAGTACGTTTTTAAATAACCAGAAAATGCAAGCAGAAAATGCAAGAACATTTTAAAAAAAGGAGAGGAGGGGGGGGGGGGGGGTGAAGAGTAGGTAACCATGTTTCTCACTTTCTCAGTTTGGCTGCCAGACAGACGGCCAGGGTGACAAACACCTCCATCCAGAAGAGGAAGATGGACATGTCCGGAAATAGGCTGATCTCACGGCGGTCCAGCAGCAGTTTGACAAACTTGGTGAACTTGATCAGTGCCTCAAAGGGGTCAAAATTGTCAGGCTGAAACCAGGAAGAACCATCTTCAACACTGTTGTGGTACGTTAAAAAAAAGAAAGAAAAAAAAACATGAAATAGCTTCATTTGTATTTGCAAGGTGTCGACGACATAAATCAAAGGTAATCTTTATCATCATGATGTATCAACAAGTAATCTTTGTAGTACAATTCAACGGTGCCAAAGCCGGAAATATACTGTCTGGAAAAGTCTGTCATATTTTGACAGGATGGGCTAATATCGAAGCATCCCTCCCACCCCCTCCTAGAAATTTTCTCTCTCTCTCTCTCGGTTCATCTCTCTTACACATGCATGCAGGTGTGTGTGCCAGAGAGAGAGAGAGAGAGAGAGAGAGAGAGAGAGAGAGAGAGAGTGTGTGTGTGTCTGTATGTATGAGAGTGTACGCAAGTGTCTGTGTGTAAGAGTGTGTTTCTGTGTGAGAATATGGAGAGAGTGTGCGAGAGTGTCTGTGCATGCCTGTGCCTGTGTGTGTGTGTGTGTGTGTGTGTGTGTGTGTGTGTGTGTGTGTGTGTGCGCATGCGTGCATATGTGCGCAAGTGTGCACAGGCCTGTGGGTGACACTGAACGTTGTACAAGTTCTGTGCAACCTGGCATTCACACACAACAACACAGACCATTAAAGCACAATTTTCTGTTATCACATTACAGTGTCCCAATTTGTAGTGCTGGACAGAAGTGGGGAGAGGAGCCATGGGCGGCTACTGAAAAGGATTTTGTTGGCACCAGTTGTCTTCTCAACGTGTGCTAACACTCACAGTCAGAGCAAGCTAGCCAACTCTGTAAACTGATTACTGGATTCAAGGATTAGAAGGTATACATATATATTTTTTGAAGCTGTGTAAAAAAATTTTAAAAAAGTGAAAATTCCTACATACCAGCTTGCTAAAAAAAAAAAAGAGAAAACTTTCACAAGCACTTTTTCTGGTTGCTGTTGATGAGACCGATATGCCTAACGACATGACAACAGATGACGATAACAATGACGACAGTCCTCTCACGTCCAGTATTTACCTGCAAAAAACGCAGAGCGTCCAGGTGGCGGCGGGCCAGGAAGATGACCATCCTCTGGTCGGTGAGCAGGGCGTACTTGTGCCGCTTGTACACCCACTCTGGCCGCTCCTTGTCCAGCTGGATCTCCACCTGCTTGCAGCACGCGTCCACCTGCAAGCCAGCTGCATCCTTAACTTTTTACGCTTCTCACGCTTCATCCTGCTGCGTGCTGGTGACCGACAATCCCCTGCATTTATTTTCACCGGTGGCTGGAGATCCCTGGCGCTTATTTAGGCCAGCTGCTGCTCGCTGCCTGTCATTTAGGCCTGTTAGTGATTTTTCCGCCACAGTGGATTGTACCAGCTCACCATGAATGAAGCTGACAGGTTAGGTCCACCGAAAAAAAAAAAAAAAAAATCATGCCGATTTTGGCACGACTAAAATGCATGAAAATTTTCTAATACCATGAGAAGTCTCAGCGACATATGTGAATGCTACAGGGTTGACCATCGTTCCTCCCTATACCGACTGTTCAGGTGACTCTCTTTTGTTCCCATACAAGTTATTTGGGAAGTTCTCAGCATTAAGTCAGCTGTCTGAGAAAGAAACTGATTGCAGAAGTGGCCTCCATTTGGCACAGGGCTTATATTTAGCTTAAATTTTTTTTTCTCAAAATAACACTTTTTAAAAAACTTTGTTGAGTGTGACAATGAAGGTCAGTATTACATGATTGTCTAATATGATTCAAAACAGTTGAGCATCCCTGGTGCTGACGACTCAAACAATGGTTGAAACAGCCGAGTAGACCGTACAGACACATACGCACTCACTGGAACTTCAACAGCAGTGTGTGTGAGGTCACCACGAAGCAGGGGGTCAGGTCAAGGTTATGCACGGACTTAAGATTTTCTGTCATCACCTGACCACAGTTGTCAGATTCAAACAAAGACAAACACAAACACACCAAACCACATCCCCACCTGAACTTTCTGATAAATTTCACGTGACTGGGACTATTTTGGAGGTGATGTTTTCTTCAAGCAACAAAGTTTCAAAAGTTACTTTCAATTTCATTTGGCATTTTCACATTAAAATCTGGCGGATGCTGGGACGTCAGGTACAAAACAACCACAAATCAGGCAGCTGAAAAGACTGATTGCGAGAATGTTTCATAAAAGATAAATAAAAAATGCTGGAGGCTTAAATGTTGATCTGGAGCATCAGTTTGTCAGGGTCCATCATTTTCATATGTGTGGTACCACAGAAATTTAATAATTTCATTTTGCCCGAGAAAAATACACACACACACACACACACACACACACACACACACAAAGCCACCAACACCACTACTACCACGACCACACCAGCGAACTCAGGCAGCACACTCCTTGCTCAAACCAAACCTGTTTACCCCCTCAGAGATTTCTGTGAAATTTCGCCAGCTGAAAGAAAAGCGTGATCTGTGGATGAAAAGAGTCGTCTCGGAGGATGCACCTAAAAACCTCCATGCTGCTTTTACACTCGCAGCATTGCAAGGTTCCCAGCTGGATCACTCCCACCAACTGTGCAGTATGCGTAACCAGTGCAGTTTTTTTAATGTGAATAGAAACAAGCAGCCATACTTGACAAAGCTATATTCTGGAAAAGAAAGAACATCTTGGTCTGACCGACCTTTTTTTTTTTTTGTCAGACTGGAAAGTTTCAGTTCACAATTAGATTTTGTCTTGGATTGAAATGACATGCCATTCATCAAAATCGGTTACTCCCCTCTACTCAATGCTTGCTCAGCAACACAACTACTGGGAAGAGCTACAGTTGTGTAATGCTCTTGCCAGCACATGCAACTGTGGAGGTCACTCATCCTATCGAACAAGCCAGCTGCTTTCTCCATAGCTCAGTGACACCTCAGAAGCTGCCGTTTCCAAAGTCTGGCCATCTCATAAGCAGAGTGTGGTATACGAAAAAAAAGAAAAGAAAAGAAAGAGTAATGGTTGAACGAGGCCTTCAAAGTCATGTTTTACTTCACCCCAGGTGGGAGGAGAACAGCTCCGCCCACCCCGTCGTTCCTACCTGGATGTTGAGCTTGAAGAGAGGGACGAGGAGGGAGGCCAACACCATCCAGGCTGTGGACTTGCACCTCTCCTTCAGCACGTTCTGCGACTTGCCCTTGCCCACTCGCCCCGGGTTCCTCCACAGGTACTGCAGGTACCTCTCCATCTGCCCCACAACACCACCTCTCTCTCTCAGCAACTCGCACAGAATGCATCAGGTTTTTCTGATCTTGGGTTTGCCGAGCTTTCTGTCTCTACCACTTTTCATAAAAGTAAGCATTAAAATGTACAACCTGTAGGACTGAGGATGTATCAAGATGCATTACTGATTGCCTTATGTTTTCAGTCTGCAGCGTGCACCCAGAAAAGAAAAAGAAACACCCGAAGGTGCTGGGGAGGACCCAGAGAAGCACTGTCTTCACCTGCCTTTAGAGCAGTCCTGTACCACCCTTGGAGGCCTGCGCTGTGTTGACGATGGGTACAGGCACGCGCAGGACACTCCATTAAGATATCAAGGGACGTAACTCCTCCTGAACAGAGGTAAATCGGACTACAGGATGCAGCTCATAACAGCCTTAAAGTAGCATCCCCATGGGTGTACCAGCCCGTGTTTCATGACTGCAGAGCCCACCGGTGAAAAACACCCCACAGACCCAACCACCCCTGCCCACGGACAGATGAAGACAGTGCCACTCCAGACACAGCCAAGCTTTCGCAATACGGTCTTATGTGCTCTCAAGAGAGAATCCAAAGTTGTAGTCTTTCCCACTGTCAACAGGACTTTCC
>CM031629.1:5615095-5617595 GCA_018398815.1 Conus ventricosus | reverse complement strand
TGCCAGATAAAAGCTAAGACAAGACCGATCAATCATTGCCAAGGAATCAACCCATTAAAGCCACATAAAGCAGGACATTCTTTCTTTCTTTCTTTCTGCGTACGCAGGCTGATACTCCTGCGGACACTCCCTGTATAGCCAGGCAGTGGAGTTTTGTGTGTATGACCCTTTTCTATCCCGCCATTAAGGCAGCCATACTCCATCTTTGGGGAAGGTGCATGCTATGTGTCACATGTCATCCATACCAACGGCCAAACTGGCCTTCTCTTCCGAAAGTTGGTGATGGGATTTTACGTGTGTGCAAGATGTTGTGCGTGCGTTCACACACGGAACCTCGGTTTATAGTCTCATTCGAAGGACTGTGTGGGGAATGGAGTCAGAACCAATGTTAACTCCGAGGGAAAAATCCCCCTATACCGAAATTCGAACCCGCAACCCCAGGATCACGAGTCCGGCGCTCTACCAACTGAGCTATTCCGGCCCCAAAG
Organism: Conus ventricosus; assembly: GCA_018398815.1. Taxonomy (NCBI): domain Eukaryota; kingdom Metazoa; phylum Mollusca; class Gastropoda; order Neogastropoda; family Conidae; genus Conus; species Conus ventricosus. Next base: position 5,617,107 of record CM031629.1, on the reverse strand, counting down.
CAGGACATAAAAGTCTTATTTCATTTGACAAAAACAGATCTTCACAATCCTGTAGAAAAGAAATCTACAAGGCTGTATCAAACATTTCATGTGTGTTGCCACAATGATAGAAAGCAGGTGCAACTGATGAGAAAATTGGAAAACAATGTTTCAAATAAAATAGTGTTATGTATGCTACATCAAAATAAAATGTGATATCTTACATCAATGTTTACTGACGAGACAACGCAGATTAATACATATCTCAGCTTTAACACTGAGCTTTCAGTCAAGCAGACCAACAGCATCAGAGCAGAAAATCTTTTGGGGGAGGAGGTCGGTGAGGAGAGGTGGAAAAGTGGAAAGACCTGAAATCCTCTCCTGATTTTTTTTCTTTCAAATCCTCTCCTGAATGCATTAAATTCAAAATCGCACAATTCTACTCACTTTCAATTCTTATTTTCCTTTTTACCCGTTTAATCTTTTCACATCTATTTTTTTTCTAAACTCTTTATGACAAGAGAGAGAGAATGAATGGCAACTGTATAAACTGTACCTGTGGGTACTTGTATACACTTAAATTTTTCCCTTTTGACATCAAAGACAGCCTCTCGTATTTTCCACCTTACATATATCAAGATCCACGGGTCCCCACCAGCACAAAAGAAATGGATGGTTTACCTGTGTGTAGATGCTGTGCAGGAAAGGGCAGTTTCCCCGGTCCTCACACCCACGGCCCTCCTGCAACAACCTTACTATCAACAACATACATGCCGACAGCAATGACCGAGGAAAGAGCATCTTAACTGGGTCACCGTGTTCAATCAAGCAAACAGCAAAGGGAAGCACTCTGAGCGGAATGGCACTTGGCAACTATACAAACCTGCCAGCCCATTGGCCGATTTCTGAGCACCATTCTTTTTTTTTTTTTTTTGCTGTCCCAACCTCTGCGCCACCTCAGAGGCAGTGCACCCACGCCGCTCATTCCGACACCCCGTCCACATCCACAGCCCGGCTGGCCCCGCCGCAGCCCCGGCACCAGCAATCCACAGGGAGCAGTCAATGTCAAGTCGTCGAGAGGCAACCCACTGGAGGAGACACTGCACTGCTGCCGAGTCACTTCAGTGGTGTTCAGTGGTGCCTGTTCTGATCTAACATATGCAGGACACCACCTACTAAGCCCCTTACTGATGACAATAATTGCTTAGTTGCGGAGGCGGCGTGAGTGAGCTCTCCCTCCGGAGGGCACCACCACGTCTGTCCAACGACAGCCCCCATGGACTCGCTGATATCGGTGATCCCGACGGAAACAAACCAAGACCACAGACGTGGAGAGGACATCGAAATTGAGGTCAAAATGAGAGCAGGGCATGGAGATCCACAGAATTTGAGACTTTTTTTTTATGCTGATCAATGAGAATGAGGATGATTAAGATGATGCTATGGATTTCCATTTCGGTCTGAGACTACATGACAGGGTTGCACTCTACGCTTCCTTTCATAATATATCCCAGCGTCAACCAGGCCAGAGAGATACAGGCACCTGCAGTGTTGGTCAGGAAATTTGAGCAACACTCTCAGAAACGCATCCATTAAGTAGATGAAACTTAACTGTGTGGTCCCAGTCTGCCCAATGGAGTCCGCAGCAAACTCAACTCTGGGTAGGAGCCAGTCGGGGCAGAAAAACCCACGTGACTCTGATGGGATTTGAACCCACGACCTCCCAGCTGGGAGTCCGCGACGCAAACCACTTCGCCACAGCGGCTTGTCCAGAGCACCATTCTTATTATATGACAGAAGCTAAACTGTATCTGATAGTAGCAATGCGCCAAGAGACAGATAGACCTGGCTGGAACAAACACGCCTCTTGTGCGTGCATGTGCATGCATGTCTGCACATACGTGTATGCATGTGTCCCACCAAAATCCTGGGTGCATTAATCAAATGCCACATCTTAAGTTAAGAAATAACAAACTTGAATACAAGTTATTTTGAATATTTTCTTTACATACCATTTTGTCAAGATACGAAAA
>CM031629.1:5495095-5612595 GCA_018398815.1 Conus ventricosus | reverse complement strand
CTTGGTATATATCTCGCGTTTGATTCTACTTTTTTCGCTCATATTATGGGATAGCTGGAGATAACTCTGGCTGCCCGTGTTCATCATGTTGTCGGCACCGAAGCGTCAGCGAGTCGTAGCGAACAGAAACATCTTATTTCAAGAAATAATTGAAAGAAATAATGGAAGAACGATCAAATGAAGAACTGGAACTGTTTTCCGAATTTGTCGAACTTTTCCGAACTTGCCGTACTGGACAGAGAGGATATGAGTGACGATGGTGAGTTGCACATACCAAATGATGATGAAATTTTTGCATATTTTCTTCAAATATGTGACAGCACCTCTCTGTTTGAGGCTTACACCATGCACAGTGTGTGTGGAAGATACATTGTTTTTATGTGTTTGCTACACATTGTGTTGACTACAGTTATGATCATATTGATTTTCATCCATACTTACATGGAGAAAAAGTTTTTGCTGATAGCTGTTTGCCTACACTTTTCAAACCAGTGGCGAGTGAAGTGTGTACCGAGCACAGGACTGTAGTATTTTTTTTCTAAAAGAACATGATTTGAAGTTTTCAAAAACATAATATTTATTGTTGTATTCGGTTTGGTTCTGTCTGTATATTTTTTGTAAAAATACCGAAAATAGTGTGTCTCAGCGTGTCACGGTTGTGGCAGAAAGTTACGTCTGCACTGAGTTAAGCGAGTCAGAGACTGGAGTTGGTGAAGATGAATGGGAAGGGAAAGACACACACAGAGAGGACAGGGATCCTGAAGATAAACAGGGAAGGGAAAGACAGAGAGGACAGGGATCCTGAAGATAAACAGGGAAGGGAAAGACACACACAGAGAGGACAGGGATCCTGAAGATAAACAGGGAAGGGAAAGACACACACAGAGAGGACAGGGATCCTGAAGATAAACAGGGAAGGGAAAGACACACACAGAGAGGACAGGGATCCTGAAGATAAACAGGGAAGGGAAAGACACACACAGAGAGGACAGGGATCCTGAAGATAAACAGGGAAGGGAAAGACACACACAGAGAGGACAGGGATCCTGAAGATAAACAGACATGCGGACCACAAATGGCTGTCAAAGGCATGAGTGTTAAACTGTGGGCACCAACACTGAACAAAAGAAATGTGTTTCAAGGCTGGATGACACCAAAGAGGTTCATCTCAAAACCATCACTCAAATGGGATTTCTGTGATGTGTCCATCTGCAGCTAAAACAATGAATGCTTTTGAGATTTCCTTTGTGATGTGTCCATCTGCAGCTAAAACAATGAATGCTTTTGAGATTTCCTTTGTGATGTGTCCATCTGCAGCTAAAACAATGAATGCTTTTGAGATTTCCATCACACCTTTGTCCGCAGAGGAATCTTTAGTTGAAGACAAGGGCAATAACTCCTGACCGCCTATCGGTCGCAGGAGGGGAAGGGATGGAACGGCCGCGGTTTGTTTAAACAGCACACTTCTGCTGACAGCTGCCAGCTTCCTCGCGCTAACCTCCCACAAGCTTTCCTCCCTACGCGTAATGTGATACTGTCTGGCTGATAGTGTGTTGAAAACAGGATGCTGTGTTTCTTCATTAATACTTTGTGCCAGAATGCAACGAACTGTGGTCGATTGATGTCACTGAATTGTGGGGTCTTTGACTGACAGAACGATACCAAACATGAATGCGTCTTCTTTCATACGCATTGCTGACAAGCACCACAAAGATTTGCCAACAAAAGAACAATTGAAACAGACTAACGAACACACAAAGTGAATTGAAGTTTCAACTCAGTGGAGAGCATGCGTTTCTGAAGCTATCACGCTCAACCTGGACCATATTGGACATGCATATCTTTCCTTTACAACTGACAGAAAATTATTCGCGGGACTCCTACCTGACAGCCGGTACCGGGCCAAAATAAACAGTCACTGTCGGCACCTGTCAGCTTCACTGGGAACACGGTGACAGTTTCCCTACCACGGCCTAGGCATGTTTTGCTTGTTTATCTGCGTGCTCTATGTGCTTGTGATGCATGCCGAAACTGATTCTATCACAACCGCACCATGCTTTTAGTAAAGCACAATTTTAGCATGCCACACATGCAGATGTCAGTTATAAACAATGAAATGCTTCCTACCTGACCTTGTGCTTTCACCCGTTCGAATCATTTGAAACTGATGTCACATATACACACACCAGTGCAAAATGTTTTCTCATTTTCATCTTCATGGTGAGCCTACTCACGACTGGAGAGAGAGAGAGAGAGAGACAGAGAGAGAGAGAGAGAGCGACAGCGCACACACGCACACACACAGAAACCATACACCAACAACAGCGGTCGATGGTGACTGACAAACTGACGTAGACACACTTTCATTAGTATCGAAGCATACAACAGACATGTCAACACATTCAAATGCCGAGTTGGATGTGCTAGCTATGACTGGTGAGGTTTGTGCAGAGGATGTTCTAGGCTTTTTCACGGGGGTTGATAACAACGGAGAAAATAATGACACGCTTTCATCTGTGCGCAAGCAAAGATCAGACTGATCTAAACATTCTTGAGCAGATCTTTTGACAGGTCGGCTCTTCTTTGTTTTCCGATGACCAGTAAGTCCGGCTGATTGAAAGAATCGACACGATGTACACTGACTCAAAGAAAGATCTGGATCGAAAGTTGTCCAGATTTCTGACATTCTCTCTATGTCACGAGCAGCATTTTCTTTTGTAGTATAACATTGAGAATGTGCTGACATGTGTCTCGTTTTTTTTTCAGTTTATGGTAGCATTTTATGCAGATACACTTGGACTGCTTGCCCATTTCATCACCATAAATATCTAGAGTGCAATACTGTAACAAATCATTGGAGAAGTTGACACAAAGTTTAGCATTTAATCCTTTATCTTGTACCTTTCTGAGCACACGATTGCTGCACACACGGCACAACAAATCTACACGTCTTTTATGTTCACTGAAGTTGTGTTGAAACGCCTCCGCCATTGTTGGCGCTACAAACACGCACGCGTACGCACGTACAAAAGATCGGAATGAAGTAGGCCTACACGTAAGCAACAAGACTAGCCAATGCAGGGTCGGTCACACACATGCGCGTGCGCGCACACGCGCACACACACACACACACACGCACGCACGCACGCACACACACACACACACACACACACACACACACACACACACACACACACACACACACGTGTACAACACACACACACACACACCCACACACACACACACACCTACACACACACACACGCGCGCACGCGCACGCACACACGTACACACACAGCGAGAGAGAGAGAGAGAGAGAGAGAGAGAGAGAGAGAGAGAGAGAGAGGAAGAAGAAGAGGAAGAAGAAGAGCACCTCACACGTACACGACTTGCTGAGCTAACACTGCCTCCATAGATATACGTATACACGTGCCGGTTCCTGGCCAACTTAAGAAAACAAACTTCTCTATGGAAAGAAAACCCCAAGAACGCATGATGAACCGAAGTTGTATCAAACAGCACAAAAAAGAATCACAACACACAAATCACGCACACAGTTAATTATGTCCAGTTATGTTGTGAGAAAGGATAATAATCCGTAAAGCACAACCGGAACAGCACAGCATGAGAACACATGCTTTCCCTTGTGCACAGCTGTGGTACACGGGGCCCTGCCGTGAGTCACGTAGCCTGCTTATCGTCTGCCGGGCAGGCAGGAGAAACTAAACAGCGCGATTTTCATCTCGGCCGGACAGCCGTGATGACCAAAACACTGTTGGGGGGTACAGTAGTTCTGAGTTACTGTATGTTTGTCACACTTGTAATGACACTGATGACAACTCTGTGACTTGCCTGTACAGTAACACTGTGCATACACAGAAGACGCATAGTGAACATGAGCACATGTAACAGTGGTTACAACTGACCTTTCCTGTTTCCCAACATCAATGCCTCTTGCTGACTGATGAACTCTGATTACAGTGTAAATCAGCCACACCCTCTTACACTGTAACCCAAGTTCCCTCAATCAACAACACAGACACTGATGTTCCCAACTTTCAAGACTCCTGTAGTATGGCCAAGCAAAGGCAACCCAGACTCATTACACTCACCCAGATCTTACCATCGACTGTCCAACAGACAAACCGACAGCATCTGTCTGTCAACATGACAAAAAATGCTCAACCTCCACAGAAAGACGGAATGTGACAAAACGCCGAATCCATTAAAATTTTGGCGCAGACCTGGACCTAGGATTTTTGTTTGTTTTTTGCTAAGTTTCCACAATTAACCCGAAGAGCCCCTTTAGGCTGTCAGTCGATGCCAAAGCAAAAGTGCTTTCCCAGTGCCTATGGGCCGTCCACTGATGTCATGCATTTTTCTTGAATTTTCATTCGTTACTATTTCTATCAACGGACTCAAATAGAGTTTGCGTAGAAAGCCTTATATGTCTGTAGTCTTAAAATAATATGTAAATGGGAAAGCCCATTTATTCTCATCACTGACTGGATGACCAGCCAGCACTTCGTCTCGCTTGCAAAGATGGCGGCGCAACCTTCGACAAGCCCAGCGATGAAATCAACGTATTTACACAGCTGAGCAGGCTCTGCTGATGATTTTTGACAAAGACAATAATCTTTTATTCGACTCACTCGAGCATGAAGGTGAGATGATGATAGTGGTGGAATTGCCGACCATATTCGTCAGTTATTGAGTAGGGCTCTGTGACCTCAGTGTGTGTTCAGCTGACAGCGTCGAACGAGCTAGCCTAGTGTGTACTCTGCACCGCGTGCTGGTGTCCAGTGATGTGAAAGTCAGCGCGAGAGGGGAGCGTGGCCTGCTCGCGGCGTGACACGGTGCAGACGGAAAGGTAGGGGAAGATGAGGGGTGAAAGAGAGGGTTGAAGTCCAGCAAGGGGGCGTGGTGGGGAGAGGGGGGGCGTGGTCGTGGACTGGTCAGTCTGCATCGAGTGTGAACGTCTTGATAGACTTCCAAACTGTTTTACTTTCATTTACAGGTGTAGTGTGACAATACAAACTTTATTTTCAACTTTTTTGCTGTGTGTTCTTGTTTGGATGTGAAGATGTCGTGGTAAATACATATGTTTTTGATCGTGCAAAAAAATCTATCCAAATCTAAATGCCTAAATACTTTTTTATTATCAAAATTAAAACAAAAGAAGCCCACATTCAAAATCTTCATTCAATTTCCTTCAAAAATTATATAGATTTCATTTTTCTATCTTTTGTAGTTTCTGAGCTAGAAGTTTTTGTTAATTATGACCCACAAATCATGAGATTTCCCTGGCACCTGGGAACACCTTTGTTTGTACTATTTTTAGGCACTGAACGGGTTAAAACAGTTAAGACATGCTGACTTTCAACTTTTCTGTAAATTTTCTGGTCAAGAAATAATGGACAGATCTCAAGAGTTACAAAACAGGAAAGAAAAAAAAATCAGACGATCATGTGTACTAATACCTATGAACTTACCAAATTTCATGCTAATCCACATTGCAACCTAACCTTGTTGAAGATCTGCACTCTCCTGACGGTCTTTTAGCTTCACAGCCATTTTGCATGCATGAAGAGTTTCATAGAAAGTGACCATAGAAATCTGTTCAACACAACCAGTGTATGTTTCAGAGAAAACGAACGGCAATATGTGTGATAAAACACTAATTTCAGTTTAACATGTTTTCAGGACTACCAGCTTGTATGCAACTGACTTTAACTGCATTTATCTCTAAAATTTTCATTTACTACTGTTCTTTCCACTAACTCTAGTGACAGAGAATTTCTTCCTTTTCGACAGGAAAGCCGCTATGTTTACAGCCACATTTCCATGCAAAACATCATGATACTCACCTACATGGCTGTGATAAGCGATGAAAGTCCAAGGTGAAATTTAAAACATGCCAACAACTGGGAAAAAAGAAAAAAACATAAAAGAGGGGGAGCTGAAGATATACTTTAATCCATCAAAAATTGGCCAAGCAGGTAAATGTGTCTGTGGGAAAGGATATTTCACTATGATGATGCCCTTTTGAAGAAAGAGGAGTGTTCGATGCAGTCTCTCCCTCCTCCAGACACCCCCCTTCATCTTTCTCCTATTCTCCGACACCCATCACTGCACAATTGTCTCAGTATTCCATTCCTCAGTGTAAATGTGTTGGTGCATATACTCTACATTTTTCTCTTACATACACATATAACAGAAGCACACATGCAAACACGCTCCAGAAGGAATATCCCAACCACAATACAGTTCACAAAACCATTCGAAGCACATCCACCAATTCAACATACCTTGCTGGCAAACACATACTTCTTGGGCATCATGCGCACAAAGCGAGGCTTCAGCTTGGGATAGAAGACTAGCTTTTCCTCTCCAGAGCGCTCCAAGCCATAGTATGAGAGAAAGAGCTGATAGCGGTTCTTGTCCTCAACTGTGCTGGGCTGCAGAAGAATGCGCACAGCATCGAAGACCTTCTCAACCCCCCAGATGAGTCGAATACAGCTCCCGATGTCCAGATTGCCACCGGCAGCCATCTTGTACACAGTCTACACAATCATCAGTTCACCCCTTGTTGACACCCGTACCTTTGCGAGCAAATCCGTCAGATCTGGCAAAAGCACTTTGGAGCTGACAGATACTGACAGACAGACAGAAATGCAGGCAGACAGACAAACTGACAGAAAAACACACTGACTGAAAACGCATCCACTAAGTGACGTAAGTAATACAATATACACAAACAAAAACCCAAACCCAAAAGATACACCCTGCTCTACACACACACATTCACCTTGACACATTTCAAAATCCCAGTTAAGAAAGAAAAAAAAAAAAACGCTTGAAAAGTAAATGGTCTTGATTTAGTTACGCATTCACAATCCGGTTTTTTTGTTTTTTGTTTTGTTTTATCACAGAAAGTTAACCAATCTTGATGCAACATTTTAGATTTAATAATAAACTTTTAAAAAATAACCAGGAGAAAAAACACAGAATTTGACTGACCTTGACAGAGTCTACATTTGTCAAATCAAGATTTTTTTAAGGGAAAAAAAAAAAACCATACAAACAAAAATCTGACTTGGCACAGCCAAAAAATTACACATTTACATAAAGAACAAAAAAATCTCATAACAGTCCAGCAATATCTATATACTAGCAAGCTGACTTTGACACAGTTCACTATTCCACATGCCCAATAACCCCCCCCCCCCCCCCCCCCCCCTCCCCCCCCCCCCCAAAAAACACTAAAAACAGGAAGCCATTTGACCCCGACACGTACTCCATCCAACATCTGACGTTCTAGTTGAAAAAAAAAAGACAAAGTCAGCATTCTACATCCCAGCTGAAACAAGAAACAAAAAGAAACAAAAACAAAACCCCCCAAAGCTAAATGACTCGACAAAGCCTCCACACCTATACACCCATTCCTCCGGAAAAAAAAAAATCTACCTGATCTCATGCCATCCAGTATCCAAACAAACATGAAATAAACGAGTCAGCGCAAGAACTGAATACCAAACACAAAAACGAAGAACACAGAACAAAGAAGAGAAGTGAATAAAACACAAAAACAAAGAACTCAGAACAAAGAAGAGAAGTGAATAAAACACAAAAACAAAGAACTCAGAACAAAGAAGAGAAGTGAATAAAACACAAAAACGAAGAACTCAGAACAAAGAAGAGAAGTGAATAAAACACAAAAACAAAGAACTCAGAACAAAGAAGAGAAGTGAATAAAACACAAAAACGAAGAACTCAGAACAAAGAAGAGAAGTGAATAAAACACAAAAACGAAGAACACAGAACAAAGAAGAGAAGTGAATAAAACACAAAAACAAAGAACTCAGAACAAAGAAGAGAAGTGAATAAAACACAAAAACGAAGAACTCAGAACAAAGAAGAGAAGTGAATAAAACACAAAAACGAAGAACTCAGAACAAAGAAGAGAAGTGAATAAAACACAAAAACAAAGAACACAGAACAAAGAAGAGAAGTGAATAAAACACAAAAACAAAGAACTCAGAACAAAGAAGAGAAGTGAATAAAACACAAAAATGAAGAACTCAGAACAAAGAAGAGAAGTGAATAAAACACAAAAACGAAGAACTCAGAACAAAGAAGAGAAGTGAATAAAACACAAAAACAAAGAACACAGAACAAAGAAGAGAAGTGAATAAAACACAAAAACAAAGAACTCAGAACAAAGAAGAGAAGTGAATAAAACACAAAAATGAAGAACACAGAACAAAGAAGAGAAGTGAATAAAACACAAAAACAAAGAACTCAGAACAAAGAAGAGAAGTGAATAAAACACAAAAACGAAGAACTCAGAACAAAGAAGAGAAGTGAATAAAACACAAAAACGAAGAACTCAGAACAAAGAAGAGAAGTGAATAAAACACAAAAACGAAAAAGACAGAACCAGGAAAGAAAGAAGACAAAATACACTCACATGCACACACTCCAGCATCCCAGTATGGTTGGCGACGGGCTGGGCTGTGCCGAAATTCTCAAAGGACTTCTGGAGTGTGGCCTTGTCCTGACGCAGTTCCGCCAGCAGGAGCTGGCACTCCCCCATTCCGCTGTAGTCTTTGCTCATGTCGAACTGCTGGCACGCCCTCTCCAACAACTCGGTTATCACCTGTGACACCCCGTCCACTGTTAGGTCCTTTTCAAGTATATAACCACCATGCGGGAAGAGGAAAGGGATGTGTGTGTGTGTGCGTGCGTGCGTGCATGTGTGTTTTAGCATATCTATATGTGAGTGTGTGAGTGTATGTGTGTGTGTGTATGTGTTTTTGCTAACATATCTGTGTGTGTGCGTGTGTGTGCATCTCTGTGTGGGCAAGGCGGAGAGGGGTTCAGATGAGGCATGGGGTGGGATTAGGCGGCATGTGCATCGAGTCTATTTCTAGGATTGTTAACTTGAATGCTGCCACTATGTCTTATTTAATTTCCCTTATACTACTGATGTCTGCATGTCTCCATTATTACCTATTTCATTAGCATGCTTACACAGAAACTTCACTGCAAATACACACACACACACACACACACAGGAAACTAACCACTTAGTTCAATACAATCAACAACACCGGGAAACTGCGACACTGACCCTCGCAAGAAAGACATACACATGATGAACATCATCAAACCACTTGTGTGTTTCAGTCTGTTATTGGTGTTTACCCTTGCTGGGGACAATGACTATGAAAGTGTGGTAGAAATTTACAACATGAGCTTGGTAAACTGAAACTGAAAGTGCACACATACACTTGGTGTCGTCCGTCTGTGTGTTTTCACTATGCACTGTATGTCCTCTGCAACATCACTTTTAAGTCATATGTGACAACATACTACATGAACTGTAACATCACCACCGCATCATTTCTAAATCACCACCATGGCATCCGTGACATCACCTTGGCACCTTCTATGATGCAACCACTATGACATCACAGCTGCCCTCTGTGACATCATCACTGTCATGTGCAGCATCACCACTATGGCATCCACACCGCAATCACTGTATCACATGTGACATCATCAATACAGTAAATGCAACATCGCCACTGTGTCATCTGTGACGTTACCAAAGTGACGTCTGTGACATCACCTCTGTACCAACTATGACATCACCACTGTAACGCATGACGTCACCAATGTGTTGTGTGAGATCACAACGGTATCATCCCTGACACCACCACCGTGGCATCTGTGACATTACCGCTTTGTGTTCTGCAGAGTTTACCACAATATCATTTGTAACATTGGTCTGTCGTTTGTGACCCTTAACATCTGTGTCATCACCACGTGCCATTAGAGGTATCGTCACCGTATCATCCCTGACTGATATCACCACTTTGGCATCTGTGACATTACCAGTTGTTTTTTTTATCTGTGAAATCACCACTGTGTTGTTTGTAACATAGCTTTGTCGTTTGTAAACACCACCACTGTAAAAAGTGTGACATCACTACTGTGTCATCTGTGACAACAACAACAACGTATCACCTGTGATGTCACCACTGTAGCAGTGACGTCACTACCATCATCATCTTCAACATCACCACTGTATCATACGTTGTATCAGCACTATGTTATCTGGGACGCTACCGCTGTATTTGTGACATCACCACCAAATCATCTGTGACATCACTACTGTAGCTGTGACATCACAGTATCATTTGTGACATCACGACTGTAGCTGTAACATCATCACTGCGACATCACCACTATGTCATCCATGACGTCACCACTGTCTCATCTGTGAGATCACCACCGATGCTGTGACATCACCTCAGTATAATCTGTGACATCACTATACCATCTGAGTTATCATCGCTATCATCTATGACAACACCACAGTAACATCTGCAGCATCACCATGTTGTCATCCAACACCACAGTAACATCTGCAGCATCACCATGTTGTCATCTGTGACATCTAACTACATCACCATGTTGTAATCTGTGACGTCTAACTACATCACCTGTGTATCTTCCGTGACATCAGCACTTCATAATCTGTGGCGTCACCACTTTTTCACTTGTGACATAACCACTGTACCATCAGTGTTATAATACTGTCATTTTGTGACAACATTACTGTGTCAACTGTAACATCACTACTGTGATCTGTAACGTCACCGAGATCTATGATACCGATGTATCACCCGTGATATTACCAGTTTGTCCATTGTGACATCATCACTGTATCAATCGTAAAATCACTCTTCTCTGTGAATCATCACTGTTTCAATTCAATTACCACCACTATGCCCAGTACATCATCACTGTATCTGTGACATCAAGGCTGTAATACCTGTAACATCATCACTCTGTGATATCACTGCTGTAACATCTGTGACATCACCACTGTATCTGTAATAAATTCCCTGTGCTGACATCTCCACTACAGTGTCTGCGACATCATCACCGTATCCTTTGTGACATCACAACCATGGGACCCATGACATCACTTCAGCATCGCTTGTGACATCACCACTCTGGCATGCGTGAACCACAGACTCATCTATAGCATCAGCACTCTGGCGTCCATAACATCACCAGTCTCATCTATGACATCACTACTATGGCATCCACGACATTACCACAAAATCATCTGTGACAGCTGCACTTCAGCACCAATGACATCACCACAGCATCACATGTAACATCATTTTCTCACACATGACACCACCACTTTGCTACCTGACCTCAGCATGATAAATCGGTGACATCACTAGTGTACCTTCTGTGACGTCATCACTGTGGCATCCATGACATCACCACTGTAGCATCCATGACATCACCATAGTATCATCTATGACATCACCGACGTAGAGTCTGCGACATCGCCACTTTAGCATCTGGACCACTACCACAGTATCATCTGTGACGTCACTGTGGCATCCGTGACATCACCTCTGTGGCATCCCTGACAGTGTAATCTGTGACCTCACCACAGTGGCACTGTGACACCACCACTCCGCCACCAATCGTTATCACCAGTGTTTCTTCTGCGAAGTCTGTGTCATCTGTGACATCACCCCTATAGCATCTGTGACATCACCACAAAATCATCCGTGACACAATATCTGTGAGGCAATTTGGTGACTTTTTTATCAAAAAAAAAAAAAAAAAAAAAAGGGAAAAGCATGAACTTTCTGGTCAAAGGTGAAAAAAAAAAAGGTCTTTGATCTTTCTAGTCTTTCGAACCATAATGGCACCAATTTCACAAACTGCTGTGCAAACAGCAGTAGGAAGTGACGAAGCATGACGATCCACTTGACGCTTCTCAACGCGTGAGCCGATTCCTGTGAATAATCATGCTTCTCATTACGCCGTATGTCTGAAATTCCTTGCTCTCCAGTGCGCGTCACACAGCAAATACTGGTGCCATCAAGATCTCTCACGCAGCTCACCTGTTCAACACCTGCTTTAGCCAGTTATGAAACCTCCTTTGTCATGCTCCCGATTTGTATTTGGTGAGATTGCTGATGATGTACTTCTGTTGCTTTATATTGATGATGTACTTCTGTTGTTTTACATTGATGTACTCCTGTTGTTTTACATTGATGTACTCCTGTTACTTTACATTGATGATGTACTCCTGTTGCTTTATATCGATGATGTACTCCTGTTGCTTTACATTGATGATGTACTCCTGTTGCTTTATATCGATGATGTACTCCTGTTGTTTTACATTGATGATGTACTCCTGTTGCTTTATATTGATGTACTCCTGTTGTTTTACATGATGTACTCCTGTTACTTTACATTGATGATGTACTCCTGTTGCTTTACATTGATGATGTACTCCCGTTGCTTTACATTGATGATGTACTCCTGTTGCTTTACATTGATGCACTCCTGTTGTTTTACACTGATGTACTCCTGTTGCTTTACATTGATGATGTACTCCTGTTGCTTTATATTCATGTACTCCGGTTGCTTTACATTGATGTACTCCTGTTGCTTTATACTGGTGATGTACTCCTGTTGCTTTATATCGATGACGTACTCCTGTTGCTTTACATCGATGATGTACTCCTGTTGCTTTACATTGATGATGTACTCCTGTTGCTTTACATTGATGATGTACTCCTGTTGCTTTACACTTATGTACTCCTGTTGCTTTACATTGATGTACTCCTGTTGCTTTACATTGGTGTACCCCTGTTGCTTTATACTGATGATGTACTCCTGTTGCTTTACACTGATGATATACTCCTGTTGCTTTACATTGATGTACTCCTGTTGTTTTACATTGATGATGTACTGCTGTTGCTTTATATTGATGTACTCGTGTTGCTTTACATTGATGATGTACTGCTGTTGCTTTATATTGATGTACTCCTGTTGTTTTAAATTGATGATGTACTGCTGTTGCTTTATATTGATGTACTCCTGTTGCTTTACATCGATGATGTACTCCTGTTGCTTTATATTGATGTACTCCTGTTGTTTTACATTGATGTACTCCTGTTGTTTTACATTGATGATGTACTCCTGTTGCTTTATATTGGTGTACTCCTGTTGTTTTACATTGATGATGTACTGCTGTTGCTTTATATTGATGTACTCCTGTTGTTTTACATTGATGATGTACTCCTGTTGCTTTACATTGATGTACTCCTGTTGCTTTATACTGATGATGTAATCCTGTTAATTTACATTGATGATGTACTGCTGTTGCTTTATATTGATGCACTCCTGTTGTTTTACATTGATGTACTCCTGTTGTTTTACATTGATGATGTACTGCTGTTGCTTTATATTGATGTACTCCTGTTGTTTTACATTGATGTACTCCTGTTGTTTTACATTGATGATGTACTGCTGTTGCTTTATATTGATGTACTCCTGTTGTTTTACATTGATGATGTACTGCTGTTGCTTTACACTGATGTACTCCTGTTGCTTTACACTGATGTACTCCTGTTGCTTTGCTCCCCATGTCACCTGTTCACATTTTGATGTCAATCTACAGTTTTCAACCATGATGGCCCTAAATCATGCTTACTCATTTGTGTTGATATCTTTTCTTTGTTGTTCTCTCTGTGACCGCAGTTTGTCAGATTAGCTATTCCTGATGTAGTACTCGTAAATTTGAACTCTATTATCATCACTGTCATCAAACCAATTCCTTACCTGTACAAAATGATTCCCAACCTTAAAAGTATAAAGAAGACTCAGAGCCTGAAGTTGCAATAGAAAAAAAAAAAAACATGCAGTAGTGCTTAAAAGTTTGACCTTTCTTATCATCACTGTTATCAAACCAAATTCTTTACTTATACAAAATGACTCCCTCACTTAAATTAAAGTATGATAAAGAGGATTCAGACCCCACTGTTGCAGTAGAAAAAAAAGAAAAGGAAAATTCCACCCTCTGATTATGCAAAATATCAAGTCTACGATGTGCAGCCACTAAGCTTGCTATGGGGATCCAGAGCATACCCCTGGAAACTTAAATGAAAAAAAAAAAATCAGCGCAATCTGAGGCATTCTTACGCCAAAAAGGAAGGACTCAGAAATACCTGAATTTCCTCAATTTGCTGTGCTGTGCTAGGTGAGCAGAATCTCCACCCAGCTCCTCAATTTTACCTCAAATTTGCACCAATATTGCAACGTGCATTTTTCTTTTCTTACAGGAAGAAAGGTTTTAAAAATCTGTCGCCAGTTTGTAAGAACAAGAGACTGTACGTCGGGAGATGGGGAAGAGGTGGAGCGGATGGGGGTGGCTTTACTAGTAGGAAGAAGAAGAAAAGAAAGAGAGCGAGCGAAAACGAGAGAGAGAAAGAGAGAGAGAGAGAGACAGAGAGAGAGACAGAAAGAGAAAGAAAGAGAGAGAGAGAGAGAGAGAGAGAGAGAGAGAGGCAACGACAGTCGGACAGTCCTGCGATCAATCTCTTCTCTTTATGTACTTTGCGGTCTTCCTGTGCGATTTGACCTCAGGGGCAGTTTGCAAACGATAATCATTGCAGTGACAGGTGTAGCAGAAGCCAGTCCCACACACATCAGTGCTAGGTGAGCACCATCTCCACCCAGCTCCACTTCCACAAATGTTTGGCATTCAAAATGTCAAAAAGATCACCGCAAATCCTGATCCTTCTTTCTGCCATCTTGGAAAAGGGCCGTTACCCATCAGGCATTGCACACCTAAAGCCTTCTTCCGCCAACAGAGAGAAACAAGTGTTCTGCTTTTAGTGTTGTTCTGCTGGGGGAGTAAGATGTGAAAAAATTTTGATTGACTGATTTCTTTAGATTTTTATTTTTTAATAAATCTTTTTTTCAGCAATACTCCAATCGCTGTAGCATAAAAGTCCACCAAACTGCGGACAATTCCAGGCTCTAAGAATTGAGAAAAAAGGTCTTTGAGACATTGGACTGCCCCCCCCCCTCCCCCATCCGCCCCACCAAATTTGTTTTGAACTACCCCACCCACACACCCCAGCTTCTTTCTGAACTCCTACCCCCTCCCTACACCTTCTTTCCATTCCCTTGACAAAGAGACAACAAAGGGATCCAGCAGTTTTCACTCTTATTCAGCATCCCTCCCTCCCTTCCTTTCTTTCTCTCTCCTCCCACCAGCAACCCCTCTCTCTCCCTCTCCCTCTCTCTCCCCCTATCTTTATATAAAATATCTGTCATTGAAATGGACAGCTTTGGCAACATGCTGAATTTTCCATTTTTTGGGATCACTATAAATGGATCAAAGCCTTACGATAGCCATTGTCTTCCCTGAGTACCTGCTGCTGGTTGTCGTCAGAAGAGCTGTCCACCTCGTCGTCAGATGAGACCATCTCTCCGTCTTTCTTCTTTCCAGCTTTTGACGGGGAAACCTTCTTGCTGCTTTGGGCACTCGTCTACATGGAAAACACAGTGACAATGAGACAGCCACTACAAAAAGTGCAATAAAATGAATCCTGACAGAAAACACAGTGACAATGAGACAGCCACTACAAAAAGTGCAATAAAATGAATCCCCGTCGGAAAAAGACGGCGCACAATCATAAACACAGTCATCATCAAGGGATGCCAAGGGATTTAGAACTGATCTCACTTCAAATTCATTTCTTGCAATTTACTCAATTTATCTTTTAAAAAAAATGACAATCTAGAATATACTGTCTTCAGAAACTTTAGTCTCTTGCTGTTAAAAGGACATCTTAAATATGCTTTATCGCTGCTTTGTAGAATCAGTGATGTCCTTCGGCTTTTTATGCTGGTTTGGAAATCTTCGTGTGAAAAACAAAAACATTTTAAACAGAGTAGTGAATACATGTGGACAGATTACTGGCAAAAAACAAAAACAGATAAATTGTATGAATGCCATGTCAAACAAAAAGCTGTAAACACTGCTGCCGATAGTTGTCATGTTCTTTAAAAAAAACTACAATGTTCTGCCATCTGGACGAAAATTCCAAATTCCAAAACAAATAGAACTAAAAACAGTTTCGTTCCCAGTTCCATCAAACTCCTGAATCAAAACTGAACTTTCAATAAGATCCGGTTCAGAGAGCTTGTTCGTATATATGTGTGTATGTATACTATTCTGTGTGTATAAGTGGGTGGGTGGGTGGATGTAATTTGAGATTTGTTCAATACAGATCCATAGACATGTTTTCATGGCCATTCTTCATTTCTCTTTGGAGATGATAAAAGTGTTCTTGACTTGACTTGATCTGACTTGACGACTTGACTTTTTAATCACAGAGACTTTCTTTTGTTTCAGGCATCGTTTGAAACATCAATCTAAAAGAATACAGACAAACCAACAAAAAGCAAAAAGAAAACCCCAAGTCCTGTGGCTGTTTCCATGGATGTTGGCAACCCACCGGAGGATACACTGCACTGCTGCCGAGTCACTTCGGTGGTGTTCAGTGGTGCCTGTTCTGATCTAACATACGCAGGACACCACCTACTAAGCCCCCTACTGACGACAATAACTGCTTAGTCGCAGAGCCGGCGTGAGTGAGCTCTCCCTCCGGAGGGCGCCACCACGTCAGGACAGCCAGACTTAGTTGCTGCTTTGACACATCCTTCACCTTCACCGTTTCTTTTTTGTTTTTCACTTACACAATCTGGGCACACACACACACACACACACAAATACACACTTACACATACACACACACAAAAGTATATACATGCAATGTACATGCATACCCACATGCACATACACATGAACAAGAACAAACGCACATCTATGAACAGGAACAAACTCACACATGCACAGACACATAAACACGCTTTCTCATATGCGCACATATCTGACTGATCGTATCTCCTCTCTGCTATCATCATCATGACAAAATGGAACAAAATAGTAAAAGACACACTGAACAAAGCATGTACCTGTTTGTCCGTCACTGGATCTGTGGCTTCTCCCTCCCTGATGTCGCTAGTCTGCAATAAATCATATACAAAATATCAGCTGTTCCATAATTCTGATCAAACTCACTGTGCAATATACAAAATATCAGCTGTTCCATAATTCTGATCAAACTCACTGTTCAACACAGAAGAAGAATGGAGCAAGTATGCCTCTACAAGGCCGAGTATGCCAGTCTAGTGAGCAACTTGAGGAAATCCCGCTTCCAGGCCCAAGTTATCACCACTGAAGTTGGACCAAAGGGATTTGTAGGATCATCAGCCTATGACCTCACAAAACAACTCAGGATTTCAGCTAAGAAGAGGACCAGAACCCTGAAGGCAATGGCAGGAGCAGCCAAAAGAGTTCCAGCTGGATCTGGTCCGGAGGAAGAAAAGTGAACTCCCATCAGGCTTAAAATTTCCCAACTTAGAACAGGTGTCCCATTAGCAGTGGGGTAAGACATCACGTCTTGAGATGCCCACCCATAGTTGCGGGTTTGAATCTTGGCAGCACCAGGAAAAAAAAAATGGCAGTAGAAGGGCATCTGGGAGTCGTGACCTGGATGCGGCCCGGCCCCCTTACAGTCTAAGGAGGTCAGGGCCAAAACCCTTGTCTGAAGGAGGTTTCTTCCCTGAAGACCTTCTGCTGTCAAGCTCTCCCTTACAGTCTAAGGAGGTCAGGGCCAAAACCCTTGTCTGAAGGAGGTTTCTTCCCTGAAGACCTTCTGCTGTCAAGCTCTCCCTTACAGTCTAAGGAGGTCAGGGCCAAAACACTTGTCTGAAGGAGGTTTCTTCCCTGAAGACCTTCTGCTGTCAAGCTCTCCCTTACAGTGTAAGGAGGTCAGGGCCAAAACACTTGTCTGAAGGAGGTTTCTTCCCTGAAGACCTTCTGCTGTCAAGCTCTCCCTTACAGTCTAAGGAGGTCAGGGCCAAAACCCTTGTCTGAAGGAGGTTTCTTCCCTGAAGACCTTCTGCTGTCAAGCTCTCCCTTACAGTCTAAGGAGGTCAGGGCCAAAACCCTTGTCTGAAGGAGGTTTCTTCCCTGAAGACCTTCTGCTGTCAAGCTCTCCCTTACAGTCTAAGGAGGTCAGGGCCAAAACCCTTGTCTGAAGGAGGTTTCTTCCCTGAAGACCTTCTGCTGTCAAGCTCTCCCTTACAGTCTAAGGAGGTCAGGGCCAAAACCCTTGTCTGAAGGAGGTTTCTTCCCTGAAGACCTTCTGCTGTCAAGCTCTCCCTTACAGTCTAAGGAGGTCAGGGCCAAAACCCTTGTCTGAAGGAGGTTTCTTCCCTGAAGACCTTCTGCTGTCAAGCTCTCCCTTACAGTCTAAGGAGGTCAGGGCCAAAACCCTTGTCTGAAGGGGGTTTCTTCCCTGAAGACCTTCTGCTGTCAAGCTCTCCCTTACAGTCTAAGGAGGTCAGGGCCAAAACCCTTGTCTGAAGGAGGTTTCTTCCCTGAAGACCTTCTGCTGTCAAGCTCTCCCTTACAGTCTAAGGAGGTCAGGGCCAAAACCCTTGTCTGAAGGGGTTTCTTCCCTGAAGACCTTCTGCTGTCAAGCTCTCCCTTACAGTCTAAGGAGGTCAGGGCCAAAACCCTTGTCTGAAGGAGGTTTCTTCCCTGAAGACCTTCTGCTGTCAAGCTCTCCCTTACAGTCTAAGGAGGTCAGGGCCAAAACCCTTGTCTGAAGGAGGTTTCTTCCCTGAAGACCTTCTGCTGTCAAGCTCTCCCTTACAGTCTAAGGAGGTCAGGGCCAAAACCCTTGTCTGAAGGAGGTTTCTTCCCTGAAGACCTTCTGCTGTCAAGCTCTCCCTTACAGTCTAAGGAGGTCAGGGCCAAAACCCTTGTCTGAAGGAGGTTTCTTCCCTGAAGACCTTCTGCTGTCAAGCTCTCCCTTACAGTCTAAGGAGGTCAGGGCCAAAACCCTTGTCTGAAGGAGGTTTCTTCCCTGAAGACCTTCTGCTGTCAAGCTCTCCCTTAGAGTGTAAGGAGGTCAGGGCCAAAACCCTTGTCTGAAGGAGGTTTCTTCCCTGAAGACCTTCTGCTGTCAAGCTCTCCCTTACAGTCTAAGGAGGTCAGGGCCAAAACCCTTGTCTGAAGGGGGTTTCTTCCCTGAAGACCTTCTGCTGTCAAGCTCTCCCTTACAGTCTAAGGAGGTCAGGGCCAAAACCCTTGTCTGAAGGAGGTTTCTTCCCTGAAGACCTTCTGCTGTCAAGCTCTCCCTTACAGTCTAAGGAGGTCAGGGCCAAAACCCTTGTCTGAAGGAGGTTTCTTCCCTGAAGACCTTCTGCTGTCAAGCTCTCCCTTACAGTCTAAGGAGGTCAGGGCCAAAACCCTTGTCTGAAGGGGGTTTCTTCCCTGAAGACCTTCTGCTGTCAAGCTCTCCCTTACAGTCTAAGGAGGTCAGGGCCAAAACCCTTGTCTGAAGGAGGTTTCTTCCCTGAAGACCTTCTGCTGTCAAGCTCTCCCTTACAGTCTAAGGAGGTCAGGGCCAAAACCCTTGTCTGAAGGGGTTTCTTCCCTGAAGACCTTCTGCTGTCAAGCTCTCCCTTACAGTCTAAGGAGGTCAGGGCCAAAACCCTTGTCTGAAGGAGGTTTCTTCCCTGAAGACCTTCTGCTGTCAAGCTCTCCCTTACAGTCTAAGGAGGTCAGGGCCAAAACCCTTGTCTGAAGGGGGTTTCTTCCCTGAAGACCTTCTGCTGTCAAGCTCTCCCTTACAGTCTAAGGAGGTCAGGGCCAAAACCCTTGTCTGAAGGGGGTTTCTTCCCTGAAGACCTTCTGCTGTCAAGCTCTCCCTTACAGTCTAAGGAGGTCAGGGCCAAAACCCTTGTCTGAAGGAGGTTTCTTCCCTGAAGACCTTCTGCTGTCAAGCTCTCCCTTACAGTCTAAGGAGGTCAGGGCCAAAACCCTTGTCTGAAGGGGGTTTCTTCCCTGAAGACCTTCTGCTGTCAAGCTCTCCCTTACAGTCTAAGGAGGTCAGGGCCAAAACCCTTGTCTGAAGGAGGTTTCTTCCCTGAAGACCTTCTGCTGTCAAGCTCTCCCTTACAGTCTAAGGAGGTCAGGGCCAAAACCCTTGTCTGAAGGAGGTTTCTTCCCTGAAGACCTTCTGCTGTCAAGCTCTCCCTTACAGTCTAAGGAGGTCAGGGCCAAAACCCTTGTCTGAAGGAGGTTTCTTCCCTGAAGACCTTCTGCTGTCAAGCTCTCCCTTACAGTCTAAGGAGGTCAGGGCCAAAACCCTTGTCTGAAGGAGGTTTCTTCCCTGAAGACCTTCTGCTGTCAAGCTCGCCCTTACAGTCTAAGGAGGTCAGGGCCAAAACCCTTGTCTGAAGGAGGTTTCTTCCCTGAAGACCTTCTGCTGTCAAGCTCTCCCTTAGAGTGTAAGGAGGTCAGGGCCAAAACCCTTGTCTGAAGGAGGTTTCTTCCCTGAAGACCTTCTGCTGTCAAGCACTCCCTTACAGTCTAAGGAGGTCAGGGCCAAAACCCTTGTCTGAAGGGGGTTTCTTCCCTGAAGACCTTCTGCTGTCAAGCTCTCCCTTACAGTCTAAGGAGGTCAGGGCCAAAACCCTTGTCTGAAGGGGGTTTCTTCCCTGAAGACCTTCTGCTGTCAAGCTCTCCCTTACAGTCTAAGGAGGTCAGGGCCAAAACCCTTGTCTGAAGGGGGTTTCTTCCCTGAAGACCTTCTGCTGTCAAGCTCTCCCTTACAGTCTAAGGAGGTCAGGGCCAAAACCCTTGTCTGAAGGAGGTTTCTTCCCTGAAGACCTTCTGCTGTCAAGCTCTCCCTTACAGTCTAAGGAGGTCAGGGCCAAAACCCTTGTCTGAAGGGGGTTTCTTCCCTGAAGACCTTCTGCTGTCAAGCTCTCCCTTACAGTCTAAGGAGGTCAGGGCCAAAACCCTTGTCTGAAGGAGGTTTCTTCCCTGAAGACCTTCTGCTGTCAAGCTCTCCCTTACAGTCTAAGGAGGTCAGGGCCAAAACCCTTGTCTGAAGGAGGTTTCTTCCCTGAAGACCTTCTGCTGTCAAGCTCTCCCTTACAGTCTAAGGAGGTCAGGGCCAAAACCCTTGTCTGAAGGAGGTTTCTTCCCTGAAGACCTTCTGCTGTCAAGCTCTCCCTTACAGTCTAAGGAGGTCAGGGCCAAAACCCTTGTCTGAAGGAGGTTTCTTCCCTGAAGACCTTCTGCTGTCAAGCTCGCCCTTACAGTCTAAGGAGGTCAGGGCCAAAACCCTTGTCTGAAGGAGGTTTCTTCCCTGAAGACCTTCTGCTGTCAAGCTCTCCCTTAGAGTGTAAGGAGGTCAGGGCCAAAACCCTTGTCTGAAGGAGGTTTCTTCCCTGAAGACCTTCTGCTGTCAAGCACTCCCTTACAGTCTAAGGAGGTCAGGGCCAAAACCCTTGTCTGAAGGGGGTTTCTTCCCTGAAGACCTTCTGCTGTCAAGCTCTCCCTTACAGTCAAGGAGGTCAGGGCCAAAACCCTTGTCTGAAGGAGGTTTCTTCCCTGAAGACCTTCTGCTGTCAAGCTCTCCCTTACAGTCTAAGGAGGTCAGGGCCAAAACCCTTGTCTGAAGGAGGTTTCTTCCCTGAAGACCTTCTGCTGTCAAGCTCTCCCTTACAGTCTAAGGAGGTCAGGGCCAAAACCCTTGTCTGAAGGGGGTTTCTTCCTGAAGACCTTCTGCTGTCAAGCTCTCCCTTACAGTCTAAGGAGGTCAGGGCCAAAACCCTTGTCTGAAGGGGGTTTCTTCCCTGAAGACCTTCTGCTGTCAAGCTCTCCCTTACAGTCTAAGGAGGTCAGGGCCAAAACCCTTGTCTGAAGGAGGTTTCTT
The DNA here is from genome assembly GCA_018398815.1 of Conus ventricosus. NCBI lineage: Eukaryota > Metazoa > Mollusca > Gastropoda > Neogastropoda > Conidae > Conus > Conus ventricosus. The sequence goes on along the minus strand of CM031629.1, from coordinate 5,590,888 downwards.
CCCTGAAGACCTTCTGCTGTCAAGCTCTCCCTTACAGTCTAAGGAGGTCAGGGCCAAAACACTTGTCTGAAGGGGTTTCTTCCCTGAAGACCTTCTGCTGTCAAGCTCTCCCCAGAGTTTCTTCCCTCCAATACAAAGTATCACCTGTTCCATTAACATGAAGTGGACACAAAAGTAAGTAAAAAACGGAAACCAAAAAGTGACTCAAACACACACACACACACACACCACACACAGACACCATAGCTTTTTACTTTTGCACAGCTGGAGACATAGTATCGGAGGAGTCTTCAGGACTAAATCCAAATCTGTCCAAACCTTAGACGGCAAAATCTGACCACGATTCAGAGTAAAAAAGGAGTCTGATAATACAAAATGAAGTAAAGTGATAGGAACCATGGGGCACCCACAGTTCTTTTGAAGCCCCCACCAAAAAAAGCACTATCATAAAGTCAGAGTAGCCAAAGAAGCATGTTGCCCAGGAAATGATGGAAACTGAATAAACGACTTAATGCCGGGAAGTGATACATGTATTCAAGGGAGACAACAAAATTGATAAAGAGCAGTACAGACATATATCAAAGAGACAGGACCTCTTCTCTTATCTCTTTTATTTGGGCATCCCACTCATCAAAGGTGCAGGATCAATACATTTGTTTGGACAGGTAGGTGTAAGGACAAAAACCCATTTACTAACTCATAAATTTTTTTAAAAAGCACGAGATAAACGGAGTTATCGTTTTACACCAAAGATTGTCCATCCACCCCCCCACCCCCATCCACCTCAAACCTGTGATTCAAAATCCCGTCAAATTTTTAAGTAAAAATCTGGTTAAAAAAAATCTGTGTGTGTGTGTGAGCACACCGACATGTCTGTGTGTGTGTGTGTGAGCACACCGACATGTTTTCCACTGCCTCTCAAACGATATGTTCGTGCAAGTGATTTTAATTCTTTTTTTAACTTAATTCAGCTTCTGTTTCATGTGACAGGGACTTGGATGTCTGTGTGTGTGTGCGTGTTCAGTTGGCCAATCTTTTAGCCTGAAGAAGGTTTGTAATAAACCGAAAATTTGCTTGGTACAACGGCGTTACCGCGTTTTACTTGTTTGAGTCTTATAAAAATCTGGTAAAGGGTACAGATGGAGTGCACATGTTTGTGAGCCATGGTCATTCACCCCCAATGCATGGCTCATTCACCCCCAATGCAGCAGACAGTACACCCATGTCGACTCACTGCACCCTCCATTTTTACCATCCAAGGCTGGGTTGGTTTCAGTCACATTTGCTTTGACCACACCAACGCCCATGACATCATCGTCAAAATCATACGCCTGGACCACCAAACTGTCCATTTTCATGTGAACAACTGTCCTATCACTGTCACGACTCTTAATCTTAATTTTTCGCCAGTCATCCACAACACATGGTGAAAAATGTTTCACAATTCAATTGACAAGCTTTCAAATCAATACGAAATGGCTTCCCCACAAAAACTACTTTCCTGAACCTTATCCATCTGTCGAGGATTACTCTGCTTTTGTGTTTCCAGACTACTTACTTGGGATGCTTTTGTGTTTCCACACTACTTACTTGGGATGCTTTTGTGTTTCCACACTACTTATTTGGGATGCTTTTGTGTTTCCACACTACTTATTTGGGATGCTTTTGTGTTTCCACACTACTTATTTGGGATGCTTTTGTGTTCCCACACTACTTATTTGGGATGCTTTTGTGTTCCCACACTACTTATTTGGGATGCTTTTGTGTTCCCACACTACTTATTTGGGATGCATTTGTGTTTCCACACTACTCATTTGGGATGCGTTTGTGTTTCCACACTACTCATTTGGGATGCGTTTGTGTTTCCACACCACTCATTTGGGATGCGTTTGTGTTTCCACGCTACTTACTTGGGATGCGTTTGTGTTTCCACGCTACTTACTTGGGATGCGTTTGTGTTCCCACACTACTTATTTGGGATGCGTTTGTGTTCCCACACTACTCATTTGGGATGCGTCTATGTTCCCACACTACTCATTTGGGATGCGTCTATGTTCCCACACTACTCATTTGGGATGCGTTTGTGTTTCCACACTACTCATTTGGGATGCGTTTGTGTTCCCACACTACTCATTTGGGATGCGTTTGTGTTCCCACACTACTCATTTGGGATGCGTTTGTGTTCCCACACTACTCATTTAGGATGCGTTTGTGTTTCCACACTACTCATTTGGGATGCTTCTGTGTTTCCACACTACTTACTTGGGATGCTTCTGTGTTTCCACATTACTCATTTGGGATGCTTTTGTGTTTCCACATTACTTATTTGGGATGCGTTTGTGTTTCCACACTACTTTTTGGGATGCGTTTGTGTTTCCACACTACTTATTTGGGATGCTGCTGTGTTTCCACACTACTTATTTGGGATGCTTCTGCGTTTCCACACTACTTATTTGGGATGCTTCTGTGTTTCCACACTACTCATTTAGGATGCTTCTGCGTTTCCACACTACTTACTTGGGATGCTTCTGTGTTTCCACACTACTTGCTTGGGATGCTTCTGTGTTTCCACACTACTTACTTGGGATGCTTCTGTGTTTCCACACTACTCATTTAGGATGCTTCTGCGTTTCCACACTACTTATTTGGGATGCTTCTGCGTTTCCACACTACTTACTTGGATGCGTTTGTGTTTCCACACTACTTATTTGGGATGCTTCTGTGTTTCCACACTACTTATTTGGGATGCTTCTGTGTTTCCACACTACTTATTTGGGATGCTTCTGCGTTTCCACACTACTTACTTGGGATGCGTTTGTGTTTCCACACTACTTATTTGGGATGCTTCTGTGTTTCCACACTACTTACTTGGGATGCTTCTGTGTTTCCACACTACTTATTTGGGATGCTTCTGTGTTTCCACATTACTCACTTGGGATGCTTCTGTGTTTCCACACTACTTACTTGGGATGCTTCTGTGTTTCCACACTATATATTTGGGAAGGACTGAGAGCCGGAATAGCTCAGTTGGTAGAGCGCCTGACTCGTAATCTTGGTGATCCTGGGGTTGCGGGTTCGAACCTCCGCCGGGGCGTTTCGGTGCAGGGGGATTTTTCCCTCGGAGTTAACATTGGTTCGGACTCCATTTCTCATACAGTCCTTCGAATGAGACTATAAACCGAGGTTCCGTGTGTGAACGCACGCATAACATCTTGCACACACGTAAAATCCCATCACCAACTTTCTGAAGAGTAGCCAGTTTGGCCGTTGGTATGGATGACACGTTACACATAGCATGCACCCTGCGTGAGAAATGGAAAGAATGAAGGAAGTACGGAAAATGAGTGATCGATATTGAACGATACTCACTGGATGACACGGGAAATGACTGAATGAAGCGCCAGCTGGCAGCTCTTCAGTCGGCACTACCCAGGTAGGCAGCCCGTTGTGTAAACGAGTGTTGATTGTAAAGCGCTTAGAGCTTGCCTCTAGCCGAGAATAGGCGCTATATAAGTATTCATTATTAATTAAGTTGCAGCCACCTGAGCTGGTAGCTCAGTTCTTGCACCATCTACGAAGGCAAGGTTCGCTCCCTACTCTTCCAGTTCTGTTTGTTTGTTTATCCTGATAATGCGGCAGTGTTTTATGCCAAGCAGGGACAAGGCACATGTCTGGACTAGCAAGAACGAAAAAAAAAAAAACTGGAGTAGTTTGGACTTGCAGAGATTTTCTGGTATGGTTTTTGAAACCAGTACCTCCGAGCCACCCCCCCTCCTTCATCCCCTTTGTCCATCCCTCCAAAAAATTGATCTGGTAGTCCAACACATTTTGCTTGAAACAAATTCATTTCGAAAAGGTCGAAGAAAATGAGAATACTTCATTCTCCTAAAGACAAAGAGGGCGCTTAGTTTTTCTCAAGCCAAATGAAATGTTTCTCCCCTTTAACCCGTTGAGTGCCCTGGCACGAACGGCTGTTCGAGATGGTTTCGGGAAAGCTGTGTGCCCTTGCACGAACGGCGTTCGAGATAATTTCATCATCAAAATTCGGCGATTTAAAGAAGGGAGGCAAGAACAAAAAATGGTCTAAACGGTTGCAGGGACCCTAAAGGACGGTTTTCTTTCCCTTTCGCGGTCAGCTGACTGACCGGCTCGTGTCCATTCGGCAATAACTTCGCAAAGTTCGGAGAGTTATTCTCGTCGAAGATGGCGAGTCGAGCAGGCAGTTCGATCAGCGCGTACCGTTTTTCAAACGATCTAATGCTCTTGAAGTGCTTCAAGAAGTTATCCGAGACCGTGAAAGCGATGACGAAGACTTCAAAGAAGTGGAATGAAGCGATTCGGAGGAGGAATAAAGTGATTACAATCAACACCACCCTTTGCTATCGGAGTTGGTGTTGATGACGAAGCTGATCCTCGACTTCAAACCGAGCGATACCGGCGCAAGTGGGGCCGAATCGGAGAGTGACGAGCCGATTCCGTGTAATGTCGAGTGCCCCCTCCCTCCTTTCGTGAGAGGTCAGGAGGAGAGTCGAGGAAGGGAGGGGTTGTGGACAACGGCGAGGGTCCAGTGTGAGGGGGCGTGGCAGAGGAAGAGGGCGTGGCACTCGTCCGTCGGAACTGTTTCAGAATGGACAGAGGTCAGTGCTGATTGCCCAAATCTCGACCTTTCTTTCACGGTGACCCAGTATCAAGGTAAACATTGGCAATTTCAAGCGCATGTATTTCGTGGAGTGTTTTTGTGGTGTGTGTGTGTGTGTGTGGTGTGTGTGTGTGTGTGTGTGTGTGTGTGCTTGTGAGTGTGTGTGGTGTGGTGTTGTGTAGGCTTGGTGTGTGTGGTGTGGTGTGTGTGTGTGTGTGTGTGTGTGAGAGAGAGAGAGAGAGAGAGAGAGAGAGGAGAGAGAGAGAGAGAGAGAGGAGAGAGAGAGAGAGAGCAGTGCTTGTGCATGGTGTGGGTGTCCATTGTGTGTGTGTGTGTGGTGTTTGTGTAGTGTTTGTGCATTGTGTGTGTGTGTGTGTGTGTGTGTGTGTGTGTGGTGCTTTTGCATGTGGTACTGTGTGTGTGGTGTGTACATGTGTGTGTGTGTGTACATGTGTGGTGTGTGTGTGTGTGTGTGTGTGTGTGTGTTTGCTTTTGAATATGGTGCTTGTGCAGTGTTGTGTGTGTGTGTGTGGTACCCAAATGTGTGTCAGTCAACTATAACTTGCATTTACTGGCAGTAGTGTGGGATCCTGATCCTTCTGCCATAGGTTCTGTGTTGTGGTGTATCTCTGCGACACCAGTGTATTTTTCAGTTGTTAGTGTGCTTTCATCATCTGTGGTGTGGCCTTTTGTAGCTCAGTCCTATCTTAGCAGTCTCTGGTTGTTTTTTTGGGTGGTGGTTGGTTTTGCAATGTTTTATTTATTACCTTCTGTGGTAATGGCTTTTTATCAATCGCACTTAGTTCATGAGTGAACCAAACCACATGTGTGAAAGAAAACTGACAGAATAATTGGAAGTTGCACTTAGTGTTGTATTGTTAGTTTCATCTCTGCTAAACAAGACCAATTCCCAAGAGGCTTGCAAGATGTGCAGACTGATGCTGTGGATAATGTTCAATTCCTTCTTCTTTCCCACGTTACCTGGCTGGATTGCCCCCCCCTCCCCCTCCCCCTATGATATGGGTTGCTAAACATTTTAATGCATTGTCAAGCTTTTATGTGAATACAGATGTTTGTCCTGAAGTTCAAAGGATACTAACACCAGTTTTTGTGGTATTTCATTGTGATTTTAGTGCTATAGTTTGTTTTATGCTCTGAAAGTGTCTGTTTTTCAAACAAAACATTCATCATTAATATATTTTTTGGTCTACTCATTACAAACAAAATCGAACTATTGTGATATCTGGTTTGTAAGCCAAGGATATAACAAGAAAATTTCCCAAGTATCTAAGATATATGTCAAGAATTGAAAGAGCAATGGGCATATCAGTGTGAACCTAACCTAAGAAAACAAAATTGTGTCCCTTGATACCTGGATTGTACTGTACCCCAGAAATGCATAAATTTATCATATAAACAACAATTGTGGGTTATAATTCACTACCAAATATTTACACAGGTGTTCAGTAAACACTAAAAACCACTTTTGGCTGGGTTTGTATGTTTTTTGTTTTGCTGCTGTGGGTTTTTGTATGCTTGCAAAATATAATTTTTAAAAAAAAGTTGAATTATAAGATTATTTATTATACTCAGAATGAACAAAATCAAATATCATTTGCAGGCATTATAGCCCTGGGTATGAGAAGAAAACATGCCAAAAATCTAAGAGATATCTCCACAAATAAATGAGCACTGATCAAATTAGTGAACCTACCGCAAAAGTCAAATTTTGCTCCGGCACACAGAAGTGCAAACTGATACAAAATAGCGGCAGTCAAGGGTTAAAGACCAGAAGAAAGCATCATTTTCTTAACGAGACAGAACACTCCAATCTCCACAAGGATCAGACTCACGGCGGTCTCGTCCTCCTGGGCCTTGGCAGCCTGCTGCTTGTCCCGACGACTGGCAGCAGAGTCCAAGAGCCGCTGAGCTTTAAAGAGATAGCACTGGGCTTTGAGAGAACTGTCCGACCCCTCCTCCGCTATCTTCATGGCCTTGTCCACCTGTCCGTTCTGCAGCATCATGCGAGTGGCTTCCCCAATACGGCCTGGTGTGGGAAATAAGAGAACTTTTAGCACGCTGCAAAGTTGGTGAGACAGGAGAGGGGATACTATATATGTGTGCAGGTACGCGTGTGCTATAAAGCTATGACAGCAATATATCAGCATTACAGTACAGTTGAGAAATAATTCAATCCCAACTAAAAGATCTGATTGATCTTGATGGCTTCTTTTTATTTCCATAAATTTGGGCAAAACCGTAAAGAACTTCAGCCCCTTCAATCTCGAGTAGCATCTTACTTTGACTGCAAATATTACTTCCAGTGTAACAATAGCTGTGAATACTATAATACCAAAAAACAATAAAGATTTTGTATGTAAAACAAATGATTGGGGATGGGCAAGATATGAAGGTCAATGGTCGCTACGAACAAGAAAAAAAGGAGATTCTTCTGACCTGAAAACCTTTGTAAACTACCAGTAAACTTTGACGCTCTATATACTATATTTGTTTTCTGAACACTTCTGATCCATTCCTTTTTTCTCCTACTACCACCCTCAACATCATCCCACCTTCCTCACCAACTAATCTGCATCCTGAAGGGAATTGTGTTTCTTTCTTTCCTTCCTCACTCCTTTTCCAAACACTGACCTACTCCCCCCCCCCCCCCCCCCTCCCCCCTCTCCCGAACCGTCACTTTGCTCATCTGCACTCTTCCACTGAAAAGTATCCTAAAGGAAAACGGATTTCACTTCCTCTTCCATTCCTCTTCCACTTCCCTCACTCCTCATTCACTGATAAGCTGGGGGGGGGGGGGGGTGTTCCCCTTCTTCTTCTGCCACGTATACCACCTTCAAAGCTCCTAAAATCACCCTGACTATTGCTCCTTCTCAGATGAGCAGATCTTTCAAAAGCAACGTTTCACCTCTTCATGTCTCCACTTCCCCAAGACACCTCCCCCCCCCCCCCACTCAACCTCCCGTCATCTCCCCCCCCCTTCACCTCTTCATGTCTCCACTTCCCCAAGACACCTCCCCCCCCACTCAACCTCCTGTCATCTCCCCCCCCCCCCCCCCCCCTTCACCTCTTCATGTCTCCACTTCCCCAAGACACCTCCCCCCCCACTCAACCTCCCGTCATCCCCCCCCCCTCCCCCCTCACCATCACTCTTCATCAGCTGGGCGGCGTCTTGCAGGAAGCCATGTTTCTGCAGGAACTTGATCTGGTCCTCCTTGTTGGGCAGGCGCTCGATGGCCGCCAGCATCTTCTGCATCTCCCCGTAGCGGTGGTAGAACTTGGCCGCCTTGTAGCTCAGGCTGGCCACCGTGAAGGACCCCTCCGGCTTGTGCTCGACCAGCGCCCTGGGCAGGGATGCCCCTTCCTCTCCAGGTCCTGAAAGGTGGGGAGAAAAAAAAAAAGATGGGTGTCAGTGCCTGCAGGTGTTCAGGTGTGCATCGCCCACAACGTAAACCGACCAGCAACGATGAATAACACCCGACCAGCAATGATGAATAACACCCACCAGCAACGATGAATAACACCCGACCAGCAACGATGAATAACACCCGACCAGCAACGATGAATAACACCCGACCAGCAACGATGAATAACACCCGACCAGCAACGATGAATAACACCCTGTAAGCACACTCAGAAAATTCAGCGATGAACTGAACGGTTAACGTTAGCCACAAAATTCTTTCCTCCTTTCATAACGTCTTCACTGTAAAATGAAAAAAAAAAGAACACACACACACCTGATCTACAGTGCTTTACAATTAATCATCTTAACAGAATCAATGCACCACCAGCAAGTCATAGCCCGAGTGGCCAACTCTGTTCGTCTCCCAAATTTTCTTTAAAATAAAAGTTTCTGAATGACGCGCAACATTCTAGAGTAATGTTCAAGTATAAAAGTTTCTGAATGACGCGCAACATTCTAGTGTAATGTTCAAGCCTAGTTAGCAACCTTGCGTCCTATCACCTTACGTCTGCAGGGTGAGCAAGCTGTTACAGGTTCATCATGCCTAGAGCAGGTGTTACTAAAGGCAGAACTCAATTCTCTCCTTCCACAATCTTTACCTTCCCTGAACAGAATCAGGTACACGTTTAACACTGGGCAGATAAAGAGGGTATCAACCCGTAACCAACAACCCAACCAGCAGTCTGAACTCTGGAATGTCATCTTCAGAGCCCATCGTTCCAGCCACTTGAATGCAGGTCCCTCTGACCTGACTGACCCGACCAGACTAGTGGATGAACATTTTTGAACATGACAGTACAATCACAAAGTTTTCACTTCAACCACATATAAGAAAAACCACTTCTAAATATAAGACACAAGCACTTACCTTGCACTGCTCTATCAGCAACATTAATGCTTCCAAGCAAACGTCAACAGCATTACAAAATTAGCATTACAACAGCATTACTTTCGTCATCGCTGAATCTCAAAAACGTGAGGATTACCTGCTGGGGTCGATGTATCACGCACACATACACAGATGAGCTCCCTTCTTCTCCCACACATCCTCTCCTACTGTAAATCACAACACCCGATTACTCTCAGCACAACACACGAGTCAAACCCTCTGAAGACAGACTGTGGCTACCAACAGGCAAGGCTAAACAAAACGCAACGCATGCAATTCTCGAACTCCATAGTGTGTCCCCACTGCCCAAGCATTTGGTTTGGGGGTGGGGTGGGGGTGAAATGCACATACCTGTATGACCTACATCTCTTTAAGACGGTTTAATTAGGGATCAAAACACACACACACACACACAGACACACACCCACATAGACACACACACACACACACACACATGAATTTCAAGTGTGTCAAAGACCTGTTTGCGAAAGCTGTAGCGTTGCAGGCAGTCGATGGCCTGGTCGTAGAGCTCCTGCTCATCCAGGATCTTCAGAGCTCGGCCAAAGTTGTCCACGTGCTCATAGCACTGACTTGCAGCCAACCATTTGCGAGCGCGCAGGTAGAGCGGCGCCGCCACCTCTGGCTGTTTAACATGCCACCAGTATCGTCGTTATCATTATCATGGTCACCATGGTTGTCATTATCATCATCAGGGATGAGAACAGATTTTTAAAAAGCAGAGGAGATTTTTCTGTTGGGGTCTGGGGCAGAGACCCCAGTGGGGTGAAGGGGCAACGCCCCTGCGGGGGTCAGGGGGCAGTGCCCCCTGAAGCTGAAGCATTTTTTTAATATATAAACAAAAATCCACATTTAAAACCATCAAAATATGTTTCTAGCCTTCAATTCAAACCTCAAATTCTGAGGGTTTTTTTTCTTTTCTTTTTTTTTGCTTTTGTTTTTTTGTCAAACATGCAAATGGATTTAATACAGGGCTCTCTGCGTTTGTGGCTGGTCGATTTACGTAAGAAATGGGTTTTTCCGAAAATTACCTGCCCTTGGCCCTGGTTCTATTATTAGTAACTAGACGTCTAGGTTTTGTTTCACAACATAAAGTCAAACGACGAATGTTTCAGCTAACTGAGATAGTTTGACCATTGCAAATGAATGATAAAATATAACAAAGAAGAGAGCGAAATCACCAACAGCTTACTTTCCAAAGTTTAATTGTTCTTCAATGCAGCGACACGCTGCCTGTGAACCAGGCGTTTCATGTGGCCAGCAATCGTAATGAAGCCACGACTTCCGAAGCTGATTTTCTTGTTGCAAGCTAGACATAACGCCTGCTCGTCACTGCTTTTGCATATGCTATCTCTAACTCTACTCCCACAGACACCTCTTCCTCGAGCCAGTTTTCTTTCCAACAGTTGGGTTTTTTTTTTTTTTTTTTTTTTTTTTTTTGCGATTTCGTTCGACGCCATGAATCACAGATGACACTCGGTCGATCGGTGCTGTAAGCGGATGTGCAGTGGTTGGCCGAGTCAACCGAATAAAAACCAGCCCATTTGGGTATAAGCCTTGAGTAATCTCGCCGGAGGCGTCTCGCCGAGATTGGGAGCAAAGAAAATCGCGATAGCTTTTTTTTTTTTTTTTTTCGGCGGAGATTTTTTCAAACGGCGGACATTTTTTTTTAAGACGGCGGAACGGCGGAGAACGGCGGAGCTGTTCTCTTCCTTGCATCATGGCTATTACGATCATTGTCATCATCATCACCATTACTGTCATTGTATAACTATCGATATCATCATTATCATGTTATCATAATCATTATAATTTACATCATCACTGACCTTATTACCTCTGACAAAAGGCTGTATTTTTCACGCCTCCTGTCTGGAGGTCTGTTTGGCTGGCCGTCAGCAAGGCCATGCAAAATCTACCTGAATCGGTTTTAACTGACAACACCTGGAGGGAAATGACATCAAGCTTACCAACAAACCAACCTTTGGTTTGGTTTTTGTCGGGGGTCACCGATATCGGCAAATTCATGGGAACCATCTTTGGATGGATGGGGGTGGTGCCCTTTTAGAAGGACAGCTCACTCACAGTAACTAACTCCGAGACTAAGCACTTATTGCCATCAGAGGGGGGGGTGGGGGGTGGGGGGTGGGGGGGCTTAGCAAGCAGTGTCCTGCACATGTTGGCTCAGAACAGGTGTCGCTGAACACCACAGAAGTGACTCGGCAGCAGCGCAGGGTCTTCTGTGGCAGTCTGTCGTCGTGGGTCAACCTGACGATGACCTCTCCCTGTGGACTGCAGGTGCTAGCTGTGGTGGAACGACCTGAATCAGCGGCATGGATGCAACGCCTCTGAACTGGCACGGAAGGTAAGACAGGAAAAAAAAAAACAATCCCTCTAGTCACTAAACACCGAGAACAAAAAAAAGATAATGATTATTCCAAACTTACAGAGCAACAAGAAGTTATTTGTATGCATTCAAAACTAATAAATCTCTAAAACGCTACAGCAACAGTAAACCCACATACTCGCAAATGTTTTTCAACAGTTAACCGTTTCATAAACAAACAAAACATAAGTGTACTGTATTAGTTTGCTAGAATATGGAACAGAAAAAAAAACAACAAAAGAACGGAGAGTGAGGATGAGACGGACTGTACAAAAAAAATAAAGGGAGATGGAGGTCACTATTTAAAAAATCCTCATCTCTCTCCAGACGACTGTGCAGAACAATAGCATTGATCATTACAGACATACCCCCCCCCCCCCCCCAGCTGTCTCACCTGTCCATTCTTCTCAAAGACAAGGGCGGCCAGGTAGTTCTCTCTGGCATTCTGCAAACACCGCCCTGCCTTCATCACCAGGTTGTAACGCAGCGCCAGCGTGGGGGAACTCATCTCCTGGTCTTTGTGGCACTCCAGGAACATTATCGACGCTTTGAGAAACTCATCCCGCATCTGCCGAGGCTGCGCTCGTAGATGGGAGGCTTTGAGAGCCCTCTGGTGGGCGATGGCAATGTTCTGCTTGCGGCTGGCACCAGCCATAGCATAGCACTTGGCGGCCACGTCATAGAGGGAGCGAAGCATGATTTCATCCCCACGCTTCTCCCATTCCTCTGGGGTGGATTTTTCCGCAAACATGGCTTCTGACACACCTGTACCTACCACACACATCACTGGTGTACAAATCTGATGTATGACTTCTAAAATTACAACCAAAAAAACATCAAAACCCTGCTTTTGTTGTTCCAAAGCATATGCACTAGTTCAATACCTTTAATTCAATCTTATGCACCATCTTGTACCTGTAACTTTTCACGATTGATCTGCCATTGTTCTCTAACAACTGATCCATTCGTAACCCTCTACTGATTCACAAGTCTATTTCCATGCAGGTCAATCTGGAAGGACTGCGACTTAAATCTGAGGTGATTTGGACTTGCCGGGGTGAGTGTGGAAGAGTGGGGGAGACATGGGGGCGAGGGGGGGGTTCAAGGGCCCAGCACTCTTTATTAAAAGTTCTTTTAGCAAAAAGCCCCATATCAACAAGTTTTTAACAACAAGCCTCACATCACCAAGTTCTTACCAAAGCTATATCAGCAAGTTCTTACTAAGGCTCATATCGCCAATTTCTTAGCAATAAGCCCCATAAATCAATGCCTTGATTAAGTCAAGATGGAACCCTTACCTCACTTTTCTTAACTGACTGACGTCATGTTATCCTGTACCAAGATTCTTTTCCTTTTTTCCAAAGTCTCACCTGTGTCATCAGCACCCTCTCTCATTGACACAATCTTGACCAGCTTGCGGGCCTTGAAATATTCAAACATGGGCGCTCGCTTCTCCGAATCCTGGTCAAAGATCCACACGTTGACGCGGGCCCGAGTCACTGCTGTGTACAGATGCTTCAGTTCAGAGTTCAGGATTTTGTGAAGATTAGGGTCAAAGTTCAGAGGTCGTGGTCGCCCAGACTGCCGCAGAAGATCTGAAAACAAAAAGGGATAAATGCTTGAAAGCCTTCTCTTTCATACACTAAATGGATAATGTTTATTGGTTGTGTGAATCTTCTTTATATGTACCTTATTCGATCATGACACAATTGAACTCATTATAACCAGGAGTTTGAAATCCCCCCCCCCCCCCCCCCCCCCCCCCCCCCCCCCCCCCCTCCACCCCAAAAAGAAAAAAAATCCAAACTTCTCTGGAGTACAAATGATTGGATTTTTTTTTTTTTTTCCTCAAAGAACATTTTTCAAACTTCCCATGAATGACATTCATCATTATTATCATATCATCAAGATTATCGGTTTCTCGCACCCCCCCCCCCTTTTTTTTTTTTCTTTCTCTAGGATCACAGGAAAGCAAAACACAAGCAAGGGGAAGTCACCTTCATCAATCTCCACCAGGCCACTGGTGCTGGAACTGGCGCACACCTCCTTTTTGGACAGACGCTCCAGGTACTCTGTCACCACTCGCCATTCCTTGTTGGCCTGAGAGAGAGAGACACACACAGAGAGAGAGAGAGAGAGAGAGAGAGACAGAGACAGAGAGAAAGAACATCAGATACATAATCATATCAGACAGCGAGCTGGCACAGACAAAAGCAAACAAGAAAATCTTCTGGCCGTCATCAGACAAAGTCAAGTTTTCCTGGCCCTGGCGTCCGTGACGATGACTCCCTATGAGGGCGCTTCCACACATGGCTCTGTCAAAAAATGCACGTCCTGGAGCCAGGCCCGAGAGACCTTGAGAGACGTACACATACAGCAAGCTGGGCCGTTTACACTAACCTATACCCCGTTACGTACGACTACACTGGGTCTTCCCCAATGTATACACTTACATAAGAGGTGGATTTTGAGGAAAACACTAAGGCACCCAAAGATCACTCTTTGCCAGTTTCCTTGTTCTCTATCGACTTGATCCAGTTTTGATTTATTAGTTTCCCATTGACAGACCTGTTTACCCCAAATTTGTGCACCTGTAATATCTCGGACAAAAACCTGTAATTTGAAATTTTAAAAAAAAACATAATCTTCATAATCGCAATACTTTCGCAACTTTTGAAGATTTGGAAGAGCTGGCTGTTGGCACGTAAGACCGCTTTGTCGCCATCTTTGACAAGGTAAAAGACGCAAGGCATGCTGGGAAATGTCTTCTTACTGTTTTGACCGAAACAGTAGCAAACAAAACCTCGCGTTTAACCATTTTCTTTCTCTGATTTTTTTCCTGTATATTTTTTTTTTGGGGGGGGGGGGGGGGGGGGGGGGCGTAATTCTCGTAATTTCAATTTTTTTTCTGTAAAAATTATGGCAAAATCGTAAGGGTAAACAGGTCTGCATTGAGGAGGCTTTGTTTGATAAAAACTGGGAAAGGAGAATAAAGAGCTGCCAGAGGACTGAACTCAACAGAACTGTGTTCTCTGTTTTCGTTACTCCTAACACCGACCTTGGTTTGACAAACCAAAATGATCGAAGCATCAACGCATACTGCAGATCTTTGTTTACCTGCAATGACTAGCACTTACAAGGCTCACAGAGCAATGTAATATGCCTTGCGCCTGCGTTTTTCCGGAAATAACCAGCACAAGCCAAAGGATGCATTCTGACCCTCTGAGGCAGACCTCTCTTGGCCATCCCCGTCAGGCCTCTGAATCTCTCTCTCTCTCCACACTGCAACACAAAGCTTCCTTCTTCTTCAGCTACCCTTGTTAACTTATTAGGATAGACAAATTAGCAGAAGCAAAGCAGTCAGTAGGTGTTTGTGCAAGCACATCTAGGGAGCTAAGAAAACAAATGCTGAGAAAACTAGTTTTTCTAGTAAAATTCTTTTTCCCTCCTCCATTCTCCTCTCTTCCATCTTTTTCTACTTCTTCTTTTCTATTTTAATTTTTCCTCCTCCTCCTTCTTCTTCTTCTACGACTACTTTTCGTTCTTTGTTCCTCAGTCTGCACTCCATGGCTCACTATTAGCAAGAGTTTCCAACATGCGAGAGTTTCCCATCCCACTATTCAGCCAGCCAGCCAGCCACATTACAGCTTTTAAGCAAACTAAAAGCGTATTTACCTATATCTAAATGTCCACAGTCTGCTGGATGTGTTACAGCACTTTGACTAATCTCTGTTTGATATAACACATGTCAAATAGTGATAATTAAGTCACAGGAAAAAATATATATGGTAACTGTTGAACCATGAAAAAACAGCTTATGTAATCACGCTTGTTGCCCCATTTCCTCCCCCTTTCCTTCTGTTCCCCCCCCCCTCTCCCCCCTCCACCTGCTTACCCCTCAAAACAAACAAAAACCTTGAAGAGCATAATATCATCAATAAAATGTAATGCAGTAAATACAATGGTAAACAGCTGAAATTGTGCGCAGTACTATCCTTCAATCAGTAATGATTATGACAAACACATTTCAACTCAACTGACACTAAGCAAGAAAACTGACTCTCTGTGAAGAATCCGTTCTGAATCCTCAAAACAATACAAAACAATGCAATATAACACAATGCAATACAACACAATACAATACAGTGCCGTTCAATACAATTCAGCACAGGGTTAACCTCTCAGCCACAACATCACTGAGGTCAGATCTGTGAGTAACGACAACAAAACGGACATCGCGAAGAATCACCTCCGAGTCTTTAAAGAAGTTGTAGAGGAGCACGTCATCAAACTCCAGACCCTTGGCCTCGTAGATGGTCAGCACCAGACCCATGCCCAGTTCTTCAGGAAGGTTGTCCCGGGCCTCCTCATTCACCACAAGGATCACCTGATACCCACAATGATGATCACCATGAACCTTGGACCCCAATTTCCAAGAACAAGTCTAGTTCATCCAACAATTAAAAACGAGAGTGTAGATCTGCCACAGTCACACAGATCCTGCATTGGTCCTTAGAGATCTGGATCCGCACAAAAGACAGGATTCTAAGCTGACTTTTTTTTTCTGATTTTTTTTCTTTCATTTCTGTCAGCATGTCAGTTTACGGTTCAGTTTGTTTTCCCCATCCATCTTATCCTGCTGAACTGTACGTTCTTTCCCAGTCTGGCTATGGTTCAGGGTTCCCAGGTGATGGGCATGAGGCCAAAAAAGGACCTTTAAAGGACTTTAAAAGGACCTCAAATCAGTTTAAACGGACCTTTGCCAACATAACTTTACAGTACACCCAGGTAACACCCCAAACCCTTTGGCATGCAGAACAGCAGACACTTACCTCTCATAACCAGTTATCCTGAAAGGAACATCTTCCTGGCATTTTTAACGTTTAGCTTGCAACAAAAACTTTGTAAAACTTTCCAAACTAGGCCTCCGGCAGAAATAGCTAGGGCACAGAAAGGTGAGGGATGGAGGGAGGGGGGGGGGGTAGACAAGACGGGAAAAGGAATCTATCCTGTAAATGTTACTCAAGAACTCAGCATACCTCTCATAACCAGTTATCCTGAAAGGAACATCTTCCTGGCATTTTTAACGTTTAGCTTGCAACAAAAACTTTGTAAAACTTTCCAAACTATTTCCAAACTTTCCCCAAGCTGTTTGTTATGTTCGCATGTTCGCAATCCGTCATGTTATGAACCTATATTTATTTGGGTAATAATATTTTCATCATTATTGCCCCACTCTTTTAATGAATTTCTATAAAGGGAACATTTTAACATAAGATAGCATGAGCGAAAATGTTAAGTCAGCTATATGCCGTGAACATTAGCACCGCGTCTGCACTGTGGAACCCGTGACGTCAAAAAAGTTGGATGGCAGCAAGGCACCAGCAGAAGACACAAGCCACTCGTCTGCTAGCTAAGCTTACTAAACAGAAAGCCCACTGATAGGCCTAGCGTTATAGGCCTGCCTACCGCGTTTCAGACGATCGCGTCTGCATCTGTCAACTCTTTGCAACTTGCAAAAAGTACGGTGTGGGTTGTGGAAGATGTATCGGTTTCGTTTTCAAGCCTCCTCCTCTTGAAAAAACAGGACTTAACAGTACCTTTCAAAAATTAAAAGGACCTCCTCGTGAGTTGAAAGGACCAACTTGCTGAATCAGAGGACTTAAAAGGCCTTTTGACAAAAATCCCATTTATAAGGACTTCAAAGGACTTCAAAGGACCCTACGAACCCTGTGGTTTGACGAGAATAACAAAAATGCTTACAGCCCTGAGCGTGGTCAGATCTGTTTGGGCACCCAGCTGTGTTGGCCAGGCTATGCATACGACCTTCGATCGTGGTCAGAATCAGCGTCCACACAGCTGAGAGCACTGGTCATCCAGTGTGGACATCAGTCCTGTCCACACTCCACACCAAGTTTCAGCTCTATGTCATCAGGTAAGGTCACATTTACCTGTTCTAGTATATCAGGCACAGAACTACAAACAGCGCTTTAAAGCGCTGCCTTATCTCTGGCAAGATATTTTCACCCGCACTCAGTGGCCAGCTGATTGGCTGGTTTGTCTGTCTGAACCGATTTTAGCATTACTTGGTGCATATGTAGAACGAGGCCCAAAGACGAATCTATTAAATGTTGGTGTGGATCCTACGGTGGATCCAGGATTCAGAAACATCATCGCCAATCTTTCTCTGAACCATGAATTCTGTGAAGTTACTGTTTATAAATTACTACTTTAAATCACTATCCATCTATTCAGAAATTTAGTGGAATATTAAGATTTTCCAGTGGCACAAATGTTGACATCTAAGTATTACTTTACAAAGATGCAGTACACTGGAAGCATTACTTTTAACCTGTGCCTAACGTCATTTGTCTTAGCAACCAAAGTATTGCTTTACAGCCTGAAAATGACAGTACATGTTGTTATGCTCATACCAAGTCAATGCATATATACCTTTCTTGGAGTGAGTGACAAAACAACAACAAAATTCCACAAAATGTGTACATATTATTACTTTTAGACCATAACTGGGGGTCGGAATAGCTCAGTGGTATAGCGCCAGACTCATAACCTTGAGGTTGCGGGTTCGAAGCTCCGCCGGGGCATTTCGGTACAGGGGGATTTTTCCCTCAGAGTTCACATTGGTTCTGACTCCATTTCCCATACAGTCCTTCGAATGAGACTATAAACTGAGGTTCCGTGTGTGAACGCAAGCACATCTTGCACACACGTAAAAATCCCATCACCAACTTTCAGAAGAGAAGGCCAGTTTGGCCGTTGGTATGGATGACACGTCACACATAGCATGCACCTTCCCCAAGTTGGAGTATGGCTACCTTAATGGCGGGATAAAAAACGGTCATACACACAAAACCCCACTCCCTTTGTTGAGTAGATGGGATTAATCCCTGCCTTTCTATACAGGGGGTGTCCGCAGGAGTATCAGCCTGCGTACGCAGAAGAAGAAGACCATAACAGATTCCTATAGTTTACTTTCAAAGCGCACAAATCAGGCCAATGTATTCAACTCACTCCTTCCACTTCACGCAAATTGTTCTACGCCACAGGAAAGCAGCGCAAGGTTTGCACAAGCCTGAACTGCCGGCAGCAAGAGCACATCAAGTGAAGTTGTTGCATGCTGAGTGAAACCTTTCTTCAGGAAGAACCTAGCCTGAATCTATCGCCAAAGTCAACAATTCTGGTTCTTGAACTAAAAACTTATGCCACTGAGAACGCTTTCTCAGTTTGGCGCAGTTCATTAACCTCCACAACTGTGCATACACTAAGACTGTGAACTAAACGTGAGGTGACTGAACGCGGAAACTGAAGCAAGTCTTAAAAAGAAAGGTTGTTAGTTCCGCCAGACAACACAGACAAACAGATTACAGGACAAAACACGATGCGTTTCAACCTCTTGGGTCTTTTTGCGCCGAATATGAGAAGATAAGTGGTCGCTCGCTCTTCGTTTTCACTGTCCTGGATGTTGTTTGTTTTTGCCTGAAGAAGACCCAAGAGGTCGAAATGCATCGTGTTTTGTCCTGTAAACTGTTCGTCTGTATCGTGCGGCAGACCTTATAACCTTCCGTTTAAAAAAAAAAGTAAACTAAAAGCTTGCCTACCCAAGTCTCTGCACCTCACCTGGTGAGCTCCGAACTCGATGTGCGATGTCTTCCGCTTGTTGCCGCTGAGGAGGATGGCCAGGTCGGCAGGACTGCCCGACTCCAACACCACGGGCTGAGGACCGTCGAACAGACCCTGGTCCTTCTCCAGGCGGTCAAAGGATTCTGGGAAGAACTCCACCAGCAGATCCAGCACGGCGGAGGCAAGGGAGAGAATGCCGGCGTGCGAGCGGTAGTTGTGGGTCAGCTGGTAAACTTGGCGAGGGACCTGTTGGGGGGGAGAGGGGGGGGGGAGGAGGAGTCTGTTAATCATTTCTTGCCCAATTCATCAAACAGCTGCTAAACATTGATATAGTTTGTTCTTTATCCACTCATTTTATTCAGATCTGGAAATGATCTTCATGAAAATAAAACCTTTTTTTGTTTTGACTTTCACAGCTGTATGAATTTGAGACGCCATGATACAGAGGTCAGCAAAGCAGTTTGCATGCTGGGTGGTGAAACCTAGAATTCCGTAACAAGCAGAAAAAGGCAACTATGAAAAGCACACACACAAAAAAAGGACAGAGTAAAAGGATGGAAGACAAACAGAACAGCCATGACCACAATGATGAAAGACAAAACAAACTGACAGAACAAAAGATTAATGTTCAAAAAAAAAAAAGAAAAAAAAAAGGAAAAATGATGGTAATGACATCAAATTAAGAAAGCGGTGACAATGGAAAGCGTACAGACAGAACATCAATGACAGCCACGGAAAGAAGGCACAGCCACGGAAAGAAGGCAAACACATCAACATTGGCAATGACAGAACGAAGACAAACAGAAGAACAATGCTGGCGTTGGAAAGAAGATACATGAACAAAACAACAATGACAGAACGAAGACAAACAGAAGAACAATGCTGGCGTTGGAAAGAAGATACACAAACAAAACAACAATGACAGAACGAAGACAAACAGAAGAACAATGCTGGCGTTGGAAAGAAGATACATGAACAAAACAACAATGACAGAACGAAGACAAACAGAAGAACAATGCTGGGGTTGGAAAGAAGATACATGAACAAAACAACAATGACAGAACGAAGACAAACAGAAGAACAATGCTGGCGTTGGAAAGAAGATACATGAACAAAACAACAATGACAGAACGAAGACAAACAGAAGAACAATGCTGGCGTTGGAAAGAAGATACATGAACAAAACAACAATGACAGAACGAAGACAAACAGAAGAACAATGCTGGGGTTGGAAAGAAGATACATGAACAAAACAACAATGACAGAACGAAGACAAACAGAAGAACAATGCTGGGGTTGGAAAGAAGATACATGAACAAAACAACAATGACAGAACGAAGACAAACAGAGACAAGGTGAAGAGATACATGAACAACAACATGACAGAACGAGACAAACAGAGAACATGCTGGGGTTGGAAAGAAGATACATGAACAAAACAACAATGACAGAACGAAGACAAACAGAAGAACAATGCTGGGGTTGGAAAGAAGATACATGAACAAAACAACAATGACAGAACGAAGACAAACAGAAGAACAATGCTGGGGTTGGAAAGAAGATACATGAACAAAAACAACAATGACAGAACGAAGACAAACAGAAGAACAATGCTGGCGTTGGAAAGAAGATACATGAACAAAACAACAATGACAGCAACCGAAAGAAGACACACAAACAGAACAACAGCAACCGAAAGAAGACACACAAACAGAACAACAGCAACAGGAAGAAGACACACAAACAGAACAACAGCAACAGAAAGAAGACACACAAACAGAACAACAGCAACAGAAAGAAGACACACAAACAGAACAACAGCAACAGAAAGAAGACACACAAACAGAACAACAGCAACGGGAAGAAGACACAGAAACAGGACAAAAGTGATGGACAAAAGACAAACGCAACAACAATGGCAACTGGAAGAAGACACGCAAACAGGACAAAAGTGATGGATAAAAGACAAACGCAACAACAATGGCAACTGGAAGAAGACACGCAAACAGGACAAAAGTGATGGACAAAAGACAAACGCAACAACAATGGCAACTGGAAGAAGACACGCAAACAGGACAAAAGTGATGGACAAAAGACAAACGCAACAACAATGGCAACTGGAAGAAGACACGCAAACAGGACAAAAGTGATGGACAAAAGACAAACGCAACAACAATGGCAACTGGAAGAAGACACGCAAACAGGACAAAAGTGATGGACAAAAGACAAACGCAACAACAATGGCAACTGGAAGAAGACACGCAAACAGGACAAAAGTGATGGACAAAAGACAAACGCAACAACAATGGCAACTGGAAGAAGACACGCAAACAGGACAAAAGTGATGGACAGAAGAGATAAGATAAGATAAGATAATGTTGCTTATAGCCCAGCCGACCGCAAAGGGCCACATCAGGGCTGTCACCACGTTAAAATCAACTCACCAGTCATTTGAAAAAAAAAAAAAAAAAAAAAACTTTCACACATCTCATTAAATGACATCGTCTAGAAACGCACCAGAAACTTCGTTAAAAATCTTTCTGCCGTAAAATCTTAAATCAGATGAAAAATGTTAATCTCTCTCAAAAACTCAAGGATCACGTCAGGCGGGACATCCCTGAACAGGATCTTCATGGACTCCGCCGTAAAATGTTTGTGTCTCACATCGTGCAAGTCCCAACACTCTAAAAGAACATGCTTCATTGTGAGTGGCGCATGACATGGAATGCACCACGGAGCTTCTTCACTCTTTAAAAGGTAAGAATGGGTAAAATACGAATGGCCGGTGTGCAGCCGGCACAGAACCGTTTCCTCTTTACGACCTCCCGACGTAGATGGGAGGAAGTCCTTAAGGTTTGGACGGATCTGAAAGAGTTTGTTACTCGTCTGTGTGTTCCAATCCTCCTGCCAGAGGTCTCTCACATAATCGTTAATTTTGGGTTTCACGTCTGAGCAGGGGATATATATGTCGGACAGTTTCTCTCTTGTGGCGTTCTTGGCTAAACGATCAACCATTTCGTTCCCGCCGATGCCAACATGACCAGGAACCCAAGCAAGAGTAATGTTGTAACCATCCGCCTTCAACGTGCTAAAAAGTTCGAAAAAATGTAAAAGTTCTGGATGCTGAAGGTTGCGGCCAGCTATAGCCTCCAAAGCTGACAGCGAATCCGACAGAACCAGAAAGTCCCTCTTCGAAGAATGTGAGATTATCTTCAAAGCCAAAACCAGAGCGGTAAGTTCAGCAGAATAGACAGAAGCATCTGAATGAATATGTTCCAACAGTATCTGAGAAGGAGCTCCAGGGCAGTAGGCTGCACAGGCCACTCCATCTTCAGACTTGGAACCGTCAGTGAAAACTTTTTGACAGGATGGGAATTTGGAACAGAGGTCAGCATACAATGCCTTGTACGCCAGAGAGCTGGTAGACTCTTTGCGAAAAGCTGCAAGATCAAAACGAATCTCTGGTGTGAAAAAGGTCCACGGAGGTTGATCCGGAAACTTTGAAAAATCGGACCACAACTCCTAGGTCTAGACCTGCATTCCGCACGTGAGGCCGCATACGAAGACCAAACGGCGGAATACATTTCGGGTTGTTTTCAAACTTACTTTGGAACGGAGGGTCAAAGACACAGTCATAGGCAGGATTCTGCGGTTCTGAGAACAGTCGGATATAATAATTCAAAGACAGTTTCAGCCTGCGGTTGGACAATGAAGGTTCACCCGCCTCTGCGTACAGGCTGTACACAGGGGTGGTGCGGAACGCTCCAAGACAGAGACGAAGCCCTTGATGGTGGATAGGGTCCAAGAGTTTGAGGTAAGACGATCTTGCGGAGCCGTACACAGCACAACCGTAGTCCAGTTTGGAACGGACCAAGGCTCTGTAGAGGTGCAACAAAGTTTTCTTATCAGCGCCCCAGTCGGTGTGCGCTACGACCCGCAGAATATTCAGTGCTTTCTGGCAAGCAGTTTTGAGGTTTTTGATGTGGCTGAGAAAGTTAAGTTTCTGGTCAAAAATGACTCCCAGAAATTTGGCCTCTTTAACAGCTGGAATGGGAGATTTCCCTACTTGAAGTTCAGGATCTGGAAAAAACTGACGGAAATTATGGAAGTGAATGCACTGTGTTTTTGTAGCAGAAAAGGTGAAACCGTTTTCATCCGCCCACTGATGGATTTTATCCACGCAAAGCTGGAGCCTGCGCTGGACACTCGGGTACAGGGTTCCAGTTGCGTAGACAGCGAAATCATCCACAAAACAATGAGCAGTCTGAACCCTGCTGAACTGATTTCACAATGTTGTTGATCTTAATACTAAAGAGGGCAGGAGACAGTATGCTTCCCTGTGGAACACCAACTCCTGCTCGTGGACATCAGAGAGAGTGGTGCCAACCCAGACCTGAAACTGTCGTTCTGCCAAAAAATTTTGAATGAAAAGCGGAAGATGACCTCGAAAACCCAGATCGTGGAGATCAAGAAGTATCCCCGACTTCCAGGTGGTATCGTAGGCCTTCTCTAAGTCAAAGAAAATTGCCACTGCATGCTGTCTGTTCAAAAAGGCGTTCCGAAGTGTAGATTCCAGACGAATCAAATGGTCAACGGTAGTCCGATGTTTGCGGAAACCACTGTTCTTTCGCCAAAAAGCCATCGGTTTCAAGTTTCCACATGAGCCTAGCATTGACCATTTTCTCCATCAATTTACAAACACAGCTGGTCAAAGCTATGGGACGGTAGTTTGATGGATTAGAAAGATCCTTTCCAGGTTTGGGAATTGGAATAATGAGGGCTTTTCGCCAAGAAGGTGGAAAGAAACCAGTAGTCCACACATGGTTGTATACCTGTAGCAGGATGTTCAGACCTATTTGTGGAAGATGTTTCAACAGTTGATAATGGATTTCATCTATACCTGGAGAGAATCGCTGCAAGAAAGTAAGGCAGATTTCAGCTCGTTTAACGTGAAAGGAAGATTATAGTCTTCCATGTTGTCTGACGAAAAGTTGCAGGGTGATTTTTCTTTAAGGGCTTTATTTTGACAAAAGTGGCTGATTTGTTAGAAGAGGAAGAAGTCTTTTCAATGGTTGAAGCCAGCAGATTAGCAACTGCTTTCTTCTCCGTTATTAAAGAATCCGAAAAACTTGAGATGGTTCACAGTGGGACAGGTGTTCTTCCCTTTGATTTTCTTAATGATATTCCACACTTTTTTCTTGGAAGTTTTCGATGTCAGCCTGGAGCAGAAGCTTCTCCAGGACCGACGTTTACTGATTTTAAAAGTGTGTCTCGATTTGGCACTGAGTTTCTGATGGGCTCGAGCGTTGGGACCGAAGGTCATTGGTACACCTGACGCTGAGCCCATTTTCGGACTTTGGAAATTTGTTGGCAGTCTGAATCAAACCAGGGTGTTTTTGGCATTTGAAGTTTATCGGAAGACACTGGAATACAAGCTTTAGCACACTTGATCACAGTGTTAGTCAGTGATTCTGCTGGGTCCGGACTCTTAAGAAAATCAGTGTCCTGGAATTCTTTAGAAATAGTGGCTGCAAATAGATCCCAGTTTGCTTTCTTATAATTTAGATGTTGAGAGACAGAGCAGGGTTCCCACTTCCTCACAGGAAAAAAATTCAAGGGTTTTTCAAGGGTTTCTAAAGGGGGTATTTTAATTTTTAAGGGGCAAATTTAGCCGTACAGTTGGAAAAAAAAAGAGTGAATAATTACCTTACACATGTAATCCAGCCATGATGATAAGGTGATTACACTTCTGTAGTCTTTTCCACGCTCAATATCATATACAAAAAATAAAAAATGAAGTCTTTACACAGAAATTGAGAAATCAGAAAAAGAAAACTTTCAATCTGCTTTCCGGACCAGTATCTGACATGGGATGTCCAGCTGCTCCTGTTTCAAGTCCTTATTCAATGATTCATCAAAAAGCATGACATATTCAGTAATTCTCTACAGGCAGCTGCAGCCGAGGCCCCCTCTCTGGCACATTTCAGGAGGGAGCTCAGCAAACTTTATTTTAAAATACAGCCACTGTATGTGTTGTCGTGTGGAAGTGTGTGTGAATGGTTGGCGGGCCTGGACTAGCCCAATGCTTGTTCTGGGGCAGGATAGGGAGCGGGGTAATCCCTCTTGAAAAGGTGAACATGGGTAGCCTTCCTGCAGCTCCACACTCAACTGTTTTTTTGTTTGGTTTGTTTTGTTTTGTTTTGTGTGTGTGTGTGTGTGTGTGTGTGTGTGTGTGTGTGTCTGTTTATGTGTGTGTGTATCTGTGTGTGTGTGTGTGTGTGTCTGTGTGTGTGTCTGTGTGTGTATCTTTCTCTGTGTGTGTGTGCGTGTGTGTGTGTGTGTGTGTGTGTGTGTGTGTGTGTGTGTGTGTGTGTGTGTGTGTGCGTGCGCGCGTGTGTGTGCGTGTGTGTCTCTCTCTCTGTCTGTGTGTGTGTGTGTCTCTCTCTCTCTCTCTTTCTCTGTGTGTGTGTCTCTCTGTGTGTGTGTGTGTGTGTGTGTGTGTGTGTCTCTCTGTCTGTGTGTGTGTGCGCGCGTGTCTCTCTCTCTGTGTATGTGTATCTGTGTGTGTGTCTGTGTGTGTGTATGTCTCTCTGTGTATGTGTGTATGTCTCTCTGTGTATGTGTGTGTGCCTGTCTCTGTCTCTGTGTGTGCGGTGTGTGTGTGTTGTGTGTGTGTGTGCGCGTCTGTGTGTGTGTCTGTGTGTGTGTGTGTCTCTTTCTCTGTGTGTGTGTGTGTGTGTGTGTGTGTGTAGGCTAGCTCGTAGGTAAGTTAGGGGGGTAGGGGTGTGGTATGAATGCTGTCTTTTAAACAATAAAGTAGGAATTTTTTTTTTACAAATGCGCGCACACGAATCACTTAAAGTCTATGGAGACGACATGACGATTGATTTGAAGATTCAGTGTGTTATTTCACTCTTTTTTCAGTTCTGACTGAAAAAAGGAGCAATGCCAAAAGTTGCCAGATATCTATTTTTGGTTTCCCCACACCGATAGTTCGTCGCAATCGAGTAATATGGAAACATAGCTGCAAACAGTTTCGTGTTGTCTTCAGCAGATCGGAAACTGTGATGATTGTTGATGGCATGAATCGTCCACAACACTTCAGCTTTCAACACATCTGTCCCACTTGCTGTTATTGTGGATTGGCTGACGATTCTTACTGAGGAAAGGGTCTGACCTGATGTTGATGAATTTGATGATTGCCGAACGAAGTCCGTAAGATTAACTACCAGCCTACTCGCTTTTTCCAATTCCACGTATTTCTTCCTCTTTCCGTGACTTGCAACCGCCGATTCGCCCATTGCCCGAACATCAACGGTCTTTTTGCACACTTTACGGAAAAACGCATGTTTGTTGTCTCTGCATTCAGTGATCCAGCTTCGATATTCTTCCTTCTGTAACCACAACGGATCAAATGCGCAATTTCCCTCATGCATGATGGCAGATGCAACGGTGTTGGAATTCACCGAAGATGAGGGAGCATGGCGCTCTTTGTCGGAAGTCGAACTGCGCATGCGCAAACGATAACCAACTACCGAATTGCTTCCCTTTGCTTGAAAAGCAGACGACACACAGAACGATTCGAGAGGCGAAAATCAATGTCCGAAGTCTTGTTCGCGTTTGTTCTCCGATTCGTCTTCAAATGTTACGGTCAGTTTTGGTCCGAAAACGACTTTTAAGGGGATTTCAAGGGATGGTAGGGATATCTGCAGTTTTCAAGGGGTTTTAAGGGCCTTTTTGACCCAGTTGTTTTTTAAAGGGGTTTCAAGGGTCTTCAAGGGGCGTACGAACCCTGCAGAGACGTGTTCAGTTATGACAGGTTGTAGAAGGACAGGGAAATGGTCACTTCCGTGCAGATCGTCATGGACAGACCACTCATAGTCCAGGACCAGCGAGGGGTCACAAACCGAACAATCTAAACACGAAAGTGAACCTGTGGAAGAATGGAGGTAAGTTGCAGATCCGTCGTTCAGACAACACAAATCCAAATCCGAAAGGACATCCTCAATTAGCAGACCTCTGGATGACGTACTGACACTACCCCAAAGAGGATTGTGACCGTTAAAGTCACCCAACAGCAAAAAAGGTCGAGGAAGTTCTCTTATCAGACTGACAAGGTCCTGACGACAAACCGGGACTGAAGGAGGTAGATAAAGGGAACAGATTGTCACAGTCTTGTGGAGAGTGACTCTCGCAGCTACAGCTTGAAGGGAGGTAGACAGAGCGACAGGACTATACAGCAGAGTTTTGTGTATGAGAAGGGCAACACCGCCCGACAGTCCCAACGTGGATGGTTGTGCAGGTTTTGAAAGAATATTAAAGCCAGAAAAAGTGAAGGTCTTCTGGCTTCGAATTTGAGTTTCCTGAAGAGCCACGACGGAAGGTTTTATAGATTGACACAGAAGATGCAGCTCCTCGAAGTTGGAATTTAGACCACGGATATTCCAATGGAATACTGTACTATCCATGGTGCAGAGGGCGAAAAGGAGAGAGATCAGGTCATCTCCTCATCAACATCTGCTTCTAAAGGTGTAAATTTGTTGGTTAATTTCACTGGACTTTGTTGGTCTTCAGACCTGCTGGCAGGCTTGCCAACAGGTGAAGAAGGTCCGGATTTGGGAGACGGTGGAGGCTTCTTCCTCATCTCCACCATCTCCACACTGGATTGAACTCCCTTGCCCGCACGGGCACTGGACAGAGGAGTTCGAGGTAGGGGTGCTGGTTTTTTAATCTGCCCAGCAGCAGATGTTGTAGACTGCTGGGCAGTCTGAGGGGTGGCAGATTTTTTGCCTCCACAGGGGCATTCACTTTGGGTTGGGAGGTGGTGGACCTGCTACCACCAGGATTGACAATTCTACCTTGTAATGTCTTCGAAAACATGAATTCATCAGTCTGGCAGCAGACTGACCGAGTAGGAACTGTGGGAACTTTCTTTACGGCCGAAGCATAGGAAGAGGCTGTCGGCGTCTGACTGCCCACAACCTGTTTGCGGGCCTCAAAAAAGGAAATTTTCTTTTCAGTTTTTATTCTTTGGATTGCGGATTCTTGAATCCAAAGAGGACAGTTTCTTGAAGAGGAGGGATGGTCGCCACCGCAGTTAGCACAATGTCCCGGATCTTTACACGGCCCATCATGGGTCGCCTTGCAGCAAACACGCACACCTCTTGCCCAGAACAGCGGTCTCTGACATGGCCAAACCTCTGGCATCTGAAGCACCTCAACGGGGACGGCACATACAGCTGAACACGAACATTCAGGAAACCAACTTTGATGCCCGGAGGCAGCACAGGGTTGCAGAATGTCAGAAAGAGGGTGTTGGTGGCCACTCTCTCTGCACCTTTCTTTACTGTCACCCTGCGCACCTCCGTCACACCCTGGGACGCCAGCTCCGTTTTGATCTCTGCCTCTGAGACACCTGATAAATCGTGGCAGCGTATCACACCTTTCGACGAATTCAACTGTTTGTGGGGAGTCACCTTGATCTCCCTGTCCACAAGTTTTGTTGCCCTCAGCAGCTGTTTCAGATTGTTTTTGTGATCTACATTGAATAAGAAACGAGCCATTCCTCAACCTCTTGATGGACCGAGGGTCACCTGCTATACTTGAAAGCCCTTTTGGATAGCAAAGGGCTCAGAGCTGAAAGGGGTTTTTCCTGCTCCGTCCTTCCATCACGAGCCAGGAAGCCAGAAACCTGTCCTCTGTCTTACCTCTATGTCAGAATCACTGTCAGAATAAAGATCTCCTGAAATAGGGGATGCTGCCTTCCTCTTCTTTTTGGGGGGGGGGATATTTTTTGAAAAAGCCATATTCATTTTATGATGTTTCATCTCTCCCTTACCCACCCACCTTGGAGTCCAACTAAGGGGCCAGGGCCAAGAAACCAATGTCTTGACCCCTTCCAGGCTTCGGGAGAGACATACGACAAACAGAAACCACCAACCCTATCCCCCCTGATCATGCTCAACTCCCGGGAACAGAGAGCTGAGCACTGCAGGGGTTTACTTGGCCAGCAGGGGAACTGCCTGTCTTGACCCAGCCCAAGAAGGGGAGCGATTAGTACACCCGGGCCAAAGTGTACTCCCTGTCTAGGAGAGGTCCGAGCCAAAGTGATGTGTTGAGAGCGCTGGCCCTCTCAATCACCAGGATCTCATCCCCTCCGACACAGGTCGCACCGCACGGCAAACGCGGCGGATCTTAAGGAGACACAGAGAGAAAAGGAGTGTGGAAAAGAAGACTTGAAGGGGAGACGAAGATAGAAAAGGGCCAAATAAGGGAGGCAGAAAACAAGAAAAGGAGAAAGGCGGTTACTCTTAGTCAGGATCCTCACCTTAGCCTATCTGACATGGGAAGCCCTACCAGGGGCATCAACTTCTTACCACGTTACGCTTAGGCCAGACAGCATCTTAGCTTCTCAGACCTAGAAGCAGTTTGAAAAAACCAGCCTATCTCCAAGTATTGATGCCCCCGCCAGCAAAGCCTAAGGGATCACTGGACCGCGGGAAGCCCCCCGACCACGACAAGGTCGCAACCCCGGAGGGGGACAGAAGAGAAACACAACAACGATGACAACAGGAAGAAGACACAGAAACAGGACAAAAGTGATGGACAGAAGACAAACACAACAACAATAATGGTGGGCAATGGAAACAAGACACAGCTTTATTTTTCTGTCCCATTCGAGACACTTAGTTGTAGGGCCGAACAAACAAGCCTTACACATTTCTGACCCAACATTTTTGTTGTTGTAGTCCAAGCAGAGGCATGTATCAAACTTGTGTACTAGTTAACTAGGGAAAATTAAGTTCCCAGAAAGTGATGACGTCATTCTTTCACAATTGTGTGTGTGTGTTGTCATTGTTTGAATATCGCCTGACCTCTTGTGTACAAGCTTTCATGCCGTATCTACATCATCTACAAGAAAATAAACCTAGTCGAGTTTTGGTATTAAAAGAATTGTCGGGAATTCGCCTATTCAGTCATCTCAAGAGCACAGATATATTACATTTTTCATGACAACCACTGATTATCAAACTAAGAGCCCCATTTGTAATGGCCGCTCATCAATGCCGAACACATTGCTGCCAGACCGGCTGTACACAGATGACATTCAGTTGGTCGAGTACAGCACGGTTAGCTGGCTGGTGGGGAGCAGCCTGCAGAAAACACCCCTTTCCTTGACCTGCATTCACGGCTTGGCCTCTGCAGCTGTGGGAGAGCTGTAAACTCCCCTGCCTCTCAGAACTAAGTGGCTTGCTCTGAACAGCCGTGAAGACACACAAACTGGACAATCATGATGGCAGTGGCGAGAAAAACAGACGGAACAACCATGATGTCGATGGAAAACCGCAAACAATGAGAACAAAAATGACAGCATGGGAAAGAAGACAAAACAGAACAACAATGACAGCACTGGAAAGAAAAAAAAGATAGACATACAGAACAATGACAGCAATGGAAAGGGAAAAAAAGACAGACATACAGAACAATGACAGCAATGGAAAGGGAAAAAAAGACAGACATACAGAACAATGACAGCAATGGAAAGAAAAAAAAGATAGACATACAGAACAATGACAGCAATGGAAAGAAAAAAAAGATAGACATACAGAACAATGACAGCAATGGAAAGGGAAAAAAAGACATACAGAACAATGACAGCAATGGAAAGGGAAAAAAAGACATACAGAACAATGACAGCAATGGAAAGGGAAAAAGACAGACATACAGAACAATGGCAGCAATGGAAAGAAAAAAAGACACACAGAACAATGGCAGCAATGGAAAGAAAAAAAAGATAGACATACAGAACAATGACAGCAATGGAAAGAAAAAAGACACACAGAACAATGACAGCACTGGAGAGAAAAAAAAAGACATACAGAACAATGACAGCACTGGAGAGAAAAAAAAAGATAGACATACAGAACAATGACAGCACTGGAGAGAAAAAAAAAAAAGACATACAGAACAATGACAGCACTGGAGAGAAAAAAAAAGACATACAGAACAATGACAGCACTG
Organism: Conus ventricosus; assembly: GCA_018398815.1. Taxonomy (NCBI): domain Eukaryota; kingdom Metazoa; phylum Mollusca; class Gastropoda; order Neogastropoda; family Conidae; genus Conus; species Conus ventricosus. The sequence goes on along the minus strand of CM031629.1, from coordinate 5,559,810 downwards.
GAAAGAAAAAAAAGACATACAGAACAATGACAGCAATGGAAAGAAAAAAAAGACATACAGAACAATGACAGCACTGGAAAGAAAAAAAAGACATACAGAACAATGACAGCAATGGAGAGAAAAAAAAGAAAGACATACAGAACAATGACAGCACTGGAGAGGAAAAAAAGATAGACATACAGAACAATGACAGCAATGGAAAGGAAAAAAAGACAGACATATAGAACAACGACAGCAATGGAAAGAAAAAAAGACAGACATACAGAACAATGACAGCACTGGAAACGGAAAAAAAGATAGACATATAGAACAATGACAGCAATGGAAAGAAAAAAAAAGATAGACATACAGAACAATGGCAGCAATGGAAAGAAAAAAAAGACATACAGAACAATGACAGCAATGGAAAGAAAAAAAAGACATACAGAACAACAGAGACAGCAATGGAAAGAAAAAAAAGAAAGACATACAGACATACATGCGACCCCTTGTTGCCAAATTTGCTCCAGGGGCCAACAGACTGAGTCACACTATTTTATGTTATTTTATTTTACTTTTTAACATGCGCGCTGGTGACCTACTTGTTTTTGAGTGAACCAGTATTTTAGGAAGAAGAAGAACAACAACAGAGACAGCAATGCGAAGAAAAAAAGAAAGACATGCAGAACAACAGAGACAGCAATGGAAGAAAAAAAAAAGAAAGACATACAGAACAACAATGACAGCAATGGAAAGAAAAAAGAAAGACATACACAACAATGACAGCAATGGAAAGAAAAAAAGAAAGACATACAGAACAAAAATGAAAGCAATGCAAAGAAAACAAACAATGAACATTACAGCAATGAAAAGAAGACCAACAGAACAATGATGGTACTGGAAAGATGACATACGAACAGAATAACCAATGACAACAATGGAAAGAAAACAGACCAAAAGAACAATAATGAGAGCAATGGAAAGAAAAAATAAACAACAACAACCATGGCCACTGAGGAGAGAAGACATGCAAACAAAACAACAATAATGGCAGGGGGAAAGAACACGCAAACACAGAACAACAACCACAGCAATGGAAAGAAAACCGACAAACAGAGGCAGACAGAAAGAACAGGATTATAGCAACAGAAAGAAGACAAAGAGAACAACGATGACAGCAATGGAGAAGAGAGACGAGCAGAGCAATGATGACAAAAAGACGGTGCTTAAGCAGAACAATGACAGAGATGGAAAGAAGGTGGGCAATGGAAAGCAGACAAACAGAACAACAACAATGGAAAGAAGACAAACACAATGACAACAAAAAGCAGCCAAACGGATCAAAAATGACGTAAAGCACGCATACCGATATGGAGGAGAAGCCGATCGTAGTGGAAAATCCAAGATGGCGGGTCGATTGACCGGTGAGAGTTAGGTCATCGAAGAGAAGCAATGGGCGCGAGGGTAAAATCGACAAACGCACTGAAGGTATACGAGGGGCCGAAAGGAGACTCCGTAGAGGGAATGTTAGGATAACAAATGTTTATTATTGGCTTAAATGATTGACGGGAGATAGAAAGGCGAACTCTTCTTCTTCTTCCCCTTCCTTCTTAAAACATGTCCGCCATCCTAATTTGATGGTAGCAATGTGGGTACAAACCCGATCGACCGTACTAGATGAGCGATCGAAGAAGACGATCAGGAGAAGTGATGCAAGGAAAAGAAGGAGAAAATAATAGAGGAGGAAAACCTCCATAGCAGTGAAGCGGTACGAAGACCAAGGACGACCATGCAGAGGTCGGCCGAAATGGCGAGAATAAAGATGGAGGCTCGAGCGACCGATGAAGATCGATCGTCGATGTGAATGACCGAGATGGCTATTGGGAATAAACAATCCGCCAAGATCGATGGAAATCGGTGGAATGGGGAAGAAAATAACGAGAGAGTGGCTGACGCGTTACTACAAGGGTGACGCGTCCCCAAACCCAGCGAGTAAGGGACGAATGGAGAACAATGGGGTGAAGAGAAGTAGTGAATAAAATGAAATAAAATGCCATCCATAAGCCTCACGCGGCAATGGTACCCATGGTCGAACGTAAGCCACAACAGAGCAAGTAAAGAAGGCAAGCACACAAGCAATCTCTACAAAAAACAGAAGTATAGGCGAGACAGAGCAAAAACCTGTCCTTGTTAGGCAGGAGGCCGAGGTTGAATGAGGAACAGGAAGTTTACACCGGTTTCTTCCCTGGCGAAGTAGTGTGGACGTCACGTGATGGTCTTATTACTGCATTAGCCACAAAAAATCTCGGCCTGCAGAGCTAACTAACTGCCGTGGAATGCTATGGTCTGACATGGTAAAGTATATGACGCCAAAAAGCAGACGAACAGAAAAGCAGCTATGAATACCACACAAACAGAAAACCAACGGCGATGGAAAGAAGATAAACATAAATAACAGAAATGAAAACCACACAAACGGAACAACAATGGTAATGGAAAGCAGACAGAAAAAACAAAAACAAAAAAAACCAGCAACGAGAGCCACACAAACAGAAAAACAGTGTCAACGTAAAACACGCAAACTTTTTTTTTCTTCAACACAAACCAAAATCAGCAATAAAAATCAGACAAACACAAGCAGGGCGCCAACCTCCAACATGCCCGTCTTGCCCCTGGCTTTCAGGGTCTGCTTTGCATAATGGAAGAGGGTCTTGAGGTCGCTGAAGCGGAAGGACACGCCCCGCATGATGCTCTGGGCGGTGTCCCCGGTGAGGAACATGTCGTTGGGGCTGTGCGCCAGGCGGATCAGCACCGTCAGCTCCGCCTGAGTGAAGTCCTGGGTCTCGTCCACAAACACCTGGACAAGGTGGCAGAAGTGCAGTTCTGTGAGAGACAGTAGCGGGGGTACCCAATTTTTTTTTTTTCCAGACGTACTTACATGCGTGACTCACCTACACGCAACCTGTCCACATTACAGAATCAAGATTTGGAAGCCAAAGGATGAAGGGGGCTGTTTAACTTGTAACTGAATACACTTCGACTCCGAACTGCTTCCGCTGATCAAAGTGGGTTTTCAAAAGGTAATGTCTTTTCCATAACACGTAGTTCCTGATACTCACAGAACATCATTTTCGCTTTTTTCTGTATACTTTTTCAGCTCTTTCAACAAGAAAAAGACCAAATCCCTCTTTTTTTTGTGGTCAATTTTGAAAGGACAAGAAGTAGGTGGAGAATCCACCAAATTCAGGATTTCAGAAGTTATCTGTAAAATATGAATATTCGTGAAAAATCTTCAAGAACTGGCAGCTAGGCCATACACATTCGAGCGTAACTCTCACAACCCACAGAAACGATCCCTCCCCCCACCTTCCTCACCGCCCCTCCCCACACACAATCACACCCACAAAGACCAACCTCATGCAAGACCCACGGCGTGGGTCCTCCCAGGGTTTTCAGACGCTTGTAAATGTTGAACACCAGGTCGGCTTCGTCATACAGCCCGTGCTGTCGCTTGTAGTCTGTGTACCTCTGGAACAGCTCATACACCTGCCCACAAAAATCCCCCGAGGTCCATCTAACGACCAAGATCTCCTCAGGTAATGACTGTCAGACACACCTGCCCACAAAAATCCCCTGAGGTCTATCTAACGACCAAGATCTCCTCAGGTAATGACTGTCAGACACACCTGCCCACAAAAAAACCCTGAGGTCTATCTAACGACCAAGATCTCCTCAGGTAATGACTGTCAGACACACCTGCCCACAAAAAACCCCTGAGGTCTATCTAACGACCAAGATCTCCTCAGGTAATGACTGTCAGACACACCTGCCCACAAAACCCCCCTGAGGTCTATCTAATGACCAAAATCTCCTCTGGTAATGACTGTCAGACAATTGTACAGTGAACAGTATTCTTCCCGTCTCTGAAACAAGTGTTGTTTCTTTTAGGTACAATATAATGAGGTGGTAAGGAGCACGGTGATGATGATAGTGATGGAAACCGACAAAGAGAAAACACTGAAACAAAGAGGGTGACTGACGATGACTATAATACCAACACTTCCTGAAGTAACAATGGTACTTGGGGTTAGGCTGAACAAATATTCACACATGACCAAACACGCTTGCACAAAGAACAGAGACTGGTGCTCACCACACATGCACGAACACGAGCACTACCACACACACACTAACACACACACAAACCAACAAACACACACGTTCACACACACCAACACTCATGCATGTATGTGTGTGCGCGCATGCACACACACACACACACACACATACACAAATGCACACACAACACACACACACACAAACACATAAACACTCAAACACACACCAACACACACACACCAACACACACCACACACCCAACACACATGCACACACACAAAAACACACACACACACAAACATACACACACACACACACCAATACACACAGCACACACACCTTATGCCTGCTGCCAGTGAAGTTGGGAGCCTGTTTACGACCCAGCTGCTCGTAGCTCTCCTGGTCCAGATAACCCTTGGGTTGGGTCAGCGAGGCAAACGACCCTTTGATGATGACATGATTTCTGTCCACACCAGGGAGGGGTGGTAATTCACCTGCACAAACAGGGCTTCGTATCATCCTGCCCACCAAGTCTATGACGACTGGGGATGGAAGAGGCGAAGGGGGTAAAACGTAATTAAACACATCACCACAAGCTTTTACATTAATCCAAGGAACATGAGGAAGGGCGGCACTGGGAGAAGGGTGGGAGGTGGGAAGAGAGGGAAGGGGAGAGGGCAACGACAGTGGACAGAAACGAGTATATTACTTCAGCGGGAAAGCCGAGTGCGGAACCCAACAGTCACTAGTTTGTGTTACTTTCACATTCATCTCTAGTTGAAGGGCAAAAAAATGACTCTTCTGTTCCCATACTTTCCTACAGCCTCAACATCTGCCTGAATTCCTCATTAAAAATAATCCTCCAACACACTCTACTTCTTGTGTCATTTTGTGTCGATATTAAAACTACTATTCCTGAACAATGAATTTGTCAACCATGCTCCTGTTTATGTGACACCCTTCCTGCTGATCTTGATTACAAGCATGTAAAGCACAGGGAGGGGAAGGAACTGTCACAATTTTGAAACCGGCATGCAGACTGTGTGAAACCATGAATAAACAGATACTGAACTTCACATTCACTGTAATACATTTACAAACATTTTCATTCCGCGATCTTTTTTTCCCTTCTCCTCAAAATGATGTATTTCGAGTGTTATTCACAAAATAACCTGCAAAACCACCAAAAACATCAATAAACATTTTCATCTACGATCTTCTTTCTTTTAATCAACGTGATGTATTTAGAGTACTATTCACACAATAACCTGCAAAATACATCAAAACTGTCTGGTGCACAGATCTCAAAAGAATTCCTGAAAACTTTCCGCTTCGTTCTGACTCCTCCTCTAAGGAGCCCAGTCTGCCACAGCACCAAATCAATCAACATTTACAGATGACGCGACGGAGGACTTACTCAACTCAACACGATGCACAAACCCCACCTGTGCTTTTTTGATGATCTTTGGCCAGACTTCGTGAGCAAAAACGCTGTAGGTTACCTCCCGTCGATTGTCCTTCTTCCGAGGGCGATGGGCCACTGCAGGTTGATTGCTGCCTCTTTGCTCTCTCCTTCTAAGGGACAGCATGCACGCAAACTCATCTAATTTTCATTTGTTCGCTTTCTTTTTAAGCATCGTCGAAGCACTTCATTTGGTTTGTTTAAAAAATAAGTGACATTTACGTACGTTTTCTTAAATAAAAATGAAATGCAAAAACCAGGGACAACTTTCTCAAATAAATTTCCTTGTTTCCACTGCCACTAGCCCTATTATCAAAACAAATTCCGATCTCCTCTAATGCTCATCAGATTAGAACATCTCATTTTCTACTGTTGTGAAAAAAGGAAATTAGAAATCAGTATGTAAGAAAAAATGTCTGTCATATGTCATAGTTTTACATCCTTTTTAAACATCTGAAGATGATTTTCACCTCCTCAGTAGAGCCTCCTATTCACCAACCATATATGAAGGTTTTGGATTTTTAGCAACTGCTGTTTGAGACATCTCAGGGAGATGTGCTTATCGAAAATTCAGATATCTGTTTTGTATTGTGTATAGATTAAGCAACATTTGTCACCTAATTTGTTTGTTTTTCCTTGTCACCTTATTTCTGTGTTCATCTGTATGTGTTGTTTTTTTTTCTCTCAATGTCAAGAAGCATTCGTTCATTCAGCCAACCAGCCAGAGACTTGCATCATCCTCTGTTAGAAACCACTGACAGAAGGGCAACAACAGCTGCACTCCTTGACACGCTCCGTCAGTTAAAAACTCTACACGTCTCATTTCAAAGGATGATGACCGCTGTATACATTACTTCATTACGGCATCCAAATTTGGGCGAAAGGGGGGTAATCGGTTTGACTTCTAACTGAAAGCATTTTGATTCCCCACTGCTTCCAGTGATCAATGTACGACTTTAAAAGCAAATACATCTTTCGTTGCAATCAGCTGCCCACACTCACAAAATGTCACTTTGACTTCATTTTACAATATTATATCAGCCTTTAAAAAAAAAAAAAAAAAAAAAAAGGAAAAATGACCCCAAAAAGGAATATTACAACTAAAACTATTTAGTGAACTAATTTTTAAAAAGTTTAAGTACTATATCCACCTGCAGACATGAACAATGTCTGGTGATTCACTTGTTCATTCTGACCGATAAAAGTTCTTAAACTGTTTAAGAATTGTGTAGATTTCTGCCTGCAGTCGCCTCCCTTTGCAACTAACTATATACTCACCTGTCCAAACAACAGCCTCACCTACGTGGTATGGAACATTGCTATATATCATCAGGATGAAAAAAGAAACAGACAAAAAACAAAACTGGATGAGCAGCGAGCTAACCTCACCTCCATGCCCACCCACTTAGGCTTTAAAAATCACCACCTTTCAAAAAAGGTGAGTCCACTTCGTAGCACCGTATTCAAACTTGGTTCAGTTTTGTGTACCTGTTCCTGGCTAAGGGGGGGGGGGGGGGGGGGAGTTACCTAATGTTTGCACAGGAAAGTATATTGCAGAACTATTTTGAGTAATAAAATTCCTTCTTTTCATTCTTACCTGTCCAAACAAATGCCAGAATATCAAAAAAGGGACGGTGAGAAGCACGCTCACCTGGGAAGAGAGGCATTGATCCCACTGGTGAAAGTTCCCTGTACAGTTCCCAAGGCCTTGAACTCAGCATCAGGGCAACCACAGGCCCCCATGCAATTCTCTCTGAATCTTAGTCTGGAGGTGAAAGGATTAGTCCCCACTATCCCTCAAGAGAACAGCACAAAGTGACTCGGAAGAAAAAGGCTTCAAGAAGAAACTAATTTCTCACGCACAAAATTAGGAAAAGGAATCATACCCATCCCCCCACCCCCCCCCCCCCCCAAAACATATTAGGTACGTGAGTACAAATAGTGCCACTTCAAAGGTCTTTTCATGATCATATTGAAAACATCCTACCCCCCCCCCCCCCCCCGAGAACTTCTGCAGGATCTGGCACCTGCACCCTCTCCTGTCGCAAGGAGCTCTAAAACGGCAGGACCTGTTTACCTTGATCCTCCTCCTCATTGTATTCCTCCTCTTCCTCCTCATCAGAGTCATCCTCCAAGGGGACAAAGGCGAAGATCTCCTCGTCAGCTCCCCAGCCGTGGATGGTGACACGCAGACTGCCATCCTCGTTGCGCTCAAAGAAGTAGGGCGGGGGCAGGGAGGCATCCAGGATGAGGATCAGTTGCCGCGACGTCAGGAACAAGGGGAACTTGTATTCATCCACATCCTGACAACCAACAAAAGCCGAGCGATGAACAAGAGGAACCTGTATTTATCAAGCACATGACACAAAATAGTTTTTATATTTACTTAATGGTCCAAATATACCTTAACTCTGCCTCAAAATCAAGACCGCAACATTGAAAATCAAATGAGAAAAAAGCTAAATCCGTGCCTCCAACCTGCGACCAAGACCGCCTGAGTTATCTCCTTTGACACATATACTCTCTGTTGGCGAATTATCAAATCCATTCCCCCAAGACCACCTGAGTTATCTCCTTTGACACATATACTCTCTGTTGGCGAATTATCAAATCCATTCCCTTCCTTTCCTTCACAAGGAAGACAAATCTTGGCTGAAGTCTCTCTGAAGCCAATAGTGCCATTTTGCATCTCCAAGGGACTTTGAAGACTTATGTGGTGATCATGGTTCCCCTGTTTTAAGGTTGCATGTTCTTCCCACATCCTTCTTTATGTTCAGACATTTGTTTGGACAGCTAAGTTCGAGAAAATGTAATTTTGCTACAAAAAGTAGTTTTTCGATATGCTTAACTCTCCAAAATCTAGGACGCCCTTACACCTCCCCATTTCTTACCAGGAATGGTGTAGAAACCGATTCATCCGAAACAATGAACTACTCAAGTGTAATAACTCCAGCAGTCCTTGTCACAATCTGGAGACATGGAATTAGCTCCCTTTTCTCCTTTTCCAGGGTTCTAGACTTTAAAGCCACACCAAGAAGGAAAAAAAGGCGTTTGACTGGACAGGTAGTTAGGAGGAAAAATCACACCTCCTCTGTTACACCTGCCACTCACACTACCTCGCCCCGACTCGCTGTACTCATCCACACTTAAATAGTTAGTCTTGGATGCTATCAAAGGAAAACAGTCCACCTCTGCAAAATGAAAAAAAGCAAAACCCAGTTTGTACTCCCGTTATGATTATCATCATTATCAGTCCCCAGCTGGTCACACAGGCCTGTGTACCTCAAGGAGACGAGGGGAAAAAATAAAGCCAAAAAAAAAAAAAAAAGAGGGAAACTGTGGGGACAAGGCCTACTGCAGCCAAGCTTCAGAGGTTCATAATGGTTCATATTCCTGCAACAGCAACAAAACAGAGCAGCCAGACTGGTCAAAGCTGGTCTACCAAAATGAACCTCGCAAAACCAGATACGAGAATGCAAAGCATGCAAACTGCTGCGTCTTCACACTCTCAATGGTCAATGCTGACGTTAACGAAAAAAAACAGAAGCGTGTCTGTCTCGTCCAATCTGCTGTGACATCATGTCTTAGTGCATGGCCACAAACAGGGTCATGAACAATCCACAGTTGGTGGTGGTGAAGAATGATTTCTTTTCTTTTTCTTTTTTCTTTTTTTTTTCATACAAGAGTGTGTGTCTTCTTTCTAAATCAAAAAAGCACATTCACACATTCCTTCATAATATCTACATGAATCCATGAAAACTTTGCACAACCATGTGAGAGTCACTACCTGCAGTCGGTGAGGAAGCGCGGCCTCCTCCACCGCTACGTGATGTTGGGCGACTTCATCAGCATGACAGAGCTCACGGAAATTCTTCTGCACCTCGCTGCACAGCACCTGGTTCTTGGTTACAAACAGCTGCACAGCAACACCGCAACACAACCATCAATAACTGCCATGTACCTGGTTCTTGGTTACAAACAGCTGCACAGCACACCACAACACAACCATCAATAACTGCCATGCACCTGGTTCTTGGTTGCAAACAGCTGCACAGCACACCGCAACACAACCATCAATAACTGCCATGTCATGCACAGTTACAACACAGTACGGTGCAACACAGCTGTGAATAAGTGAACATCATGTCACGGCAGAATCGTAACTGACTGAACTAACTAAATGACAACAAAGTTATACATGATCGAACGCGTCAAAACAGAGGTAATGACTGAATTTCATGTTGTTGTAAAACATGATAGACGTTCATCATTTGAAATGTTATACCCGATCATTTGACCTTTCTTTTTTTTAATTTCTTTAAATCACATCAAGCAGAACCTCTCAGAACAAAGGATACACTTTCGGAAAGTTACTTTATTTTTGTTTGCGGAAGTTGAATTAAAACAGAACCATTACAAGCAGACTGTACAACTGCAATTCCATTTATTCCTTATCATTATTATTCCATTTATTTCGTTTATTTCAAAATTCATTACCTTTCCCTGAGAAACAGCTAGCTCACAGTAAAAAAAAAAAAAAGTTATGACAGGAAGGCTTCCTCCGCTTGACCCATTTTTTTCTCTCTTCATCATGATTCCAAAACCATTTCCATCTATCTGCTGGCCTTTGCTCCCTACTGAGATCACACCCTACTGTGATCAGCTTGTTAAAGACCAAGTACCTCAGTGTCACATTAAAACAGATATGGAGCTCACCTGCAAGGCTTGTGCTCTTAGCTTCATTCGCATGGTCAATGGTGATCACCGATTCAGTCATTGCTGTGAAGCCGCCACAGCTGTATTGAATGTCAGAAGCTCACAATACACAGAATGCACTACATATTTTGTCCAGCTTAAACGGGCACCTGCTCAAAATCGAGAACCCTCTGCGGTCTCGTCCAATCTGCTGTGACATCATGTCTTTGTGCGTGGCCACTAACAGGATCATGAACAATCCACAGCTGTTCAGTCTTCATCACTATCTCTGACTCCAGCCTTCAAGAGTGTTTTAGTCTCAGGACACTAAACATGAAGTGCTGTTGATGCACCATACTTCACAGCTTCAAGGTCCATGGAAAGTTTTCTCCCGATTCTTTTTATTATTATTATTATATTGGGTATTTATACAGCGCCTATCCTCGGTCACGCCCAAGCTCTAAGCGCTTTACAATAAACACACTACCTCACTCACTCAACGGGCTGCCTACCCAGGTAGAGCAGGCGAAAGAGCAGCCTAAAGGCGCTCATGCAGTCGTTTCCCGTACTATTCAAATATCGTCACTCATATTTTTCATTATCTCATTTATTCCCCCCAGTTTTCTCATAGGATGCATCGATGTTTATACGTGTCCTCCATTTCCACCGGTACACGATGGCGCATGATAACAGTAAGTGACAATTTTTGTGGCTTGGTAAGAAATACCAGGCGGCTATCTTCAATTACATCAATTTTGCGGGCAGCGGGGAACCCCCCTGCTCTTTTCGATTTTAACTGCCGTGGGTTCTTCAACGTGTGCAGGGGGCCAGGAAGGCACGGGTCCGACTCGTTATAGTCCCCATCCGAGGGGACTTGACGTTCAGTTCGATTTGTCATTCAAACTGGGAAAGAAAGGGCGAGAAAGGCAGGCTCGAAACCCACGCACTTCTCCACGTTGGCTGGCAGGCGAACGTCTTAACCACTCTGCCACCTGCCACTTTTGGGACTAGCCCAGAGGTGGTGGAACGGGGAAAAAAACAAAAGTTTGGCAAAACTTGACATATGGATGGCGGAAATCTGCCCCGGGGGCAGAAAAAAAAACCCCACGCATACTCCCATCATTCCACTCTCTCCCTCCCTTTCCATGCTCCCCCCTTTCCCCCAAACACATCCTGATGAGGTGATCGTACTGAACATGGGATGAAAAAGCAGCGGCCATCTCCTCTTCTTCCTCCTCCTCTCCTTCCTCCCCTTCCCCTTCGTCCTCTTCCTCATATTCATCATCCCCTTCCTCATAATCATTCTCTGCACTGTTTGTGGCTGCTGGGGGTGCTGGGGGGGCTGGCTGCGGCTGCTGCGCTGCGGCTGCTGGTGCCCTCCCTTTGGAGCTCTCTGTGACGTCCTTCTCCAGCAGCCCATTGAACAGTTCAGCGTTGGGGTCATCCTCCTCGCCGTTTCCTCTTCATTATCATCTTTTGAATCTCCCAGAAACCCAATAAGCCAGCTAGTTTATCCTGCTTGCTCATCGCATCTTCACTTTTCTCTCTCATTTCCTACTCCTTTCTCCAAAAACAATCATAATCCTACTTTGATTGCCATGCTTTCTTTCTTCATGGCTGACCCCCTTAACTTCCTGTCTGTTTCTATGTCACGACCACAACTCTGCTTTCAACCACACTGAATCCCCAAAGTTCTGTCTTGTCTTTTGTTCCTGTTAATTCTTCTCCTTGTGTCCGACATCTTAAAAAGATAATGGTAAAAAAAAAAAAAAGGAAGGTGTCCAGAAGATTCCCTGCAGTTAGTTTTTTAGGGTACCCCTTTTTTTTTACGCCGATTCCAATGTTCAGCCTCTTATGGCTAACCTTGGTAGTCTTTTGGTGGCTAATATGTTCACACAGAAGCACGATGTTCGGGGGTTCACTCATCACCTATCCAAAATTTCCTCAGCTGAGATCTGTGGGTGATCGATCTTTTGCAAGGGATGTTGCCATCTTACAACAGCCACAATTTTAGCTCTGTTAGCTTTTATGTTATTCAGTGTAAGTTACTGAGATCAGTTTCAGACAAAGTCGCTTGGAACAATTTCTGAATTACACACAGCTAGATCACAGTGGTACCAAGCCGACTGTTGTTAGCAGAAAAAAACACAGCAAAAAAAAAAAAAAAACACGAATAAAAATACAATGTAATACAGATGATCACAATCTTAAAGAATGTGTTTTTAACCCAGGCTTTTTGTCTCTAGTGCCAACGAATGAAGTGAAAAGTGAATGAACAGTAAAAATCAGCCTACAAAAACACAGGGCTCCTAACCTTCAGTTTTGCCATGCATAAGTTACATGCCCCCAAGCAGTGCAGCTCCCCCGAAACTGTGAACTGGAGGCAGCCGTCCCTATGCACCTGGGAACTGGGGATACAGATACTCTTCCCAAAAAAATCAACGGGCAGCCTGAAACGAGGCTGTGAATACGGCAGCTGTTGCGGACAGCAAGACTCGATATGGAAGATGAACTCACAGACAATGTGCACCATGCGCACACACACACAAAACACATACACACACCCAAAGACACCCCCCTCCCCCAAAAGCATCTCACCGTCCTCCACGACAAAGTGCCAGTCCTGGGCGCCAGGCCGGTAGTCCATCTCCTTGGACTTGGTCCAGTAGGTCAGGAAGCGGCTCCAGAGGCGGTACAGGCAACACGTCGTCTTTCCCGTCCCGCTCCGACCCAGCAGAAGAATGGGCGCCTGGGACTGGAGGTTGATCACCGCGTGCTCCGGTCTGGGCACTCGGAACGGAAAGTCGATCTTCTTTCCAGGGTTCTGGAAGAAATTGTGATTTCTAGGTAACAACTGGGCGGCTGGCTTTGACGAGGGCAGGCCAGCGTGCATGGATCGCAGTAGAGGTCATACAGCGTTCGAAGTGCAGCTGGTCTTACAGGTTTTATCTTTTCAGTCCAGTGACCCCCCAGGGTAAATTTTCAGGGCACCTACCTTATACAGAAGAAAACGCCACAGCTCCTGCTTCAAGTAGAGTAACACTGTCTCATGAAGGAAAATGGTAAGACAAACAGCAGGCATATCACCTGATGTGTTTTGCCCACTCCATCAGTAAGTCAGTCTCTCACTGACCACTCGACTTTATGAACAGCAGGAAAAGAGATTTAATAAAAGGATCCTTCACATCTCTCTTTCAGTCCACTTCTTCCTTTTCTTTTCTTATTTTTCTCTGTGTGTATCAGGTGGGAAATTCTTCAACGCACAACAATGATACAGACAAATACATTGTAATGTCACAAGTGGTTTTCCTTCCCACAAACAATGAATAAGTCACACGGGCGGTCGTTGGGTGATTACGCTTATCAGCCTGTCTTGCCCCCTTTCAACATACAATTCACACAGCCACTTCATCATATATACCGCAACTGTCTTACCACTCAGTATATTTACACACTTTCACACACCCAATGGCGGGCAAATCTCAACAGTTATTCTATCCCTAAACACTCACATATACCATTCACACAGCCCCCGAGTCATCAATCTGGAACAGTCGTCCTCAATTCCAACACTCACACACCTTCAAAAAGCCTATTAGTTCCTACATCTCAACAGATATTGTCCTATCCCTTAAAACACTCAAACACTTCATTCACACTGCTCCCAAGTTACAAACCAGAACAGTTGTCCTACAACTCGATGCATACACAGACACCCTTCAAAAAGCTATTGGTTCATACAGTCATCATGATGGTTACTGTCCTATCCCTGAAACCACTCAAACAGTGACACACACACCTACACAGCCACCGAGTCATAAAACTGTACATTATCCTGCAACTCAACATATACCACACACCTTTCAAAAAGTCACTGGTTGGTTCCTACATCTCAGCACTTCTTGTCATATCCTTAAACCCCACACACACAACACACAATCTACACAGCTACTGGAAAACGAATCTCACTAGCTGTTTCCCCTATCCCTCCTCCCAACAAACACACACACACACACACACCATCTACACAGCTATTGGAAATAAATTCATCAGTTGTTTCCCCTATCCCTCCTCCCAACACACACACACACACCACACACGCACCATCTACACAGCTACTGGATATGAATCGTACCAGTTGTTTCCCCGATTTCTCTTCCAAACACACACATCATCTATACAGCAACAAGAAATGAATCTCACCAGTTGTTTCCCCTATCCCTCCTCCCAACACACACACACACCGTCCACACAACCACTGGAAATGAATCTCACCAGTTGTTTCCCCTATCCCTCCTCCCAACACACACACACACACACCGTCCACACAACCACTGAAAATGAATCTCACAGCTGTTTCCCCTATCCCTCCTCCCAACACACAACACACACACACACACCGTCCACACAACCACTGGAAATGAATCTCACCAGCTGTTTCCGCTAACTTTCCTCCTAACATACACACACGCACCGTCAACACAACTACTGGAAATGAATCTTACCAGTTGTTTCCCTATCCCTCCTCCTAACACACACACACACACACACCATCCACAAAACTACTGGAAATGAATCTCACCAGTTGTTTCCCCTATCCCTCCTCCAAACACACACACACACCATCTACACAGCAACTGGACATGAATCTCATGGGTTGTATCCCCTATCCCTCCTCCCAACACACACCATCTACTGGAAATGAATCTTACCAGTTGTTTCCCCTATCCCTCCTAACACAGACACACACACACAACACACCATCTACATAGCTACTGGAAATGAATCTCACCAGTTGCTTCCCCTATCCCTCCTAACACAGACACACACACCATCTACATAGCTACTGGAAATGAATCTCACCAGTTGTTTCCCTATCCCTCCTCCCCCCCCCCAAAAAAAAACACACACACACACACGTCCTCTATACAGTTACAGGAAATGAATCTCACCAGTTGTTTCCCCTATCTCTCCTCCCAACACACCACATCATTCAAACAGCCACTGTCAACTGACCAAACCGTCTAACTCCCTAGCTGACCACTTACGGAACCCAAATTACTGATCTTGGTGAGCTGAATTCAGGGGATGAATACATAACCTCCCAGCTCGCATGGCCAAGGTCAGTGGGCACAGGCCCTTGGAGATGAAGCACTTTTCATTAAATAGAAAACAGTGCAGTACACATGCATACTTCTCTGCCTTCTCTTTGTTCTGAATCCAGAACAAACCTGCCTGAGTTCCGTTTTCCTTTATCTATTTAGATTTTTCGTTTCCCTTTTTTCTCAACATTTGGAGAAAAAAATTCTTCCCTTTCGAATTTTGTTACTGCTTTTTTTTTCTTTAATGTCTGTGTTTTGTTTGTTTATTCTCTCTTTATAAACATTTTCATAATCTGCAATTCTGAGGAAATGTGGTCGCCTTGGTTCTAGGACAATTGTCAGCCATGCTGGACAAAAAGCAGCAGAACTTCAGAATGTGGCACACCATTCACATCACCATGTGCACAGCGCTCACCTTCAGAACATTGTACACCAGCGTGGAGGAGAAGCAGCAGAACTTCAGAATGTGGCACACCATTCACATCACCATGTGCACAGCGCTCACTTCAGAACATTGTACACCAGCGTGGAGGGAAAGCAGTAGAACTTCAGATGTGGAACTCCATCTCGCTGGCGCTGGCAGGGGGACACACTGCAGCTTGCCCTCGTGCTCCTCTGCAGGGCGGTGCGCACCTCCTCGTGACTCGGCCTGGAGTACAGCACTGGGTGGCGCTTGCGGATGTTCCACCCTGGAACTGCTGGCTGCTCACGCCCTTCAGCTCCTTGCGAATTAGGCAGCGCTCTCCTCGCTCATGGGACTGGATGATGCGATGCACTGCGGGGGTGCATCTGTGGGGAGGCAGGCATGGTCGTTACTGGCCGTTACTTGGGGGGGGGGGGGGGGGGGGGGGGGGAACTTGGATATGCATGCTTTTGTTTGGGATTCTGTCTTTACCTACCGTAACCGTACTGGTCTGCATCTCTGAAGGTGGAATCCATGTCCATATAAAAATACTCTGCTGAGTGGGGTGGGTGGGTGAGTGGGTGTGCGCGTGTGTGTGTGTGTGTGTGTGTGTGTGTGTGTGTGTGTGTGTGTGTGCATGCGTGCGTGCGTGCACGCGTGTGTGTCTGTGTGTGCATGCATGTGTGCGCACGTGCGTGTATGCTTTTAAGCGAATGTGCACGTGTCTGCACACACACATGTGCATATTCAACATATGCTGCTCATCATTTTCTATCTAGTTATACTCAAATTCATCCAACAGAGGTTCAGAGAATCCAGCCCCTTGCTGATCAACTGTGTATGACGCTGTCCTGTTCCCACTCACCAACCTCCACAGCTGTTCAGCTCCTTCAAGCACTGCAAATTCTCTTAGGACAGCTTACTTTTACTAATCTGCCACTGATAGTCAGAGAGTGCAAGTTTCAGCCCCAGTGGAACCTGGCAGGTAAAGACTGTGGCAGGACTTTCCGCATTTCTCTAGTTCACTACACATACCAAACTCATCAGGACTGAGTGGGGCGAGTTTCCTTGCCAAGAAAACGGGGAAAACTGAACTATGTTTGAAAACGGTTCGATGAAGTTGTCTATGGGCGATAACTCTGACTGTCTAACTGCTCAGAGGCAAGGTTAGCTCCTGCTCTCCCAAAATTTGTGAGTTTGTTTTTCATTCTGATAGTATGACGGTTGTTCCGCGTCAAGCAAGGATAACACACATGTTTGGACAAGTATTTACGAGGGGGAAAAAAAAAGTGCAAATCCAGAGAGCAGTGGGGTCACGTTTCTCTTGTGGAAGAAAAGGAGAAAAACTGAGTCAGAGTCTGGTGCAGTGAAGTGAGCTCACTGAAGGCCAGGGACAGGAGGGAAAAGGGGGGAATTCTGAAAATGAGGTGATGTTCTGCTTTAATTTAACCCCTTCTGTATGCATTTACTGCGCTTACTTAGGCCGAACACCTACGGCAAGAGAAGTAACTCCGTAATTTGAACATGGTAACCCAATTTAGAAATCAATTTAAAATAGAGGAAAAGAAAATAATGAAATGAAAATAATTTCAGAAATTCCTACGAATATATATGTAGCTATATCATAAGTTTGAAGAATGTCACATGAGCCATTTACTCGGGGGAAAAAAAATCTTCTTCTTCAGAACTTTCTTCTGAATCGTTGCTCATCACATCTGGAACCTCATCCCAGTCGAAATCTAGGTCACTCTAAGCTTCATTACCAGCACTTTCACTAAGCCTTATGCCATAAATCCTACAAATCACAGTATCTTCATCACTAAATCCTACTATAGAATGGCAGAAATCAAGGTTAGCTATGGTGAAAAGCAGCATTTCGACCACAAAATTTTAAAATTCATAACTCGAGAACTATGGCATGTATCGAGTCACTTTTTTTTGCAAAAGGAAGTGAATCGCTAAAGGAAAAACAAAGTCATGTTCTTGCGAGATTTCCTTTTCAAAAGAAACATGGAGGTGCCCATTGTTGCCACGTGTTTTACTGGGCGCTGGCAGGTGCTCAGCCTTTTGGCAGTGTGGTTTCCAGTCGGGCACTTGCGGGCGCACGCTTGTCAAGAGAGTTAAGTATGAATAAGACATTTGCTAGGAAAGGTAAGTATGAGAAAAATCGTGCATCAAGGTACATTGAAATGGACAATGCCTAGCACTGCCCACTGAAACACCATGAGTACTCAGCAACAACAATGTCACCATGTGTCTGTTGCCCCATCCCTAAGACCATTGGTGGTGATAATTAGGATTTAAAAAAAAAAAAAAAAAAAGCAAACCCCTAGAAAAATAAAGCCAGAATTCTGTCAGAATATGACACTGACATATGCATTGCATAAATAAACTGCGTGGGGGAGGGATATTGGGTAGATACAGGGTAAACTGCTTAGCAGACACCCATTCTTTTCACTGCAGGCTTGCATTTTTCTGTGCCATTGTTGCAAATCGAGCTCATGTTCGACATTTCAAAGCTGCATTTCCACCTCCTTCCATTCGATGTTGCTGAGAACATAAGAGAGAACAACCATTCCAAAAAAATGTACGCAAGTTTTCTTATTTTTGGCGTTTTCAGCACGTCAATTTTTCTCTTTTTTTTTTTTTTTTTTAATCTGCTTAAACCCTGTGGGAAAATCAAGAAAAATCTGCTGAAAAAGGTGGACGTTGGCACCCCTATCTATAAATGCTAGATCCAATACAGGAAAAAAAAAATGACCAACGCTTGGCTATATGTATAGCAGCTGAGTGAGTGTGTCATATCAACAGCACAGCATCTAGCAGTCTCTAAAAGCTTTAAGCCAACAGAATTGGACAGCTCTGCCTCCCTCTTTCGTTTTCACCCCCCACCCCCACCACCTCTAACAGGTTCTGACATCACAGCTACCCTCTTCCCCCTCACCTTATCATAGTGGAACACACCTCTTCCCCCTCACCTTATCATAGTGGAACACAATGTCCCACACCCGGATGATCTCTGTGTACATGCGACCACCGCGCACAGCAAAACTCCCCCTTCCTCTCATCCTCCTCGATCCTCTTCTCGGCCGCCTCGCTCAGGCGGGGAGAGAGAAGGCGATGGCCAGCTCCCACAGAATGCGGGCGCCCTTGACGAACTTGGCCTGGTGCAGGTTGAGGCTGTCGGGAACTCCGCCGCACCTGTCACATTCAACCAGACTGCCAGGTTCACACAGTTGTCAGCGGCAGGGACTTTGCGCACCTGTCGCGTTCAACTGTCTGTCACAGAAATTCTGTTTCATCAGGGACTCTGCCACACCTGTCGCATTCAGCCAAACTGTCACAGAGTTTTAGTTTCATCGGGGTATTTTTCATCTGGGACTCTGCACACCTTTCACATTCAGCCAAACTGTCACTGAGGTTTAGGTTTATCAGGGACTCTGCGCACCTGTCACATTCTTCTAAACTGTCATAGAGTTTTAGTTTCATCACACACCCTTTACACACTGTCGCATTCAGCCAAACTGTCACAGAGTTAGTTTCGTAAGGGACTTTGTACACCTGTCACATTCAACCAAACTGTCACAGAGTTTTAGTTTCATCGGTGATTCTCGTATCTGTTGCATTCAACAAAACTGTCACAAAGGTTTAGTTTCATCAAGGACTCTGCGCACATGTCGCATTCACCAATCTGGCACAGATTTTTAGTTTCATCAAGGACTCTGCGCACCTGTTGCATTCATCAATCTGTCACAGAGTTCTACTTTCAGCAGGACTCTGCGCACCTGTCGCATTCTTCCAAACTGTCACAGAGTTTTAGTTTCATCAGGAACTCTGCGCACCTGTCGCATTCATCCAAAGTATCACCCAGCTTTAGTTTCATCAGGGACTCTGCGCACCTGTCGCATTCACCAATCTGTCACAGAGTTCAGGGACTCTGTGCATGAGTCGCATTCGACCAGACTGTTGCAGAATTTCAGTTTCATCAAGAAATCTGCGAAGCTATCACATTCAATCAAGCTGTCAGAGTACCCATTTCATTTTGCGATAGCCCAGCTGAAGGCCCTTTCAGTGACGTCGCCATGAAGACAGAGTGCCCATCATGACAAAACAAACACAGCAACATACAGCTTGTAGTAGACATGAATATCTACAGCTCTTCATAACACAGAAGCTGACCTACTGACCTACATGCAGAAAAAACCTTGGCCATGAAAAGGACACCAGTCGTTCCCATACACACACAGAGATATATTTGTGCACACACACAAACAACACACACACACAACACACCACACACACCACGTATGAGAACACACACACAAACACACATGTATGAGCACACACACACACACACGCACACACACAAACACATACACACACATACACGTATGAGAATGCACACACACACACACACACACACACACACACACACACACACACACACTCAGTATACAGCTGTGACCAACAGTGATACCTTACGACACAGCTGGGGTCTCCATTCCCCGCTGGCCAAGAACTGGATGCTGCGAAAGATTCGTTGCTTGAGGTCATAGGGCACACGCTGATCACGGAGAGTCTTCCACACTTCCGCAGTGCACTCCACCTCCCAATCTAGGTTGTCAAAGGTCAGCAGGTCAAGGTCCTCCGAATCCCCAGACTGCACAGGAAGCACCATGACACTAACTGGGTGTGGTACTTATCAAGCTATGGATCATGTGCTAACAGAAACCTTTTTTATTTTTTTTTTTTTTTTGTCCCTCCAGATAAAGAAACCTTGTACTGGTCCGCACTTAAAGGTCTACTTTAGAGGTTTTCGATAATTGGTCAGCTTATGCAGAAATATGAAATGTTTGATAAATTGGTAAAATAAACATCCGATTCGCTCCCGATCACACGAAATCGATCCGCGAAAAGTGGGCATTTTCACCTGTAATCAAGAAAACGGGAGGTAATCAACTAAATCTTGGCATGGCTTAACTGCTCTTGGATGTGACGTCACATGATGGTCAGCGACGGCGACAGAAAGCGATTCTGATGGTTCTTGCACATCTCTCTCGGTGTATATATTTATCATGTAAAAGCGGTGACTATGATTGCGACAGCCAATGTGACTCTGGGGATGTTTTTGCAAGGCCTCTACCTTATCCGTTTGAACGCTAAATTCTTTTTACCACGTCAGTTCGGTTCCTGCTGGATGCCCGAACACAGCATTCCGAAGGCGTACGGACTTTACCGAAGTCTCGAGGGAGGCTACCAACTGACTTCTTGATTCAGGTTCAGGTTCAGGTTCAGATTTAGGGGCGATGATTGTTTCATCATAGCTCACGGCTTTATATGCCCCTTCTTTATATGCTGTCATTGGTCAGGTCGACAGCGAGCCCAGTTTTTATTTTCGACCATCAAAGTCGAACATGATGTCTGTTATTATTTCATGCTTATCGATAAGATTTTTAAAGAGTTAATATTGGTGCACGTTTGATGTTCGGAGTTAGTTTATTCCAAATTGGTGCTATCCTCTGGCTGAAGAAATGTTTCCTTATATTAGTATTAACTTGCTGTATTTGTACTTTGTCACAACTGTTACGGGTTATGTTGGTTAGTGCAGGTTAAAAAACATGCTTGATCAATATCATCTAGATTATTGAAAATTTTATAAAGTTTGGATCAGATCCCCCCTTATCCTTCTAGCTTTGATGCTTCTTCTTCTTCTTCTTCTTCCTAAAATACTGGTTCACTCAAAAACGAGTAGGTCACCAGGCGCATGTTAAAAAGTAAAAATAAAATAACATAAAATAGTGCATCCATGCGATCACGCATGGACGGCGAGCGGAGATTTCCTTCCTCAAGCCTTATGTGTTCATTCAATTTAACAAGTGTGATCTGTCCATAGATAAGAACAGAATAAACGTGCGACTATCGTACTCATCTGTACGAGCTTACCACTCCGCCTTCAAGTATACGCGCACAATGCAGACAAAGTTTTTGATCCACTCGAACGGGCTCGGCAATTGTCGGCTCGTTTCCGCGGTCCAACTGGAACTGATGTGGTGAAAAGAACTTTAGCTGCCCGGCATGGTTGCACGAACCGAATCCACTTCTTTCGAGTATCTGGATCAGATGGAAATGTGTGCAAAGAATATCCGTCTCCTGCTGAGCTGCTGCACTGGCCTACAGCACAATATCTGCCCCCCCTCGTGACTTTTTAGGCTGTCGGGGATCGCAACTCGTGTTGATTTCACTTGGCGTTGGCTTGTTGTGTAGGTCGCGGCTGACGGCCAGTCCATCAAGTGACGTCACGTTTTCGGTCTACCGCGCGGGGTTTGAACAGGTGTGCAAAAGTCGTTTTTTATCTATTAAATTCTTCCGGCGATTTTTTTAAAAAAATGAATACCATACTGTAGTTATATGACATGTAGACCTGTTTTTAACAAATTATCGAAAATCTCTAAAGTAGACTTTAAGTACATACTGCTACGCTACAACAGCTCATTAACCATTCAAAAACCAATCTGCCTTGTAACTGTTCATTTTTATCAGTTTAACTACTATCACATCCTGATCTGCCTGTCAACAGCCCTGATGTGGCCCTTTGCGGTCGGCTGGGCTATAAGCAAACATTATCTTATCTGTACCTCTTATCTGCCTGTCAGAATTATCTATATTTGGTTCCCATACCAGTTATTTGGAAAGTTTTTTTTAGTGTTAAGACACTGTCTAGGCTATGTACTACCGCAAAACTTGTCACCATTTGCAAGTGGATTTGAGCCCCAAAAAAAGTTTTAAAGTTTAGTTTTTCAGCTCATATCTGTAACTGTGAGCGACAGTAATAGAGGAATTCCCTTGAACAAAATTGTGCATACTTTAGCAGCCATGGTGCCACTGAATAAATAACTATGGCTTCAGAAGGCAATGTTGAATGTGCAGGTTTTTTTACACTTATTGAAATTTTACTAGCAGCATAAAATGATCAAGAACTGTCAAGTCAGCATTCTTTTTAACAGGTGGATTCAAGGATTTTGGAAATCAAGTATAGACCACAATGTTCAGTTATAAAACATCAACAACACATAAACAGACACACGCAATATCCAGTACTAGATTTTCATGGTTGATTTAGGCTTCCAAGATTTCTTTGGCTAATTTTGTTTTTTTTTAAATCTATTTACGGTGCCAAAGTTTCACATAATGTTATAAGCATGTTTAGTGCTCTATAAAACCAGTTTGATACAATATGGAACCTATTATAACAGTGGGAAATCGGCTAAAATCTGGTACAAACAGGGAGAGGTTTTAACAGCCAGGATGGCGCTACAGTACAGGCATTCATGATAAACCATGGAAAGACATCAACACAACAAATCATCAAACTGACAAACAAGTCAGTTAGACAGACACACTAAGCATACAGCATAAAACACTGTGATAAAGTCTGTGTCATTTTTTTTTGGTCTTGCCTCACATCTACGAAAGGGGGAAGTTTTAGCTCTGAAGCCCCTGCCTTCATCTAATTCACCGACACTCTAGGGACAGAAAGGAAAATGGAGCCCTAATCAACGCGACTGAAGCGAAGAAGGATTTCACCAAAAAAAAACCACTCCTAAACTGTTTCCCTGCTCCACTCTCTCCACTCCAGATCACGATGAAACGGGAGTCTTCTCCACTCCAGATCACGATGAAACGGGAGTCTTCTCCACTCCAGATCACGATGAAACGGGAGTCTTCTCCACTCCAGATCACGATGAAAGGGGAGTCTTCTCCACTCCAGATCACGATGAAACGGGAGTCTTCTCCACTCCAGATCACGATGAAACGGGAGTCTTCTCCACTCCAGACCACGATGAAACGGGAGTCTTCTCCACTCCAGACCACGATGAAACGGGAGTCTTCTCCACTCCAGACCACGATGAAACGGGAGTCTTCTCCACTCCAGATCCCGATGAAACGGGAGTCTTCTCCACTCCAGACCACGATGAAACGGGAGTCTTCTCCACTCCAGATCACGATGAAACGGGAGTCTTCTCTTTTCTTTCTTCTATCCCATCTTCTGTGCCACCTCGGGGGCACTGCACCCACATCGTTTATTCTGGCTCCCATGCCCACAGCCATAGCCAGCCACAGTCCCGGTGTCGTATAATATCTGTGAACCGTGATATCTGGGAACGCGTTCCCAGATTTACCGTGATATACTGGGAACGCATTCCCAGATTTACCGTGATATCTGGGAACGCGTTCCCAGATTTCCTGAACTTCCAATCGTGAAATCTGGAACTGGTGTGAAATCTGTGTACTTTGTGAAAATCACCCAAGAAATTAATGAGAAAAAAAAAGTGACAAGAAGGCCAAAGATCTCAACTGCACCTAAATAAATTGTTTCTTCCCTTATCTCGAAAATCCATTCTTTGTCTGTCTTCTTTCTGCCTTCTGAGCTCTGCAAGACCATGTTCCCATATACCACAGGCCTTCCCAGATATCACAGTACATTTTGGGAAGCCTTCCCAGATATCACGTTCCCAGATTTCACGCGACACCGGCACCAACGATCCATGGGAGCACTCAATGCCCAAACCATGAGGCAACCCGCCAAAGGAGACACTGCACTGATCCAAGTCACGTCAGTGGCGTTCTGTGGTGCCTGCTTTAACCCCGACACACACAGGACACCCCCTACTATGCCCCTACTGACGACAACAACTGCTTTATCATGGAGCCAACGCACACAGGACACCACCCCCCTACTGACGACAACAACTGCTTTATCATGGAGCCAACGCACACAGGACACACCACCCCCGACTGACGACAACAACTGCTTTATCATGGAGCCAACGCACACAGGACACCACCCCCTACTGACGACAACAACTGCTTTATCATGGAGCCAACGCACACAGGACACCACCCCCCTACTGACGACAACAACTGCTTTATCATGGAGCCAACGCACACAGGACACCACCCCCCTACTGACGACAACAACTGCTTTATCATGGAGCCAACACACACAGGACACCACCCCCCTACTGACGACAACAACTGCTTTATCATGGAGCCAACGCACACAGGACACCACCCCCCTACTGACGACAACAACTGCTTTATCATGGAGCCAACGCCACAGGACACCACCCCCCTACTGACGACAACAACTGCTTTATCATGGAGCCAACACACACAGGACACCACCCCCCTACTGACGACAACAACTGCTTTATCATGGAGCCAACGCACACAGGACACCACCTACTATGCCCCCTACTGACGACAACAACTGCTTTATCATGGAGCCAACGCACACAGGACACCACCTACTATGCCCCTACTGACGACAACAACTGCTTTATCATGGAGCCAACACACACAGGACAACCACCTACTATGCCCCCTACTGACAACAACAACTGCTTTATCATGGAGCCAACGCACACAGGACACCACCTACTATGCCCCCTACTGACGACAACAACTGCTTTATCATGGAGCCAACACACACAGGACACCACCTACTATGCCCCCTACTGACAACAACAACTGCTTTATCATGGAGCCAACACACACAGGACACCACCCCCCTACTGACGACAACAACTGCTTTATCATAGAGCCAACATGAGTGAGCTCTCCCTCCAGAAAATGCCACCACCATCTGTCCGACTGTCCCATGAATTTGCCGATACCAGACCCTGACAGAGCTTCACCAAGGGCACAGACGTGGAGAGGAAATCGAAACAGAGGTCGCTATGTGAGCAGGATATGCAGGGTGACAGAATCTGAAACATTTTTCATGTGACTATGAGGATGAGGATGAAAAACGATTCATCTACCGATTTTCATTCTGGTCTGTGACTACATGACACGGCTGTACTCTGCATTTTTTCCCCATAATATGTCCCAGTGTCAAACTGGCTTCGGATACAGACATCTGCAATGTTGGTCTGGAAATTTGGGCAACACTCTCCGAGACTCATCCGTTTAGTGGGTGAAACTCGACTGTGTTGGTCCCAGTCTTTCACACTGAGCGCATAGCAAACTCAACCCTGGGTAGAGCCAGTTGGGGCAAAAAATTCCACTAATCAGTGTGCACTGATGGGAATCAATTCATGATTCCAAAGAAACTGTTTTGTTTAACAACATTTTGAATCTGTCTCACTTGATTTGGCAATCAGCAAATTTTCACTTAATGCACATCTCCTGATTTCTTTGATTCACTCTTCTCTGGTCAACACCATTCTTTCGCAAGGAAGACGACGCTTTGCAGAACTATCTACTTTAATGAAAAATGCCCGAGTGCCACAGGGGAATTGTCTCTTAACTCATTCTACACTAGCTATTATCTCCCCTTACTCCCCCAGAAAACTGACCATTTCTAATATATTTTTCTAATCATTTAAAAAAAAAAAAAAAAGCACAGACTTGTGATTTTTCAAGTTATGTTTTATAAATGATTGAGAAACCACAAACAGCAAATTTTTTTTTTCTATTCATTTGGTAAGACAGTATGCATGACAAAGAAAATGAGCTTTTGTGTTTCATGTAAAAACTGGGGGGGGGTCCACAACCTCTGAACAAAATTACATTAACTGGTTTTATGCCCTGAAATTATTCAACTGTTTTCTTGTTTCATGTAAAAACTGGGTGGTCCACAACCTCTGAACAAAATTACATTATCTGGTTTTATGCCCTGAAAATTATTCAACTGTTTTCAACAATTCAAGGGTTCAGTCACATTGTAATGCCAATTTGTGGTGTTTTCTTTCACCATGCAAGCTTGACAGTGTAGCAGACGATGCCACATGCCATGTCAAGCCAAACCGAGATGGTGACATGGTGTGAAAAGCGTCTACACGCGAGCACTCAGCTTGCAAAGCCTAAGTGCCAGTATGCATGCACTCTTATTAGTATGCAGGAGCTATCTGTACCAAGTAGTCTCGTATAAAAGGTTCGCCCACTTCGAAGAAAAATTCCATAGCTTTGGACCGCATATGCAGTCCTTGATATACAAAGGTTGTAAACAATAAGGACCGGATATGCATCCCTTAGCATAGAAAGAGTTAAAAGGTATTTCTTTTGGAGATTATCTTCAACCATTTGGACAATAGTCACAACACTATTTTGACCTCTTTTCAGTGGTCCGTTGGCCGATATTTGTGCAAAATTTAAAACATGACCCTGTTTGGTTATCATAAATCTGACTGAAGAGGCAGTCACAGTACAGACTAAATAACAACACTGGAGGGTAATTTTCATTCAGGTCACCTCTGGGCGGAACTGTAATATGGAAGGTCAGAATAAAGGGGTTCCACTGTAGTTACAGGAATGTCATATTAAAAATAATAAATAGCTGACACTTAAAGGGTTAAAGTTTTATTTCTAACCCAAATTCAAACCTTGGAGAGTGGGGGGTGGGTAATGTGAAACATACATTTTGCCGGCTACTTCTGGCAAAGGAACAGAATTCTGTTGCTTTACCCCCCAACAAAATAATGGCTGAAACAAATGACAATGTGGACAGGTGCCCTGTGGGAGTACTTGGGCTAATGTTTCCCAAGATGCCCGCCTGATGAAGACTAGCAGTAGAGCGCTGCTGCTCGTCTATGCAGCAGACATCCAGGGTGAGGTACTTTCTGGGTTTTCTCTCAAAAAGGATCTATTCTGTCTGATGACCTTATAATGATACAACTTTATTCCCCACCTCCAGTCATTAAAGTTCCAATCCTGTTCAGGCATACGGAGCCACCAGTCACAATCTGCTGCAGAGGGCGTTTGCCAAGGGCCACAGCTGCCCCCATATTTTCACTCCTTAGTCACACTAGGCAAGCCTCTTATATAAAGGCAACAACACTTTGTTCCTGCAGTCACTCTTTCGCTGCCTCACCATTTTGCTGTCACACCAGGCGAGTTCCTAGGAAAGCTGCCGGCAGATTGGCTGGTCAAGTGACATAAAGGCAGAACTCATAGCTTACTTCGGCTGTTCATGTTGTTTACATAATGCACACAAAAAAGTTCTGACTTTGTTACTTCGGTAGCAGACGATGCCCATTGCCATGTCAAGCCATAAGTAGAATCATGTTTGACGCAAACGCAAGAATGAATATTTGATATTGTTTCCAACTGTGCTTGAAGAAAAACAACAGCGAGAAAAATCATGCTCCAGGAAGTGGACAGCAGAACAACTGACCCCTCACCTCTGCTCTGATTGGACGATTGGTTCAGCTGTGTGAATGTCTTACCTGAAAAGACGAGCATGTTCAACTCTCAAAACTGCACAAGCGCTCTTGTACTCTCCTACCTAAGTGGTCATACCTTTTTGAGAGTTTTAAAAAAAGGCACACACATGTACAGGACAGTTAGAAAAAGAGACCTATAGTTCTAATTCTACTCAGTAACGCATGTCAGTAGAGTCAAAAAAGAGGGCACACATATGTACAAGACAAATCAGAAAAAAGAAACCAACAGTTCTAATTCTATTCAGTAATAAATGTCTGTGGAGAAACCT
Organism: Conus ventricosus; assembly: GCA_018398815.1. Classification (NCBI taxonomy): domain Eukaryota; kingdom Metazoa; phylum Mollusca; class Gastropoda; order Neogastropoda; family Conidae; genus Conus; species Conus ventricosus. The sequence continues at coordinate 5,531,554 of CM031629.1, read as the reverse complement.
ACAGTTCTAATTCTATTCACTAATGCATGTCAGTAGAGTCGAAATGAGGGCACACATATGTATGTACAAGACTTACTTAGAAAGAGAAACCCACAGTTCTGATTCTATTCACTAACACATGTCAGAGCTCTCAAGTCTTACCTTCTCTTCTTCCTCTTCCTCCTCTTCGTCTGAATCTTTAGGCGACCTCTCTGCTGGCTGAGCATCCCCTGAAGCTGTAGGGAGGTCCGATGCCCCAGCTGCTTTTGGAGTGGGCCGGCTCCTCGTCTTCACCTCACTGTCACTGGTCAACTGCCTGCGAAGCGGCCGGCCTATCTCCAGCCACTTGCCCTTTGAGCTCTTGGCCCGCTTTGCCTCCCCTGGGGTCAGCTCGCTGAGGCCCTCCACCAGCGAGGTCAGTTTCACGATCGCGTCTTTTGCCCGGAATCCCGGCGTGTCCACCTGCAAAAACCCTTTGTGCTACAGGGGGTGGCTCCTCTCCGGTGCCTTCATTATCCCCTCCATCCCCGCTCTTCTTCGACTCTTGCTGGGCAGACTCCAACGGCGCTGCCGACGCTGTCTGCTGTTTGTTTGGGTCATCTTTCCGTTTGGAGGTCCCCCACTCTGCTTGCCTGCCACCTTGAGGTACTGGGTGCGACGGTCGTGGCTCTTGAGGTAGTCTATGGCTGTTCTGCCTTCGGAGTTCTTCACGTCCACGGGAACATCCTTGGACACAAGCAGTTCCACCGCCCTGTGGGAGTGTTTGGAGTAGTGTGCCTGACACGCTACGTGTAGCAGAGTGTTGCTGTTCTTGTCTGTGCAACGTATGTCCAAGTAGGGATACTTCTCCGGTTCTTTTTCATAGAGCGCCACCAGCTGCTCGAACAAGCTGAAGTTGTTGCCTGGAAACAAGATCCACATTGAAATAAATACACTCAATCAGAAAAGTCAGTGATGGGCATCATGTTAAATAAAGAAAAGTGGCGTGCTGAAACAACCACACATTTGAAGACAGAAAATGGTGATCAGACTTCTTCTCATACCTTTCTGTCTAAAAACAAAAATGCCTCATCCCCACATAGCGTGGAATATCGCCGTATCATCAGGAGAGAAAAAAAAAAAGAATGGGAGAGCATGGAGCTAACCTTGCTTCCACACCCAGTTAGGCTGCAAGGGTGATCGCCCTTAGTGACTTCAATTCACTGTGACATGTTCAAAACTAGCTTGGTTTTCTCTTTTTCCGTGGTGGTGGAACGTGCCCCTCTGTGCATTCTAGGGTCTGGACTTTGCATTTTCGGCATTCATGGTTTCCCAGGAAAGTCCATTCAAGTTCGCTTTTGTTTCTGAAGGAGGAGCTTCTTTCTATCTTGCTTCTCCATGGGGGATTTCACCTGCCATGATCCTGCCATGAGTGCTCTTCATTCAAGTTACCACAGGTATTTTCCTGATGTATAAAAGGGTGGCTCTATTTGTACTCACTTGGGAGGAGCCTTCTCCTTTTCCTTTATTGGGCTTGAGAAATTCTTTTTTTCTTTTTCTTTTGAGGTATGCTTATTGCTTGTCACATTGTGTCAGAATCTTGAGGAAAAGGAGAGAGTATCCTTTCTCCCCCAGACCAGGCATGAGAAGAGACCATCGCCCAGTGCCTTTTGCGTCCTCTGATGCCAGGTTCTACCGCTGGAGAACTGTGAAGACATTCTTGTGTGAGATCAATGTATTTCTATTCAGATGAGCATGCTCCCCACCATCCTGTTCGATATTCTGGCACTTGTTTGACTTGGTAAGTATGAGAAAAAGAAAATTTACAAGTAAAACTAGTTTTACAAGGTACTTACCTGTCCAAACATTAGGACGCCTTCCCACCTTCCTGCTTCGTCGAAAAAAGGTGTGAAAATTGAACTCTGAATACGGGCAATGACATGAATTCACAAAGGGCGATAACTCTTGCTGCCTTATTGGATATGGAGGCAAGGTTAGCTCCCTGCTCTCATAATATTGATTCTTTTTTCATCCTGGTGATATGGCAATGTTCCATGACAAAGAGGGATAAGGCGTGTGTTTAGACAGGTAATTATAACGTAAAAAATACTTTTCATAGTAAAATTCTTTTTCACACAGTTCCTGCATGTGTTCGGTCCAGCAACCATACATGTCCACATAACTGTATCAATTTGAACATTTATAGACTTATGAGTGGGTAATAGACACGTACACATGACTTAGAAGCAGTGGTGACCAAGTGTCTGAGTGCACATGTCATGATTTCAGGGGTCCACATTGGCAGGTGTCTAGTGCAGGTGCCAAATGCGTACAAAAAGCCATTGTTGAATGTCCCTGGGTGGAGCCTCCATGTAAGTAATACTCCGTCAGCTTTCAATTTAAGATCATTCTCAGCACAGTTTTAAATCATTTCACTGTACCTGCCGTTTAGTATAACTTGCTTTCATTCTCCAGAAACAAATCTCGCTTCCTGCTCTAGTTAGAATACTACTTGACAGGTATCCTTCAGCCTCAAAAAAAAAAACAAAAAAAAAATTCCTCTCCACATTAAGAAAGGATTTTTTTTTTTCCCCTTTCAGAGTAACCACCCTTCCCCCAGCCCCCCCGACCTTTGTCCCTGTCCAGAGCCAGTCCCAGGGCGGCGTGCAGCGGCGTGTCGTGCTTGTCCAGGGTGATGAAGCGGGGCTCCACGCCCACCTCCAACAGACGCTCCACCAGGCGCCACTCCCCGTGCTGGATGGTCACCTCCATGGACTCCTTCATCTGGCTGTTCCCCAGCTGGGCTCCGTGAGACAGCAGCAGGTTCAGGATCTGCCAGTGGGACACGCACGTGTTTGAATGCGGGGCCCCGAGTCACAGCTTTGCTGTGTACAGACTGTAGCTCGACTCTCCTATTGTCATGTGACGTAGCCTCACATCAAGGCATGTGACGCTCCATCACATGTAGTTAGTGATATGAATCATTTCCCCGTGCCACAATTAAAGGAAGAATATTCATATGGCTTGACTAGTGTAGCGGGCGTCCCCAAAATAATTGTGAGTATGACTCATTCAGGAAACGAATGTGGTCATTGGGTGAAAGTGACCACTGAGTGAGAGTTTAACAAGGGCTGTAAGGTAAGGTGCTGGTCATGTGTTTTGAACACTGAGTATGCACTCACTAGGAGAAGGGGGGAAAGAGTCAGTTTTAACCCAGCAGATGGCCTAGAGACTCGAACCTGTCAGGACGGTGGTCCTCTTTGCTGACCAGTCATTACCAGGTGAGCGATAGTAGTTGGGGACAGCTACAGGGGGAAAACTTAAAGAAGAGAGAAAGAATTCATATGTTGAATTGAGAAGCAGGTTACTTACACGAACCTTATTCGTGTTTCAGCCCTTCACCCTTCACCCTTCACCCGTCACCCTTTACCCTTCGCCCTTCACCCTTCATCTTTCACCCCGTGAGGTGGTTGAAGATGGCCATGGTGTGGGGAACACACCGGTAGTTCAGCCCCAGCCAGTACCAACTCCAGGGAGAGGAGTTGAAGCTCGTCATTTCGCAAGAGACAGAAGAAGTCGCGGAAGAGAAGTCGAGACTCGTATCTCCAGGACGGGAGAGTTCGAGGGGGCAGTATATTGTCTCAGAGAGAGAGACAGGGAATTGAGAAAGCAGGGAAGCTTTTACTTGAGGCAGGCAGGTCCTCAGTGATTACGGGAGTTATGTATTCTCCGGGTCCGGAATCTTGGGGATAACGGAATGTGAAGGCCATAGCTTTATAGAAGCGGAACTAGATTATTTTATCTCTCAGTGTAAAGAGAGATACAAGTGTGAAGACTATTTATCTCTCAGTGTAAAGAGAGATACAAGTGTGAAGACTATTTTTTCTCTCAGTGTAAAGAGAGATACATGTGTGAAGATTGATTGTCTCTCGGTGTGAGGAGAGATACATGTGTGCGGATTTATTTGTCTCTCAGTGCGGAGAGAGATACAGGTGTAAAATCTGTTTACAAGTTGTTGTTGTGACTTAGTAAAGTGTTTTCCCTGAAGGAGAGGGGAGAAGAAAAACATTCGGTAGTGCTCCTTTTGGGTGATTGGAAAGATTGCGTGTGCGTATGGAGTAAATGCTGTCATGAATGCGGGTATGCAAGAGTGACAGTGTGACAGTGGTGACCCCGACTCCAGTTTCACCGGCGTAGCTGCCGTTTGTTTCTCCGGAAAAAAAAAAAAAGAAAATTTCTATTTGTGCCCTTGGGGTTTAAAAAAAAAAAAGATTTGTACCCTCAAGGGTTTGAGGAAGAAAAAAAAGGTTTCTATTTGTACCCTCAAGGGTTTGAGGAAGAAAAAAAAAGGATTTCTATTTGTGCCCTCAAGGGTTTGAGGAAAGAAAAAAAAAGAAGAAAGTTTAATTATTTATTGTGTATAATATTTGCATTTTTGTGTGTGTTCTATTTCTATATGTGTTAGGGTGGTTGACATTTCTTTTGGTTGCTCTACTCCGTTAAGGGTTTTTTTTTTTGGTAGGATTTCTTTTTGACCCTTCCCCACCTCAGGACCGATAGCCTCAACCTTCTCTTGCTCGAACCTGGCAGCAAGGGGGCAGGCGTTGAGGAATCGCTGTCCTTCCCCTAGAGGATTAGTATTTTTGTCCCCTTTCCCAGGACTGATAGCCCCAACCTCTTCCTGCGTTTAGCAGGGGGACATGGCGTTGGGGAGTCAATAGTCTTTCCCTTCTGATAAATATCTATTTCTTTCGCTTTCCTATTGTTTCAGTTTGATTTTTTCCCCTTGCCCCTCAGAGTGTGGGATCAACTTCTCCTCCGTCACGCTAATAGTGTGGGTGGTGGAGTTGATTACCGCTCTGCCCAAATAAACATCTTATCTTTTGATCATTTTTTTTTCTGGGTGTGGTGCGAGATTTTCTTTGAGTTTGGGTGAATGTGCATTTATTGATTGATTGTTTAGTATTTTGTATTATTACTGTAGTGTGGTGTATATGTGCAGTGATTTGTTTTTTCCCGTCTCCAGTTTCACGGGAGACAGTGACCACTAGGGTGCTGTCTGTGGCTTCTTTTGCTTTTCTTGATTTCTGCTCACTATTCCGGTCCTGTGTATCCTTTCATTTCCTTTTCACCCCCTTTTTCAAAACCTCTTAAACCTTCTCCTCAATAAGCTCCTATCTAGTTTTCTTTTCAACATTTTCATATTTTAGGTAGGATTTCCGCTAGTTTGTGTCTCTTCCCCTCTTTTTAATTGTTTGTGATTCCATTTGTTTTGTAAATTTATATTCATTTTTTGTATAAGGCGGTACATTTGTTTTGTAAATTCGTTTGAAATTAAGTAAGAAAGAAAGACTGACAACAAGAACATTTGAGAACTAAAACTTTATAAAGAATTTATTTTCAGAAAACTTTATTGTGTTTATTTTTTTTTCTTAGGGAAAACAGTTTTGTATTAAACTTCATTTGTTTTGTAAATTCCAAATTGATAACAGTTGCAAATTATTTTTGGAAAAATACATTCCTTGGATTTCATATCTACCCTGTTTAAGTAAGCTGTTTTTTGTTTACACCGGAAATTGAATTCTGTATTTGTATATACTATAATTACGGTTTTGTGAAACATAATATCATCATATATCGCCTTATTTTTATTCATACTCTGAGATTGTTTGGTGTTTATATCTGACGATTCATTATGGATGATTTTGATAAATATGTTAAACAAGCGGAACGCTTGGGTTTTGAGGGAGAAAAACTTACTAACTATGTGCAACAATGCACAGATAGGGCAGACAGGCTAAGAGAGAGGGAAGAAAATAGACTACAGAGGGAAGCTGAAGCTGAAGAAAATAAACTACAGAGGAAGCTGAAGAGAATAAGCTACAGAGGAAGCTGAAGAAAATAAACTACAAAGGGAAGCTGAAATTGAAGAAAAAAGATTACAGAGGGAAGCTGAAGCTGAAGAACGTCAATTTAAGTTGAGGCAGTTAGAATTAGAGACAGATGCTGAAATTAGAAGAATACAGGCATCGAGAGAACCTCCACCAGTCGGTTCCGCAGCCATGCCTCAACCAAAAGCGGCATATATTCCAAAGTTGCCACCTTTTGAGGAAAAAACGGATGACATTGATAGTTTTCTTTTCCGATTTGAAAGTCACGCAACGTCTTGTGGTTGGCCAAAGGAAAAGTGGACATTGTATATTGCGTCGTTGTTTAAAGGGTAGCGCTTTGACATTGTACCACTCACTTGCAGCGAAACAAAATTTAACTTGGGATCAGTTGAAAGAAGAACTCCTCAAGAAATTTCAATGTTCTGCTGATCGTTTTCACGAACGTTTCCGTTCTGTGCGCCCTGAAAAAGGAGAATCGTTTCCGTCGTTTCTGATCCGTATGAGTCATTGTTTGGATCGATGGATCGATTTGTCTAAAACGAACAAAACTTTTCAATCACTGCGAGATCTCCTTCTTAGAGAACAACTTTTCCAGAGCGTGAGCAAAGATCTGGCCACTTTCCTTAAAGAAAGGCAATTTGAAAACGTGGAGGAAATGTGTCAGATGGCTGATCAGTATTGTATCGCTCACCCAGATAAGGGCGTGGCTAGGAAAGGAGAATTTTCCATCTTTGAGTCTCATGCGTCATGTACTATCCCATCAGGACAGGGTAGTTACAGGAAAGGAAATCGTGGGTCATTTTTGAGTCCTCAAGGATATACCTATCCTAGGAAAAGGACAGGGATCTTTCCGCGGTTCGAGTGACTTTCAGTGTTGATTCTAGGATTTCAAAAAAGGGGGCCCAAGGGCCCCCTCACATAAAAAAAGGGGGCCCATAGGTGAAAATGGGAGGCCCTCAAAACGCGTGAAAATTCAGATTTTAAAGCTTAATCACATGATTACATTATGGCCAAAGTAAACTAAAACAACAAAAAGAAACAAGAAACGAGTTACATTTTATTACAGAAACACACACACACACACACACACAGAGTACACACACATTCTGACATACCTTAGAAGACTTGTCTTTTTCTGGTGGTGCATGTACTCAGCTGAGCTCCCTTCTTGGCAGTCATACAGCAAGTGAGCAAGTCTGTTGTCACCTCATCATAGAATCCAACAACTCTAAGCCTACCCCACAATTAATTCAGTCTCTTTATATGAAGTGACCATCACTATTGTCAAGATTTATATACCATCACCTTAAGAAAACCCTTTAACTGTGAAAAGTCACTGTGTACACCTTCACCATACACAACTGAAAAACTTTATACATATGTACAGCCCACAGAACTCCATTCATTTCTTGTAGATCCTCCTATCCTTCTGTTGCTTCCACTCTGCTGCAGCAGCTGTGAAGTCATGGTCATTGATGGGAGGACCTTCACATTTGATGGTCATCAGCACATTGAGGCTGTCTTCTTTCAGCCTGTTTCTCCTGGCTGTCTTGATGGCATTTTGGGCACTGAAACCACGCTCACAGTCGGAACATGCCGTGTCAGAGTCGATGTTCGATAGTTCTTGCACCCCGGCTTCGTGAACGTGTTCTTTTTTTTTTGTGTTTCAGGCACAAGGAGCACATCATGCTTCCATCTTCTTCCTTCTTTAACCAGGTCTGTCTTTCAACTATGATTCTTGAAACGCCTTGTAGAGTTTCTTCTGCTCCTCCGTTTTCGAACTGGAGGGATCGGCTTCGTTTTCACCATCTTCATTATCTTGCTGATCTTCGGGTTCACTGGCACTTTCAACCGTTTCACCTCCGGCGTCGATCGGCTGAGACACGCTATCGCTTGACTGAGTAGCCGTAACGGTGGCTGTAGACTCATTATCGGCTTCCAGCTGATGATCTTTAGATATATCAGTGCGTTTTTTTTCTTCGTGAAGGCGAAAGAAAACAGAGTGTTTGGCTTCGCGCGCTTCATCGTTGAAGCCGACATGAGGACTGTTGAACTGCCAGTACCGCTGATTGGCTCAACTGCTGCTTCTCGGCCAATGAAAAAATTTGGTAGAACGCGCGTTCGGCTAAAGGAATTGCTCAGGAGGCTATACACACGGCAGCGGCGAAGCCGCGCTGGTTGTGCAAAAACGCGTTCGTTCTCTTTTTTTTGCGGCTTTTGGGCCGCGTCTTTCGCGATTTTTTGCGGCCTTCAGAAAAATTTGCGGGAATCCCGCAAGGGCGCGCTCTAGAATCAACACTGGACTTCGTCAATACCAGTACTCACCGCCGGAAAGACCCGTTACTCCTCAGCAAACGTTCCGAGGTCGTGGACAACGACCACCACGTAGACCTTTTGGGCCAGTTCGTGGACAGAACAGAAGTTCACAAAATCAGTCGGCTGCCGATCAGACAATGCGATGTTTCTTTTGTGATGGCAAGTTCCATTTGAGGAAAAATTGCCCTTTCAAACCAAATGATTCAAAACCCGCATTAGTCTCCACTGATTGTGAAGAAGGCCTTGTTTTGGCACCAGATCAATCTGTTGATGGACTGGTGTTAGAAAACGGAGCTATCAATGGTTTGCAGGCTTCGGTTTTGCGAGACACTGGGTGCACTACTGCTGGTGTACGGAAGTCTTTCGTGCTTCAAGACCAGTATCTCAACACTGTCCAAAAGTGTAGGTCATTTGGAGGCAAGATTGAAACGTTTCCGCTGGCGAAAATTTCAGTCGATACACCGTACTACTCCGGTTTTCTTACCGCCTGTGTCATTGATAACCCAGTCTGCGACTTGATCTTGGGCAATTTGCCAGGTGTCGCTACAGTACATGGTGGTGCTGGAGGATCGTTTGTTCCTTGTCTTGTGAGTACTAGATCAAACGTCATAGAGCAGGGAAAGGCTACAAAGCCGCTAAAAGTCTCAAAACTGGATGAACTCCAGATTACCCCAGATGATTTAAAAGAAATGCAGGGAAAAGACGAGACGCTGACGACAATACTTTCTGCTGCTAAACAGACTGTCAGTGACGTACCAACGGACAAACCAACGTACATACTGGACTCTGACATTCTTACAGGTGTGTACCTGGACAGGACAACAGACAAGTTGTGGTTCCAAAACCACTTAGAGAAACAGTGCTGCACACGGCTCATGATGCATTGTTCGCTGGTCACTGCGGAATCAAAAGAACATTAAAGAGATTTCTTGATTTTTTTTATTGGCCGGGTGCACAAAAAAAAGTTACAAAATTACTCCCGGGCTCAGTGCCATCTCCCAAAAGACATCTCAAAAGGGGTCCGCCCCAAATGTGCCCCTTTTGGGCAAAAAAAATCCCCTCTCTTTTCCCTTTCCATTTGGGAAAGGTAGCTATTAAACTTTTTGGGACCGCAAAACCAAACTGCCCTTTTTGGGGAAAACGCTATATTTTGACTTTGGGGGATACACAAAAAGGGGATCCAGAAGCGTTTCCACTAAAAAAATTTGATACATATCTGCCCCCCCCCCCGCTGAAGTTTTCTTCAAATTTTTTTTCCAAAAGTGGGTCTTCCAGACAAATTCCCCCTCGGATTGGGGAAACCCAAATTTCTTTTCCCTGATCCCCTGAAAAAATTTTACAGACGGGTTGTAAATCTTTTCCTTTTAAAACCACCCCATATCATCCCCAATCGAATGGAAATTTGGTTAAAACTTTCAAGGGAACTTAAAGCCCCAATTTTTAAAAAGGGTTTTTGAAAGGGAAAAGAGCCCCAGAAGGGGGATCGTTTCGCCCGGGTTTTTTGCTTTTTGCATACAGGAAAATCCAAAAACGAAACGCGGGGATTCTAAACCTTAATTTTCTTTTCGGGACACCACCAAGGGCCCCTTGGATCTTTTAAAGACACAATGGAGGGAAAAGACGGACATCCCTGACAGAAAAAGGGGGTTTCCCAAACCGTTTTATAATTTGCATAATCGTTTGAAAAAAGGGAAATGAAATTTTAAGCTTGCTCAAAAAAAGTCAGCTGATAAAAAAACCCCGATGTGTACAAGGCCCTTTCAGAAAAGAAAAGAAAAGGCACGACCCTTTCCCGTGGGGGGAAATAAAGTCCTTGTAAAAAAACCCCTAAATGAACATAACAAGCTTCGGGGTTATGGGGAAAGGGGTTTTTTTCGGGTTGTCGAAAAACTTTTTTTGCAGAAAATTTAAAAAGATAAAAATGGAAAACCCACGGGAAAGGGTTTTCTTTTTAAAACATGTTGAAAAAGTAGTTAAAAACGAAACAAATGATCCATAAAAACCAAAGGGGTTGAGTGGATATGCCCCTTTTTCGAAACTAAATTTCAACATGCCCAGACATTATCAGTGATAAATTTTTGTCCCCAATGAAAACGTACGGGGACAGACCCAAAGGTTAAAAAAAAGACAAAAAGTAGGATGTTAACTTTCCTACCAGTGCAAAAGATGTTGTCCCCCTTTCCTTTTCTGTCCACCAAAGGTAAAACCCTATGGGGATGGGGTTTCCCTTTCGAAAAAATTTGGTTACAAGTAAAAACAAACCCAGCTCAAAGAAAATTTTGAAAGACTTTCAGGTTTTTTTTGACGGAACCCCGGGTACAGAAACCGGGGTATTAACCCCCATAGTTTTTTTTAAAACTTCTGAAATCCCAGTGCAACCCAAGCCCAAAACCCCCCCCCAAATTTGAAAAAAAAAGAGGGGGGTTGAGAAGAAATAAAAATGTAATGCGGGATTTAAAGGTGATAAAACCCTTTCTAAAATTCCCCGTACAGCTCACCATTGTTTTGGGACAAACCTGATGGATCGGTGCTTTTTCTGCCCTTTTACAAAAAAGTAAATAAAAACACTTGTTCGATCCGGCCTACCCCAAACATTACAAAACCTTCTGTGTAAACCCGGGAAGGGAAAATTTTATTTTGTGAAAGTATATTTAATTGCAGGAATTCCATTTACTTTAAACCCAGTGGGGGGAACAAAAATTTGGGGGCCCGATTTGTTGTCACGGCGTGAATTTTCCATGGACAAATGTAACTGTCTTAAAGGGAAAAACTATTCCGGGTTTTTTGTCTTTTTTAATAAATTAGGGTTGTGTTTAAATTTTAAACGGGGGCTTTTGTAGCTACTGACGTTTTAAAATAAAAGGGGAAAGGGGGCAAAATTTGTTTAAAGAATGACTATATGTTTTGAAAGCAAAAAACTACTTAAATGTGATGTAATACTTTTTTTAAAATTCTTTGGTAAACAATGGAAAAAATCAAGAACAATTTAGGCCCTAATTTGCTTGTGAAGATGAATCAAAAAGTATGTGTGATGACAAAAAACTTTTTAGAAATGTATAAAAAAATTTTTTGATTGGAAAAGAAAAAAAAAACCAATTGTTTTCATTTGCCCATTGTAAACCCAAAAAATCATGTGATTTTTCAAGGGACTATAAAATTACAGGGGGGAAAAAAAAATTAAATTTTTAAAACAAATGTTTTTTTTTGTTTACATGTCTATTGAAAACATTTACACTTGGAAAAAAATTCCCCCTTTTCCCCATGGGGGTTTTAAAAAACAAAGATTTGAGAAAAAGATAAAGGAAAATGTGTTTCACCTCTTAATGTATAACAAAATTTTGGCTTTAAATTTGTTAATTCCCCAATTGTTTTATCCATGAAATTTTTTAAATTTTCTTTTTGGAAAAAGGTAAACAATTATGACGGGTTTTTTTTTTAGAAAGATTGAAAGTTTGAAATATCTATTTAGGGGTGGACCCAAGGTGATTAAATCTAAAAAACGTTGATTTTTAAATTTTGGGTTTGAATCAGTGCGATGGTTACACTTTTGGGAGATTCATGGCTGAAGAGGGTTTTTAAGGGAAGGTTGTATACCCTTTTAAAAAAATTTTTCTGGAAAAAATTTTTTTAAATCCCGGAAGGGGGTGTCAGTGACGTAGCCCACACAAGGCATGTGACCTCCATCACATGAAAGTTAGGATAGGGAATCATTTCCCCGTGCCAAAATTTAAAAGGAAAAAATTTTCAAAGGGTTTGACTAGTGGCGGGCGTCCCCAAAAAAAATTGTGAGTATGACTCTTTCGGGAAAACCAAAAGGGTGGTCTTTGGGGGTAAAAGGGTGACCATTTGGGGGAATTTTTAAAAAAGGGGCGGTAAGGTAAGGTAAGGTCGGGTCATGTGTTTTTGAACACTGAAATGCACTCACGGGAGGGGGGGGGAAAGATTTCTTTTTAAACCCAAACAAATTCCTAGAGACCAACCCTGCCCAGGACGGGGGGCCCCTCTTGCTGCCCACCCCCTTTAAACCGGGTAAAGCGATAGATTTTGGGGGAAAAGCTACAGGGGAAAACTTAAAGAAAGGGGAAAAAATTTCATATGTTGAATTGGAAGCGGGTTCCCTTACACAAACCCCTTAAATTCGTGTTTCAGCCCTTCACCCTTCACCCTTCACCCTTCACCCGAAAACCCTTTACCCTTCCCCCTTTCCCCCTTCATCTTCACCCCGTAGGGGGTTGAAGAGGGCCCAAGGTTGGGGAACACACCGGATTCGGGCCCCCGCCAGTACCAACCCCCAGGGAGAGGATTGAAGCTCGTCTTTTTCGAAAGAGACAGAAAAGCCGGCGGAAGAAAAAATCGAGACTCGATTTTCCAAAACCCGGGAGATTTTCGGGGGGGCAGTATAAGGGCTCAAGAGAGAGCCCGGGGAAATTTGAGAAAGCGGGGAAAGCTTTTACTTGGGGCAGGCAGGCCCCCAGTGATTACGGGAGTTATGTATTCTCCTGGCCCGGGAAAAATCTTGGGATAAAGGAATGTTAAGGGCCCTAGCTTTAATAAAGCGGGAAATAGATTAATTTTTTTCTCTCCCGTGAAAGAGAGATTCAAATGTGAAAAAACAATTTTTTTTCCCAGTGAAAAAAGAGATACCAAATTTTGGGAAAACTATTTTTTTTTTCTCAAATTAAAAAGGGGAATTTCAAGTGTGAAGATTGATTTTGTCTCTCGGTTGAGGAGAGATACATGTTGCGGGTTTTTTTGTCCTTTAACGGAGAGAGAAACAGGTGTAAAATCTGTTTTCAATTTTGTTGTGACTTAGTAAAGTGTTTTCCCTGAAGGGGGGGGAAAAAGAAAAAAATTCCCTTTGTGCTCCTTTTTGGGGAATTTGGGAAAAATTCGTGTGCGTATGGAGTAAATGGGTGTCATGAAAGGGGGGTAAGCAAGAGTGACCGTGTGACACCAAAAGAGGGGCCAAAGTCAGGGGTTTAAAAAAACCCTTTCCCCCCAAAAAAAAACAGCTTTAGGGGAAAAAAAAAACACTATAAACTCTAGGGGAAAAAATAAACATTATAAACTTTTAGGGAAAAAACCAAAAATGGCTTTAGGGAAAAAGCAAAGTAATTTATGAAAACAATTTTAAGTAATGTGGAATAAAAAAACACCCGGGACCCAAACCTTCTGTTTAATTCCCCCCACAGAAAAAAATGAAGAACATCAACAATAAAAATTTAAAACAAAACCCCCCCCATAACAAAACAAAAGAAACATACATAAGTAAGTAAAACTCGGCAATTAAAAAAAATGTGCAAACATACAACTCAGATTAACTGGGTTCCCCCATTTTATTCCCTCCTCTCTCTTCCTCTGTCCTACTCACCTTACTTCCTACACCACCTCCCCGATCCTGAGCCTTCCTCTCCCCCTTCCCAAACCTTTCCTTCCCTCTCCCCCTTCCCAAACCTTTCCTTCCTCTCCCCCTTCCCAAAACCTTTCCTTCCTCTCCCCCTTCCCAAACCTTTCCTTCCTCTCCCCTTCCCAAATCTTTCCTTTTCCTCTCCCCCTTTCCCAAACCTTTCCTTCCTCTCCCCCTTCCCAAACCTTCCTTCCTCTCCCCCTTCCAAAACCTTTCCTTCCTCTCCCCCTTCCCAAACCTTTCCTTCCTCTCCCCCTTCCCAAACCTTTCCTTCCTCTCCCCCTTCCCAAACCTTTCCTTCCTCTCCCCCTTCCCAAACCTTTCCTTCCTCTCCCCCTTCCAAAACCTTCCTTCCTCTCCCCCTTCCAAAACCTTTCCTTCCTCTCCCCCTTCCAAAACCTTTCCTTCCTCTCCCCCTTCCAAAACCTTTCCTTCCTCTCTCCCCTTCCAAAACCTTTCCTTCCTCTCCCCCTTCCCAAACCTTTCCTTCCTCTCCCCCTTCCAAAACCTTTCCTTCCTCTCCCCCTTCCCAAACCTTTCCTTCCTCTCCCCCTTCCCAAACCTTTCCTTCCTCTCCCCCTTCCCAAACCTTTCCTTCCTCTCCCCCTTCCAAAACCTTTCCTTCCTCTCCCCCTTTCCAAAAACCTTTTTCCTTCCTCCCCCCCCTTCCAAAATTTTTTCCCTTTTCCCCCCTCCCCCTTCCCTTCCTCCCCCCCTTTCCCAAAAACCCTTTGTTTCCTCCCCCCCTTCCCAAAAACCCTTTCCTTTTCCCTCCCCCCCCCTTCCCAAAAAACCTTTCCTCCCTATTCCAAAAACCAAAAAAAACCCAAAACAAAGAGGACACAAAAGGGAAATCCCATAAAAAACCATAGACAGAGAAAAAAGGGCCGGCGGGGAAATTGCGTTGTTCATTTGCAGTTTTTGGGGCCTTTCCGCCCCACACGCCCTTTGCCCCTCAAAAACGAAAAGCACCGCCAATGTTTCTTGGCGAATTTTGCCGGGGGAACATCGTGGGCGCGCCTTCTCGACCCCCCTGCATCTGGCCCCCCTTCCGGGGGGGGCCCATTTCTCCAATTTTTGTGCAGGTGTGCTTGGGCCTCTTCAGGCCCCCTCGGGGACGTCGGGAAAAACCCTCATTGTTCATGTTTTATAACCTTTACCCCGTAGGCCCAAAACCCCGGGGACCCCCCCCCGGCCCTACACTAAAAGGGGAAGTAGGCAAGTGGGGACCCCGGGGGCAGGCAGCCTGACCCCCAGACCGGGAGACGGCATTTTTCGGCCCGGGGGTCAGCGGGAGGGAAACCATCAAGGAGGGGGGGTTTAAAAACAAGCAGAGCAGGGGGAGAGGGGCCCAGGGGGGAAAAAAAAATGAGGTCCCCGCAATGGAAAGGGAAATTGTGGGGGCCCCCACAACACTCTTTCCGGGGACTTCCCCCTGCAGCAATTTGCAACGGGAGCCCTCCCCGCTAAAGGGATCGGGCCCCTTCACCCACAAAAAACCCGCTGCAATTTCCACCACTACTGACCCCCGGGCGCAAAAACCATTACTTCAAGACAAAAAAAGATAAAAAAAAAAATTTTTTTTTTTTCTGACAGAAAATCTGCAAAAAAATCATGACTGAGACTTTTTAAAAATTCGGACCCCCTTTCTGGGAATTCAGCAATGATTCATTTCTAAAGACATGTCTGGTGCACAAGGAATACAACCTATCTTTCCATCTCATTCAGGACACTGCAACAGTTAGAATCACTTCCAGAACATCTGGAATAGACAAGATCTTCAAAATCAAGAACATGTACAATGCAGCACATCGTCAGGATCTTGCCCTGGAAAAACCACTACAGATCCGTCACCTGTGTCATCTGAATGGGCTTCAAAGAGAAACGGTCAAAATGAGGTGTACACTAACTAATAATGAACATGAAAATCAAATAAAAAGGTTTGGCACACATCCATAACCTCTCTCTCTCTCTCTCTCTCTCTCTCTCTTTCGCTCTTTCATTTTTCATTAAAAAGTGGTTTGAGATCTTTTCAACCCAACAACCATCCCACATCCAATCCAAACTGCGCTGTTTTTTGAGAACAAGAATTCCCATCCAGTCAGACACCCATCACTAGATATCAATATCTATTATCACCATTATCAGTCCCTTAACCCCAGAGTTTTTGGGGTCACCTCTTGAACTGACAGTCCCCCTTTGCCATTCTCTGTACTCTCCCGCTCTCTGGGAATGACTAAAGATCAATCGTCTTCATTCTTGTATATTATTTTCCCACATCCTTCTCTATCTGCCCCTTCTGTTTCTGGTACAGACCCCCTTCAAGACTTTTTGTTTTTTGCAAGGCCAGATGATCACGAGATGTGACCATACGATATCAGCTTTCATTCCCTGACTGTTGTCTCCAACAAACTTTGTTCAAAGGGGCCAGCCGCTGCTTCAATTCTTTTGTCCACTTCTGCAAAGGTAACACAGTCTTCGTAGAACATGGCTAGTATTTTCAAGTAGCATCTCTTCAAATACCTCAATTCTTCATTGCGGATCTGCTGTCAGGGTCCACCTTTCACGAGTACAGAGAATGACTGACATCACTAGCGTATGCAATTCTCATTTTGGAACAGAGAGACAAGTTGCTGGTTCCATAATGGTTTTGAATTTTTTACAGCACAGATGACGCTTGGGCTGTTCTAGACAGCATTTTTGCCTTGCACCTTTTATCCGTCACAATTGCCTCCAGGTATTTGAAACTGGTTACTGTCTCAAGTTTTAGACCACTTGCTTTGACGTCTCTTTTGATGCCTTCAGTATTTTGTTATCAATTAGGTCTTTTCTGCACTGCTTCCATGCCATATACTGTGGATGTGTTGTCCAGGCCTTTAATGAGTTGGGCAAACCAGCCAAGCCATCAATGTCATTGGCAATGCATTGAGTTGGGCAAAGCAGCCAAGCCATCAATGTCATTGGCAATGCATTGAGTTGGGCAAAACAGCCAAGCCATCAATGTCATTGGCAATGCATTTGTTGGAGATAATCCTACTTCTAATACTCCCTGTTCCAAGACAGTCTTCTAGTGCATCAGTCATGAGTCTTCCCAGAAACATTCTGAAGAGAGTGGCTGAAGAGGGTGGGGAGAGCAGACAGCCCTGTCTGACACCAACACTTAAGCAGAACCCTTCACCTAGCAGCCATTGTAGAGGATTACACTGGTAACTCTTTCAAAAAATTGTTCATGGCCCTGACAACATTCTTACCGATGTTGTATACCCATGGTTCGCTATAAGGTGGCATGCCAAACCACCTCAAATGTTTTCTAAAAGCCTATGACAAAACATGACACAGGTCTTCTTGCTGACGCTTTAGTCGTTTCTCGTAAAAGATTTAGAGATCCAAGATTTGCTTGGTAGTGCTTCCTCCAGCTCCCAAACCTACTTGTTCTCTAGCAAGAAAAGGATAAAAGCAGCATTTATGATGCAAAGGGAAGAAAATGAAAATTACCAAAGATTTCCTGTCTGGCTGCCATCCCTTACAGATAACATCTGTCTTGCTTTCTTTGAAGATGCTACGAATTTCAAATGGAATTAAGCTGAAACAGTGATTAGGCTATTTAAGCTTTGCTTTTGGTCTGTCTTGTATTCCTAAATGAAAACACACATCCTGCCACACAATTCACATAATTCTATAAACATTCTTGCAATTGGTACAGGGAACCAGCAAATCACATAACTTTTGCTCCTTCCCAATTTCTTTCCATCTTTTCCCTTCATCCTTCACTTTGACCCATTAACGCCCAGAGGCAAGATGCATGACCTGAAATTCTGAAGAAACTTCGTTCCAAAACCTTCACTCCTAGACTACGGAGTACAGCACAGGAAGCCTTTCATTTCATTATTCAGATGTTATCCAGTCCACATTTAACAAGCCCACCAAAAACCAATAAATCAAATCAAAAAGAAAGACAGGACACAACCTACTGATATGAATAGACAGTCAAGTTAAAAATGAACAAGAACATGCATGCCTCACCTGGAGACAGCGATTTGCCCAGTTCCTTCACAATCAGGTCCAAGCTTTCCATGACGAACTTGTCGTGCCGCGAGTCTCTCTGGTGCTTATAGCCCAGCAGGCTGACCAGCCTGGAGTAGCCCATCCTGGACTTGTCTCTGGAAAAGAAATCCCGGGCTTCGGCCAGAATGTCCTGGCAAAGGTTGCACTGCAGGCGCTGGTTGCCATTGGAGTTGTTTCCCTTTGGCTGGCTACCTGCTGTTCTACTGTTTGCCGTCCTCCCGCCATTTGCGGAAGGAGCCGCAGCAGCGCCACCCCCACCAGCTTCCTGGGGCTGTTGTTTGGGAGGCTGGGATTTGGCGCTGTTGTGAGTCGTGGCTTCTGTGTTGGTGGCGGCGGAGCCAGAGGAGGTGGTGGTAGGTGTGGCCATTTTGGGCAGTCGGGCTCCGAAGCTGCAAGAGAGGATCACTTGGCATGCTGATCTATCTTTGGAAAAAAAACAACAACAAAAAAAACAAGAGACAGATGCAAATATGGCATGCTGATCTATCTTTGGAAAACAAAACAAAAAAAAAAAACAAGAGACAGATGCAAATAATCTGCTTGTTGCATTCTCTTTTAACCCATTTTTCTTCATTTTTGCAATGACACCACCAACAGAGGCAACACCGCACAGCAAAGTTTACCTGTTCACTTTTTTCATTGATCTGTCTGCCCCTCAGAAAGATCATGTAAAACCTTCTGAATGGATTTAACAACACTCAATGAAAGATGTTTGGTTGGGTATTTTCCTTGCTGAACAGGAATTCCACTGAGGAAAAGTCAACATTTCTGAAAAGCTATGGAGAAGGTGGGTGGAGGGTGAGCTCAGGTTCATACTCCTCCTTCCCTTCCCCCTGACCCCTTCCACTGGAAAATTTTAAAACTTAAACATGAGCAAAGTGATGCAAATCTGTGCATCGTGTGGCGGATCGTCCCTTTTCTTCATCAAAACATGGCCAGGACCATTTGTTCTCACTGCTTTTGTCAATTCCTTTCACCTCTGCAGCACCTTGCTGATGCACAATGTCAGGTCATGACATTAACTTGCCTTTATCCAGGCAGACACAATGATGACAAGTTCCCATGAGATCTCGTCACTTTGACATCATCTGATAGCAGATCGACAATATGAACAGCATTCCATGGGTCCAACTCCCCACCCACCCTTCAGCCCACACTGAAATATTCTTTTTCACTGCTTTCTCATTTTTGACATTTCTCTGAATTCCCGAAACCTGTGCACAACCGGAAGTCAAGAGTGAAGGTCTAATCACATTTTTAGACCTATGTCGCAAAACTGACAAAATCCAGAAGGAAGATCTATCCTCAAACAGAATAAAACATAGTCAAAGAAGGTGGGAAAACTCAACTTGTAATATTTAATTTAGCTTCCCTCCTAAGGAAGCTCACTCCTTCCGGTAATGAAGAGGATAACTCTTTGGGTCAATACACAGGCTTCTATCTTTAAATCATCAGTACCCAGATAGGTTAAGAGCACTCAGTACATTGCGATAACTGAGAAATTCCTAAAAAAAAAAAAATCTGGCAGTTTTGGCAGCTACGCATATTCCAAAATTCTGGGAACTCCTCCACATTCTAAAACATCTCCTTTTCGCTTTTATTTCTACAGTGGATGGGGGGGGGGACCAAAAAGCAAACAAACAAACAAAAACCTCTCCCCCCAAAACAAAACACAAAAAAATGAAAAGAATTTTTTTTTAAACCCAGTTAACCCTACCTTTCTCAGTGAACTTCATCAGGAAATCACGCAGAGGTTTGTTCTTCTTCTCAACACAGTCCACAGCCATCTGGCCACGCTTGTTCTGCACCTTCGGGTTGACTCCCCAGCTGATCAAAATTTCACACAAATCATGCCTGATCCTGACAGGTAGAGGTGGCGGAGGAATACGGTGTGGGTCAGGAGCAGCGAACAGGTGGAGGGCGGTGTTGCCCTCCCAGTCCTGCAGGTTTTCCCTCATGACGAACTCTGGCCAGGTGTTGCATCGTCCAGTCCAGAACATTGCGGTTGGCTGGAACATCACCTTAGCAACAATAATTTAATATACAAAGGAGTATTCTGTGTCTTGTGTTCTTGCTCCTTGCACAAATCCACAGTTTTTGTGTGATCTTCGCTAAATTTGGCATAAGTCATTAGCACACTGGGCTAATCAAAAGTTTAACCACTTTTTTGGCCAGTCTCAATAGTCACATTTTTAATATGTCAATACTGAAAAGCAAAGTGGTGACACTATTCAAAACAGGTCTAGGGAAATAACTGTGATCAGCCCCATGAGAAAGGTTATCTCTCTCCCCTAACTTTCCAAAGACAGGAGACTAAATTGATGCAGGAAGAGAAAGTGGGTGGGAGGAAGGATGGGAGTATGGAGAAGAGGAGGATAATGGGGTTTGGGTACAAAGACATAACAGTACACACACACAGCCCTGATGTGGCCCTTTGCGGTCGGCTGGGCTATAAGCAACATTTCACACACACACACACACACAATTTTCTTCAAAATCATGACTGATTTTAGCATTTTTTTATGCCTCCCGTTTTCTGAAGGTTTTTTGTTGTTTTGTTGTTATCTTCATCAACCGCTCAGACTTACGAAAGTATGTTTAGAACACGCCACATTTTTTGTAAACTGTCCCAGTATTTTTTTGCTCATAGATATTCAGACAGGTGCTTCGCTTTTGGATTTTCTCTTTCCAGTTTACAATTTTTCCCCCTCTAATTTTTTTTGTAA
Organism: Conus ventricosus; assembly: GCA_018398815.1. Taxonomy (NCBI): domain Eukaryota; kingdom Metazoa; phylum Mollusca; class Gastropoda; order Neogastropoda; family Conidae; genus Conus; species Conus ventricosus. The sequence continues at coordinate 5,511,191 of CM031629.1, read as the reverse complement.
TCAGACATTTTCACTTTTCTTTTTCAAATTTACTCTTGCCTTCCCCCTCCCTCCCTTCCCTTCTTCTTACTGCTCCTCTTTGGCTCTGCTTTCTTCTGCCACTTTATCCCCCCCCCCCCCCCCTCCTTTCTCCTACCTTTTTTTTTCCCTTTCCTTTCAAATTTCCTATAGTTTTTCAGCCAGTCCAAAAATCCCGTGCCGACCTACCCTCACACATTCTCCCACCCCTCCACCGTCCATTTCTAACTCACCGTTAAGAACGGTAAGGATCGCAGCAGCGTGGATGTACGAATCTCCCGGGTAAAAGCTGAGCGTGGTGTGGTCTGCTCCACACTGCAGGAAGAACAGGATCAGCTCCACCACATTCTCGGCAACCTTCTGATCCATCTGTTTCAACAAAATTGTTGCCCTGATTAGCCACCCAGACAGCATCAGTCACTCCAGCATCATCAGAGCATCGACATGTGAATCACCGGTAAAGGTTTACACAATTTGGCAAATCATGTCAGCCCGAACATATGCTGACATACATTAAAACCAAGATGCAAAACAACAGTTAAACCAGACCTATGCACCCAAAATGAACTGTCTGCGAACTTTTCAACAAAAATGAGTGTCCTTTTACTACAGCGTACACGTATACAAATCTTCCAAATTTAGTACGAAAGGAAATCTTAAATGTGGCAGGGAACAGTAAACGGTAAAAGAAAAACAAGCAGAATAACTCTTGCTCCCATGTTGAAATCATTACAGGCCCATAACTCTAAACAAACACTGCAACACCAGATCACCTAGCCGAAATGACAACCCAGAGCACACAGAACAAACAATGAAGGAAGGAGGGATGTCTCCTTGTTTGTTCCGTGTGCTCTGGATTGTCATTTCTATTAGGTGCTTTGGTGTGTCAAAAGCAGCATTCGTTTCGAGTCACGGGCGTGTCATTATTTCATCATGGGAACGAGAGTTACCCTACACGTTCTTTACTTCTAAATTAATTTAAAAAGCAGAAGGGCATGGGGGCGATTCATTTTCCCCAGCCATCTCTGCTCATGAAAACTGAGTTCAGTCGATCAGAATGGAATGTTGTGAGCTAAGGAAGACCACTCATGAGGGATTGCTGGTAATGAGTAGAGTTAGCTCCCTGCTCACAATGTTTATTTTTCGTGGGAATCCAGATGCATGCAATATGTTAGCTATAAACGATACATGTCAGAGAAGATATCTTTTAATTCTCTGATGCCATTTCTTCCACCACACACGGTAATATCCTCTGACAAGTCCACAAGACAACCAGAATTCTCACATGAAGGCCAAGAGATGTTGCTCAAACATTGGCAATGTTCTTTCTTTATTTTAACCCTCTTCAGTATGCACTTGCCTTAGCTTAGTTACACCGAAAACCATAGGCAAGATAAGTAACTCCATAATTTGAACATGGTCACCAATTTAAAATTAATTTAAAAAGAGGAAAGAAATAATGAAATGAAAATAATTTTTTAAATTCCTACGAATATATATGTTGCTATATTATAAGTTTGAAGAATGTCACATGAGCCATTTACTCCGGGGAAAAAAATCTTCTTCTTCAGAACTTTCTTCTGAATCGTTGTTTATCATATCTAGAACCTCATCCCAGTTGAAATCTAGGTCACTGTAAGCTTCATTACCCAGCACTTTCACCAAGTCTTATGCCGTAAATCCTACAAATCACAGTATCTTCCTCACTTAATCTCATTATTATAGAATGGCAGAAATCAAGGTTAGCCATGGTGAAAACAGCATTTCGACCACAAAACTTAAAAAATTTATAACTCGAGAACTACGGCACGTATCGACTCGCGTTTTTTTTGCAAACAGAAGTGAATCGCTACAGGAAGAAGGAATTCACGTTCTCGCGAGACTTCCTTTTCTACGAGAAACTTGGCGGCACCCATTGTTGCCACGTGTTTTACCGGACGCTGGCAGGCGCTCAGCCTTTTGGCTGTGTGATGTCCGGTTGGGCGCTAGCGGGCGCGTGCTTGTCAAGAGAGTTGAAGATTTCAAGCTGCGTCTTTCAATCGTTTGTTTATGGCACAGCCAACCACAGAGGCCATGTCCGAGAGCTGGAAGGGCCGGAACCTACCCACATGCAAACTGAAATACTAACAGTTTAATTCAAAATCCAGTCATGCCTTGCTGATCCAAAACAATCCTTACAACCAACTAAACTGATAGATTTCAAAATAGCACCACAATCAATAATAAAAATTTCAATATCACACTACAACCAATAAATACCACACTCAAAATCAAACTATTATATGAACATAACACCAAATCAATGTTGATTTCAGTACCAAGTCACCTAATACACATGAAAAAAACACACACACACACACAAGAAAGAGGAACATGTGCTGTCGACATTCTTTAAGAATCTGCTGGTGCCCTAGAACTGAGCTGGTAAGCTTTTCATATAAACAAAAGCCCTACACACGACAAGCACAGTAGTAAAGGGAGAAAAAAAAAGAGCCAGAACACTTCTGTCTTACCTGCCAGGAGCACAGTGGCTTCAGATTCAGCTCGATCCTGGGCAGGTTGTGTAACGGGATTTGGGTCTTCATGAACTGCTGAAAGCAGTACTGTCCTATCTTCCACTCATCATTAGATTTGTTTGGGCCCGTCACCTCGGCAAGCTGGTTGCCGGAGCAGAAGAAATCGTAGCTGATTTTGGCCCACAAGTCTCCCGATACATAGCCCAGGTTGGGATCCGGTCCGGCAGTTTGTCTGAAAGAAATTGTCTTCTTCTAGTCACGAACAAAAAAAAGTGACTTTCATGCTTCCTTCGCTAGAAAAAAGGCATATAAAAATCCAAACTACGACGACTTGTCTCAAACTCCCCTTAAATGACTCCAGTCATAGCCATGTCTGAGAATGGCCTCCGTGTTTCAAACTGGCCACAGCCAGCTGCCGTCACATCAGGCTTTCAGTCCACTTTTCAGTCACACGTTAACTCAGCTGAGCTAAATGTACTAGAAGGACGCTTTCCCACAGGAGTCTGGCACAGCCAATGGAACCACAGTGCTTACTCAGATGCTTCATTCATGACAGAGCAGTCACAGGCGTGGCACCATCATTCTCACAGGTCTCACACACAGAATGGCGCCTGAGAACTAAGAAGCAGAATGGGAAGACTGCACTGAGGGAGAGAAAAAAAAAAGAGGGGGTATTTTGCGCCAGGTGAATGAAATTAAAATGCAATGCTGAATCTGTTAAAGTGGGCGTCAGTGAAGGAGATGATGTGGGACAAGATGATAACAAGGTGGAGAGTGACTCTGAAGATGTGTTACCTGTGGCATTACAGACATGGTGGCATAAGGGAGCCTCCACTACCCTACACATGTAAATTTGAACAGCGAATTGGCCTCTTTCATACACTTCCAGAGAAAACAAAGTATCAGGGGAGGTTTGTTGTTTTTTTCTGGCAATTTTTTTTTTTTTCAAACTGGACAAAATTTGGTAGTTGTGACAGTTACACGCATAATTTTGTTTACATTTTTGACAGCAAGCTTGTATTGCTTGTTGCCACTCACACATGACATGTGTAACACGGAATGGTTACATGTGTAACACTCGACTTGGATTGCTATAATGGTTGGAGCATTACTATAAACGTAATATTCTAAGTTCTAATTCACTTGATTAATCCCAAACAGGCCAGTTTAACATTTCCTGTATCTTTCATAATAATGAGTCACGTACGGACCAAATAACAGCCTCACATTTGTGTCGGCATCAAAGGCTGCTTAGATCTGAACAGAAGGCTCACAACACGACTTCCCCTCAATCCCACCAGGACACAGCCCGCCTGCCCAAGCCCACCCTACCTAGCTGTGTTGTGACGGTCCTGACCAGCTCCTTCAGGATCTCTTTCTTCTGTGCTTCCGTGGCGTCTATGCCCAGAGCGTTGAACGCATTGCTGAAAGCTTTGATAGCACTCTGAGCCTTGTTCTTGCGAAGCAACGCTCGGCCCACTCGGATGTGCCCCTGCACACGAAAATGAATTCCAGCTCAACACTGCATCAAGAATGATGCGAACCACCACCATGAACACAAAGTGTACTCTGCCACAGTATCACAAGCATGCGTAACTCACGATCTTTAAGAAGATTTTAAACTCTGCAACCACACAACAGCAAATAATTAGTTCCTCCTTTTGAAAATGTTAAACAAAAAGGGATAAGGAGAGGACTGAAAGATGGATGGGGAATTTGCAAGGAAACAAGCAGAGGGAACGCTACACATCATTTTCCTGTTGATTTTAGGATAACCCTGAATCCGTTATAATATCCACCAAACTGACAAAAATCTTTTTTTTTTCAAGATATCCCTGAACTTACATTAATAAGCATCAAATTGACAACAATTTGAATTTTTATAAAGAAAGCAATGTAAAGAAGAAGAAAAAAAGGTTAAAAGAAAAAGGAGCCTCAGAAAAAAAAATTGTCAAGAAATTCCGTTCTGAAAATGAGACAAGGACATCCTACTATAGCAGAAACAGACCAAGACTTCTCGATGATCTTTTTTCTGGCTTGTTCTGTACCTGCTCATTTTGTTCAATGATACACATACTCATTTGGGTGCAGCAGAACTACAAAAAGAAAAACAAACAAAACAAAACTGCACCAACAACCACCAAATGACACTGCTTGCACGTCAAGCGATAACTCATCTCATACCAGAGACCAGCTGACCACGCTGTTTTCCACGTTAACCTTTAGCACCCTGTAGGTGCATTGTGTCACCGAGCCGATTATTTCCCTTGCACCTGCAGGTGCACTGTGTCGCCGAGCGAATGGTGTTCAAAATTCGCAGTTGTGAACACTATTTCCGTTACTAATAATGGAAATGCGGTCACTTCCAATTCAAAACAAGGCTAAACTTAGATCTGCCGTCCGCCATTTGCATTTCCTTCGATTCGACACACGACAGGGAATTTTTTTAAAGTAAACATCGATTTGAGGGATTTTTGCAACACCAAAATGGCGGAGACTGATTTAGAAAGATTACTACACAAAGTTTTGAACCATTCTGACTCAGAAAATGAGTTTGAAGCTTCACACAAGCTAAAATCAACGGTGAAGTGGTGGTTAGTGATGATAAAGAAGATTGATAGTCTTTCAAGTGATGTGACGATGATGTTCCGAGTAGGTATCAACATCCGTGGCACACTGATTACACCGAAATTTCTGGTCCCAAGGAGATGCCTGATGGCATTTCTGAGGGTCAACTGTTTAATTTGTTTATGCCAGATGAAATTATCACTCTGTTAGTGACTGAAACAAATCGATATGCTAGTCAAGTGAAGGAGAAGAGAGGGAAAATGAGCGCTACTCGTACAGCAGCAATTGGAAAGATGTCAACTTCGACGAAATGACGAATACGTTGTGTTTTTTTTCAATGTCAAAACATGCATGCAGAACAAAATGCATTACATGAAAACATTTCTCAGCTATCCCTTTACTGATAGACAAAAAATCAAGTCTCCACATACAATACTAGCAAAGTTATAACAAATTAAAACGAGCAGGTGCTAAAAGTTTTTACTCCTTGAAAAAGAATGCAGGGACAAGGAAAACAACTCCCAAAAAAATGTAGTGTGCTAAAGGTTAAATATTAACTCGTCCTATTCCAGAGACCAGCTGACCACACTGTTTTCAATCCTATTCCAGAGACCAGCTGACCACACTGTTTTCAATCCTATTCCAGAGACCAGCTGACCACACTGTTTTCAATCCTATTCCAGAGACCAGCTGACCACACTGTTTTCAATCCTATTCCAGAGACCAGCTGACCACACTGTTTTCAATCCTATTCCAGAGACCAGCTGACCACACTGTTTTCAATCCTATTCCAGAGACCAGCTGACCACACGGTTTTCAATCCTATTCCAGAGACCAGCTGACCACACTGTTTTCAATCCTATTCCAGAGACCAGCTGACCACACTGTTTTCAATCCTATTCCAGAGACCAGCTGACCACACTGTTTCAATCCTATTCCAGAGACCAGCTGACCACACGGTTTTCAATCCTATTCCAGAGACCAGCTGACCACACTGTTTTCAATCCTATTCCAGAGACCAGCTGACCACACTGTTTTCAATCCTATTCCAGAGACCAGCTGACCACACTGTTTTCACGCTAAACATCAACTCATCCCACACCTGCAACCTTCAAACCACACCTTTTCATGTTCAATCCAATTCATGTTTGTCACAACTTAACTGACCGCAGGGGCCCACATAACAGCTGATTTTACGTTTAACGATAACCCACCCCCGAAACAACTACCAAAACGTATGTTTTCACATTGAACAACACCTCAGCTACCATCAAATGGAAAATTTCACGCTCCACAACCACTCTATCACAGGCAACCAAACAACAAAAGACAATTTTCATGCGGGACAGCAACTCACCCTGTACCAGTGGCCATCAAATGAAACACTATCCTTGGCATCGGAAAAGGCATCCTCCACATGCCCCAACTGCAAGTGACACTCGGAGCGATTGCTGAACAGCACGGCCAGTTCATGTTTCTTCGCGTCGTGACCTTTGAACATCAGAATGTTTGCGGGCAGTTTCTTGCGCAGCACGGTGAGCGCCTGCGTGTAGTACTTGATGGCCTCTGTGTAGTTTTTCTTCTTGTACTCGGCGTTGCCCCTCTCCTTCATCTCCTCAGTGGTTTTGGGGCCCTCGTCTGGTGACCAAATCGATGCATTCTCCACTTGGTGTTGGGTGTATATCTTACCAGAGATTACAGTATGAAGACAATCAAAACAAATAAAACACTAGTAAAGTGGGAAAAAAAAAACTTAAGTGGATGCACATGTATGAATGGCGTTGCTTCGTGCATTCAAGTACAAGCATGTGTACACAAGTGCTCACAAGGGTGCCTGTGCATATGAGCAAACATGGAAAGTGCCAGCGTGCATGTACAAACTAACGCTCTGGGGATAAACACACAATGATGCAAGTTATCTTGCAATTCATGTTTACCTAATCATCCAAAGCTTTACCATATTGATCAGAAGATCAAAGCACACACATATACAAAGGAAGGTCTTAAAAACTGAAAACTCAGGAAGAGAATGGGCGTAGCTGAACGACACATTTCTATTTTTCGAACACCAGCCCATTCACGGGTAGCAAATTCATGTCTTCTCAGCATCCCAACTTTCAAGTTAGCAGGTGGGCACAGAGGATGGAGAGCTACCCACTAATCCGTTAAGACTGTCCCACAAGATTGGCACAGTTCTCCAGCATAGCCCAGGCCAGAGCCACAATCCCGCTACCAGACCCTTCAACCCATTCAAAAAAAACATCCCTCCTCCTTCAGGAAGGAGAATCCTAAGCCTACAGTGAAACTGTAGGTAACCTATAAAAAAGCAATGAACAGAGTGCTTCCAGGGTATCCAAGTAGAGAGTGGTCAGGGATTTTGAACTAGAGAACTGGCAAGGGTTCTGGCTACACAGCGCCTTTCTGGGATTCTCAACAGACTGCCCACAACGGGTTCTGAACAGGTGTGCCTGTCGGGATCTGAACAGAAGTACCTACACTGGGCTGAGAAAGTGATCAAAGCAGAAGTACATCCCCTCCACTCACAACGGGAGTGCCTTTCAAGTAACTGAAACAAAAGCATCTGCCTGGGATTCTGAACAAGAGTATTTTTAGGCACTGTCCACAGAAGTACTTATCAGAGGCTCTGAACAAGCCTACCTTTCAGGCAAACAGGTTCTGAACAAGAGCACCTTCTGGACAATCCAAACAGTCGTACCTACCAAAGGTTTGGCGCAGGAGTACTTCACTGGCAATCCAAAAAGAAATGCTGATCAAGGGTTATGAACAGGCCTACCTTTCAAGGATACTAAAAGAAAAGCTCATTTCGAGTTTTGAACGAGAGTAATTATCAAGGGATCCTAACAGTAGCATCTTCTCTGGATTCTCAACAGAAGTACCTTTCAGGGATCTAAACAGAAATGCCTTATCTGGCACCTTCCAGGAGATCCACACAGAAATGCCGACATTCGAGTTTTGTTCAGAAATACTTTACAGGGAATCAGAACAGATGCATATTCTCTGGTTCTGAAGCGTAGCGTCCATCAGTAGATCCAAACAGAACCATCCACTCTGGGTTCTGTACATAAGTGTCTTTTTTCGAGCAATCCAGAGGTACCTACCAAAGATTCTACACGACCGGGAGTTCTGAACAGGAGTATATTTCAGGCAATCAAAATAAATACCTACCCACGGTTCTGAACAAGGGTACCTTTCAGGTGATCCAAACAAGTACCTAAACCAGGTTTTGAACAGGGGTACTTTTCAAGAATCCAAACAGAAGTACACTACAAGAAATTCTGAACAGGTAAAAACTTCATGGGATCCTAATGGCAGTACCTCTAAGGAGTTCTAGGCTGAGTTCTTTTCAAGGAGCTTGAGCAACACCTTTGAATCTGATAACTTAAACAGTAGTTTTGAGGGATGAATCTCAGTCAGCGTGTTGCACCCTGCATGACTCACATTCCCAGACTGGCGACTTTGCTTCGATCAGCATCTCGTCTTCACCAGTTTTCCACATTCTATCTGTGTAAAGCACGATGGCGAGGAAGACTGATCTGTCTAGAGGCCAAGAATCAATAAATATCTTACTTCTGATAATAACAAAATTTGCTTTACTTTATACCTCCACCAAGAAAATTATATTTTCATCTGCACCTCCTGGTTTGTTTGTCTGTCGGCAAAAGTGGCCCCACACTACTAAACGCACTTTTAAAAAAACTTTGGTGGTAATCTGGAATGTTCACCATAGATGAACGCATCAAATTCAGACGTGGATTCAGACCAAAAAGCTGATTAAGGACTTTTTTCCCCCACTTTGTTTTAACACTGCGGTTTAATCATTTTCTTTCTTAGTGACATTCTCTTAAAATTCTCAAGAAATAATGCATAGGAATCACACAAAAAATCCTGGCAGATGTAATAATATCTACATATTTATCTGATCTGGTGCAGACCCACATTAAAACCCACATCCAATGAGCCACAGACTGTTCAACCTTGGCACAAGTCTTTGCTCTCTTAAAAGTGCTCCCGTAGTTTAAACTGTCGTTTGTATATGCACACACAATACTTTCATCAATGAAACAGGACTGTTCAACACAATCTTACATAATCGTGCATAATTTCACATAATTCAACATAACTGTACCCCGGACAGCACTTCTAGCGACTGTGGGCTCTCTGAGCCATAGATTCACATCGCAGTTCCTACCAGGGGCTTGACCAGCATCTCGTACACAGGACTGTGGGAGCCACGTAGTCCGCCGCCTTCTTCGCCATCACGTCGGTGGCAGCGGGTTCACTCCCTTGTCCAGCAGCAGGGTGACCAGCTGTCGGCCAACCTCGTGCTCCCCGTCCCCAAAGTGCAGGCAGACGGCATGGAGCAGGGTGCGCCTCTCCCCGTTCTCCGCCCTCCTTGCCTCCTGGATGCGAGCGTCGTCCGACAGGATGTAGCGCATCAACCCCAGTTTCTCTTGCCAGCACAACACGTGGGGTTTTGCGTCATTTCTTGTCAAAGCATTCATGAAATGTACGTTTCTCTGCCAGCACAGCATGTGGGGTTTTGCGTCATTTTCTTGTCAAAGCATTCATAAAATGTACGTTTCTCTGCCAGCACAGCACGTGGGGTTTTGCGTCATTTTCTTGTCAAAGCATTCATGAAATGTACGTTCTCTGCCAGCACAGCACGTGGGGTTTTGCGTCATTTTCTTGTCAAAGCATTCATGAAATGTACGTTTCTCTGCCAGCACAGCATGTGGGGTTTTGCGTCATTTTCTTGTCAAAGCATTCATAAAATGTACGTTTCTCTGCCAGCACAGCATGTGGGTTTTGCGTCATTTTCTTGTCAAAGCATTCATGAAATGTACGTTTCTCTGCCAGCACAGCATGTGGGGTTTTGCGTCATTTTCTTGTCAAAGCATTCATAAAATGTACGTTTCTCTGCCAGCACAACACGTGGGTTTTGCGTCATTTTCTTGTCAAAGCATTCATAAAATGTACGTTTCTCTGCCAGCACAGCATGTGGGGTTTTGCGTCATTTTCTTGTCAAAGCATTCATAAAATGTACGTTTCTCTGCCAGCACAGCACGTGGGGTTTTGCGTCATTTTCTTGTCAAAGCATTCATAAAAATGTACGTTTCTCTGCCAGCACAGCATGTGGGGTTTTGCGTCATTTTCTTGTCAAAGCATTCATAAAATGTACGTTTCTCTGCCAGCACAGCATGTGGGGTTTTGCGTCATTTTCTTGTCAAAGCATTCATAAAATGTAACGTTTCTCTCTGCCAGCAGAGCACATGGGTTTTGCGTCATTTTCTTGTCAAAGCATTCATGAAATGTACGTTTTCTCTGCCAGCACAGCACGTGGGGTTTTGCGTCATTTTCTTGTCAAAGCATTCATGAAATGTACGTTTTCTCTGCCAGCACAGCATGTGGGGTTTTGCGTCATTTTCTTGTCAAAGCATTCATAAAATGTACGTTTCTCTGCCAGCACAGCATGTGGGGTTTTGCGTCATTTTCTTGTCAAAGCATTCATGAAATGTACGTTTCCTGCCAGCACAGCATGTGGGTTTTGCGTCATTTTCTTGTCAAAAGCATTCATGAAATGTACGTTTCTCTGCCAGCACAGCAGTGGGGTTTTGCGTCATTTTCTTGTCAAAGCATTCATGAAATGTACGTTTCTCTGCCAGCACAGCATGTGGGTTTTGCGTCATTTCTGTCAAGCATCAAATGACATTTCTCCCACACAGCAGTGGTTTGCGTCATTCTTGTCAAGCATTCATAAAATGTACGTTTCTCTGCCAGCACACACGTGGGGTTTTGCGTCATTTTCTTGTCAAAGCATTCATAAAATGTACGTTTCTCTGCCATCACAGCACGTGTGGGTTTGCGTCACTTTCTTGTCAAAGCATTCAAAATGTACGTTTCTCTGCCAGCACAGCATGTGGGGTTTTGCGTCATTTTCTTGTCAAAGCATTCATAAAATGTACGTTCTCTGCCAGCACAGCATGTGGGGTTTTGCGTCATTTTCTTGTCAAAGCATTCATGAAATGTACATTTCTCTGCCAGCACAGCATGTGGGTTTGCGTCATTTTCTTGTCAAAGCATTCATAAAATGACGTTTCTCTGCCAGCACAGCACGTGGGGTTTTGCGTCATTTTCTTGTCAAAGCATTCATAAAATGTACGTTTCTCTGCCAGCACAGCATGTGGGGTTTTGCGTCATTTTCTTGTCAAAGCATTCATGAAATGTACGTTTCTCTGCCAGCACAGCATGTGGGGTTTTGCGTCATTTTCTTGTCAAAGCATTCATGAAATGTACGTTTCTCTGCCAGCACAGCACGTGGGGTTTGCGTCATTTTCTTGTCAAAGCATTCATGAAATGTACGTTTCTCTGCCAGCACAGCATGTGGGGTTTTGAGTCATTTTCTTGTCAAAGCATTCATAAAATGTACGTTCTCTTTGTGCCCCTGGGTGCCAACTTTCTTCTGTTCATGTGTGATTATCAACGTGGAATTTTCTTCCAACTTGTCATCATGGGCTGCTTTTAAGTGTATCAAGTGTACGCTGGAGCTGGGTTTATCGCCTGATCCGAACGATGGCCACGAGCCAACAGCAAAGGCGTGGTGGAGAGCATATTGATATACTTACGTCCTGATTCATTGTTAAGATTTTGTGTGTCTGTACATATGAAGCATAAAGAATGCGTCACTAGTGTCACTTCCAGACTATCACCTTGCTCATAAACATGGTGTGTGTGTGGGGGGGGGGGGGGGGGGGGGGCAGGGGGTGGGAGGGTGTGTGGGAAGAGTGTTTGAAAATATTTTGCTGATGGGATTGGTTTACTACTGAGTCTTACACAGGAAGTTTACGCCTTTTCTCTTTCTGTGTTTGTGTATTGTCCTGGTATATTGGTTACTGTGCTGTCGAAAATGAATTTTCCATCTTTTGGACAAATAAAATTGTTATCCTGTTAAAGCATACATTATAAAACGTGGAATAAAATATTTTTTGATTTGACACAAATCTCTCTCGCTCTTTTTTTTTTTTTTTTTTTTAACTGCAAGGCTAGACACATCAGTACAAAATAAGCTGAATGTCATTCTAAAGTGTCAAGATTTGTATACAATCATCCCATGATTCTCTGTGTGTCTGTCTCTCTTTAGTCTCTCTCTCTGTCCTCCACCTCCAACCACCACCACCACCCCCACCTCATCCACCCACATTAACTTCAAACCAAAAGGAATTAAAAAAAACATTTCTGATCTGAAAGGAAAATGTGGTTACAACTTGTTACCGTGTGGTAACCTTCCACAATCGCCCACCTGTGACATTGTAGAGGCAGAGAACAATCTGTTACTGAGGGGCTACAACGGGCTACCCACTGTCTTCTATGTACAACCAGTCCTACTGTTTTGTTGCATTAAGATGATACCAGTAGGAAGACTCCTTGTCACCCACCTGTGATGCAGCACAGCATGATACCAATGTTACCAGGTAGTTCTGATAACGTGATACCGGGGTGTTAACAGCCCCACAATCACCCACCTGTGATACAGCAGAGAAAGAGTAGTACTGGGTGGTTACGATATGAAAAATCAGGTGCTTCAATTACCAAACGGTTTGAATCGTAATTCATCAGGTGAAAGACTCCCCCCCCCCCCCCCCAGTCGCCCACCTGTGATGCAGCAGAGGAAGAGGACGATGTGGTACCAGGTGGTGGCCTCGTCCTCAGGCAGCAGGCTGGCTGGGCTGACCCCTTGCAGGAGGAGAGCCAGCACCAGGTCAGTGACCCAGTGATTTCTGTCGGTCGGGTGGGACTGCTCCATCTGCTCCACCAGGCTGTGAAGGGCGGCGGAACTGGCCTTCAAGGCCATGGCATAACCCACCTGTAAAAAAAAAACAACCCAACAACAAAACCTGTACAGGGTTGTTCTGCAATCCAGCTAAAATCATACAGTTCTCTCTGCCCCACCTACCTACATAGTCTTCAGGGTCTTTCTGTGGCCTCAAACACCTGTAATTCTTTTGTTTTTTAAAAAGACAGTAATTTTCCTAATTGCAATACTTTTGCAACTTTTTGAAGATTTGTAAGAGCCGGCCGTTGGCGCATGAGACTGCTTCGTCGCCATATTTGACAAAGTGAAAGACACATGGCATGCTGGGAAATGTCTTTTTACTGTTTTTGACCAAAACGGTAGCAGACGAAACTTCGCATTTAACAATCTTCTTTTTTCATTTTTTCCCCCCCGTAATATCATTTCTTTGCTGTAACTGCCATAATTTCGTCTTTTTTCCTGTAAAAATTATGGCAAAATTGTACGGGTAAACAAATCTGATAAACATATTGTCTGTGTGGATCATTCTACATCCCACCTTCACACACAGCCATTAGTGTACATTCTGTTGCCCATCTACAAAGATACTGTTTTTAGGGTCATTTCATACCTCAGCTATGCACATATAATCTTCAAAATCATTCCATAGCCTACCTACAGACAGCCTTCAGGGTCATTCTACAGACCACCAACAGATATTCAGCCTTCTGTTTACTTTCATAGCCCATCTACAAACACGCAGCCTTCAAGGTCATTCCATAGCCCATCTACAAACATGCAGCCTTCAAGGTCATTCCATAGCCCATCTACAAACACGCAGCCTTCAAGGTCATTCCATAGCCCATCTACAAACACGCAGCCTTCAAGGTCATTCCATAGCCCATCTACAAACATACAGCCTTCAAGGTCATTTCATAGCTCACCTACAAACATACTGCCTTCAAGGTAGTTCCATGACCTACTTACAGACACACAACTTTGTGTTCATTTCCATAGCCCACCTATATACAGCCTTCAAGGTCATTCCATAGCCCACCTACAAACATACTGCCTTCAAGGTAGTTCCATGACCTACTAACAGACACACGACTTTGTGTTCGTTTCCATAGCCCACCTATAAACAGCCTTCAAAGTCATCCATAGCCCACCTACAAACATACTGCCTTCAAGGTAGTTCCATGACCTACTTACAGACACACAACTTTGTGTTCATTTCCATAGCCTTCAAAGTCATTCCATAGCCCACCTACAAACACACTGCCTTCAGGTCATTCCATGACCTACCTACAGATGTACAGTGTTGTTGTTTTTTTTTCCCCTCAACCTACCTACAATCATACGGTCTTTGGGGTCATTCTGCAGCCCACCTACCTACAAGCTTCAAAGTCATTCCACAGCCAGCTTTACAAACAGCCAGCCTTCAGAGTCATTATGTTCCCCATCTACCAACACGCAGCCTTCATGATCATTCCACATCATACTTGCAAATCAACATACAAAATTTCAAAGGTATCATCAAAAAAAAAACCAAAACAGGTATACCCAACAAAACGGGAAACTGATGACACAGCCTCCTCTGACAGTCTATAAAGGACTGACAACATGGAGGAGAGGAAGGGACTGGGTGGGAGGAGGGGGGGGGGGGGGGGTGGGGGGTGGGGGAGGTCAAATGTCGATCCATTCTGGACTCCGAAGCTCCAAGATTGAAAACAAAAATGCTGGGTTCTTCTTTCTTGCGTGGACGGGCGAGGGACCAGCACACGGTAACATTCAGGCTGTAAGGACCGACCGACCTGCTGAACTTCGCGCACACTCTTCACACATCGGTTCCATCATGCTCTGATCGTGTTTGGGCAAATCCCACGCGAGGCCAAGCAGACAACGGGAGGTCAACACTTTGGTCAGCACGCACACAAACAAAAGAAACAATGCATCCCCGAGACCCCATACATACATTTCCAAGTCCCCTCCAAGTTGACCCCCACCCTCCCTGCTTCCTCCTCCTCCCCCCCCCCCCCCCCCCCCAATCCTTATTGGTCATACAGGACAAAACAGAAAAGCTGTCTCGGGAGGCGTAATGATGTCTAGCCTATTTCTAGCCACATGCAAACTTCTTTACTCTGCGTCGATCAATGCCTGTTCAACAGCATCATAATCTTTTTTCTAAATCTTTCACCGATGTATCTTCTCAGTCCACTGACCTTTTGCTTGCCCTCCTCGTAGGTGTCGGCAAACTTCCAACCAGCCTGCACCAGCGACTGATCGACAACCTTCTCCTCCGGCGGACCCAGAACCAGGAGACGAATGGTTTCCCAGGAGGCACTCCTGCTAAGCGACTCCACAATGCGTGGCCAGCATGGAATCAGGTGGGGCTTCAGGCGTTTCAAACACTGGATCGCTTCTCGGACTGCACATTAGAGATTTTTTTTACCTTTTAACTCATGCATGGAGTCACATGACTACACATTAGTGATTTTTTTTTTACTCATGCATGGAGTCATATCACTGTACACTAGAGATTTTTTTCTTCTTTTTTTCACTCATGGACAGAGTCAGATGAATGCACATTTAGAGATTTTTTTTTCTATTTTTACTCATGAACAGTCACATGACTGCACATTAGAAATCTTTTTCTTTTAACTTATGGATGGAGTCATATTTCTTTCTTTTTTCTTTCTGCGTACGCAGGCTGATACTCCTGCGACACTCCCTGTATAGACAGGCAGTGGAGTTTTGTGTGTATGACCCTTTTTTATCCCGCCATTAAGGCAGCCATACTCCATCTTCGGGAAGGTGCATGCTATGTGTCACGTGTCATCCATACCAACGGCCAAACTGGCCTTCTCTTCCGAAAGTTGGTGATGGGATTTTACGTGTGTGCAAGATGTTATGCGTGCGTTCACACACGGAACCTCGGTTTATAGTCTCATTCGAAGGACTATTATGGGGAATGGAGTCAGAACCAATGTTAACTCCGAGGGAAAAATCCCCCTATACCGAAATTCAAACCCGCAACCCCAGGATCACGAGTCCGGCGCTCTACCAACTGAGCTATCCGGCCCCCGGATGGAGTCATATGACTGCACACTAGAGATTTTTTTTCCCTCTATCACAGCATCACATGATAGCACATCAGAGATTTTTTTTTTTCCAACTCATGGAT
>CM031629.1:5422595-5492595 GCA_018398815.1 Conus ventricosus | reverse complement strand
TCGTCGGTGATCGAGAAGGAGGAGAGGAACGCTGCACGCTTCATTTTGGAAAATATCCAATATGGCGTCTTAAACTCTCGCAACTTCTCGTCGGTGATCGAGAAGGAGGAGAGGAACGCTGCCGATTGGTTGATTTATACTAACAGCCAATGAAATATCAGTTTTTCAAGCAGACGACAAACGAGCGCCTGCAATGATCAGTGAACAGGGTGGGCAGTCCTGCAACTGTGCGGGAGTCTGCCCGCGTTAAGACTCGATAATTGCGGGAAGGAACAGATTTTTGGGGGACTGTTACAAATCCCGCGCTCTAGAGTAAGCTCTGACTTATCCAGGATTTTCCTGAGCAGTGTCACAAATGTTCAAGTAGATTAGCTTTACTCCACAATCTGTCAAATCCATATTTTCCACAGCGGTAAAAAGACACTCACTGGCAAGGGAGGTAAGCATGGAGCACACCTCCTGGATGAAGAGCATCTTCTGGTCGGCATCAGCTTGCTCACTGCCCATGCCCAGCAGGAACTTGTCGCAGGCTTTCACAAACTCCTTCCTCTCCATCAGGCTTTTGCCCAGTCGCCAGTACGGCTGTCGACAGTATCAACACACACACACACATCGTCACATGGATTAGAGGAAACAAAAGTGAAACATACAAGGTGAGCGGAATGAACAGCACAGGTGTAACGCCACTCTGGCAGCATGGAAGATGAGATAGCTTATACAAACAAAACAATTGTTTGTATGTACAATACATATTTCAACTGTCATCCCACATGCAACCCAAGCATGAAAGAAAAGCGCGTATTTCAGATCTGTCTGTCTACTTTGTAAAATTACATGGAAGTTGGGTCTTAATCGAATGTCACAGGCTTATCTGTCACTATCTTAAAGTGTGTTTGAAGTGCAGGTCTCCACAGGGACTGTCCTTGGATGCAGGTGGCGCCATCCTCCGGAGGGGGACGCTCACTCCCTCTGGCTCCACGTCAATGCAATTAACCTGTCATTACAGAACTCAGCAGGAAAACCACACGCATGCAGGATCAGAACTGGCACCGCTGACTGCCACCGCACCGATCAGCAGTATGCAGTGCCCTCCACAGGCGGGTTACCCGAAGACATCCTGACGGTTTCCCCTTGGACTGCAGGCCAGCGCAGAATGTGGCGTGACGTGGAATCCGAGGGACAGCATGGCATTCGGGTTTCACCGTGGCAACACAGAAGATGAGACATTACAGGGGATGGGGGGGGGGGGGATCAAAAAGACACGGTTTGACGCGAGTTAAAATGTGACTTTGACACTTTTCATGAGCGGGCTGCAAAGCAAGACGACGCAGGCGGGAAATCTAAACAGATCTTAATAAATGTTAGCGAACCGCCCAAGAACTGGACAAACAAGTCACAAGACAAAACACAACGCGTTCGACCTTTTAGGTCTTCCTCAGGCAAGACACAAACAAATAATACAACGAAATGAACGAATTGGTACTCAGCTTCGATCTCTTCACTCTTCAGCGCAAGGATGCCAGGCGTTTGAATCTTATTAAAACAAAGGCCAAGACTCCATTCTACAGATCTAGCTGCAAAGTGAGATGACTGCAGGCGGAAATCTAAACAAATCTTAAATAACGCCTGGCATCTTTGCGCTGAAGAGTGAAAGAGATCGAAGCTGAAGAAACCAAATTTGTTCATTTCGTTGTTTTATTTGTTTGTCTTGCCTGAGGAAGACCTAAAAAGGTCGAAGCGCGTTGTGTTTGTCTTGTGACTCGTTTGTCCACGATTCTCTTGGCGGTTTGCTAACATTTATTTAAGACTTCACGAGCAGCTAGTGACACAACAGGAAAATTCACTTTTTCTCACACCGCGGCTCCTACTCATGAAAATGGGGAGTTTGTATTATACTCCCTTTTGGCTAGTATACTACCATGTCAGACAATAGCATTCACGGCAGTTAGTCTGCTCGCCCGGGGCCAAAGTTTTTGTGTGGCTAATGCGTGATAAGAACAGTCACGGGGTGCCCAACCCACTTCCGCCGTCGGAAGAAGCCAGTGTCAGTCTCCCATACCTCATTCATCGAGGCCTGCGCGCAAGGTAACCCCAGAACCTTGGCGCTAGTGGGGAAGGCGGGGCGGCATTAGAGTCTGACATGGTAAGTATACTACCAAACAGGGAGTATAAAAACAAACCCCCCATTTTGGCGTCATATACTGTACCATGTCAGACAATAGCAGAATTCATAGTAAAAGAGGAGGGCGAGTGCCAAAGGGTTCCGGGGGTTACCCGATATGGATCATTACCGCCACAAAGGATATCCCATTAGAACCATCAGCCCTGGTCATGCGGATGTCCCTCAAATAAAATTTTATGAAGGATTCCCGAACGCCAAAAGGGCTGCCTCCAGGAGGGCGCAGGGGAACAGAGTGCTGGAATGCTGCCGAAGTGGCCAGCGCTCTGACCTCATGGCCCGGGGGGACAAGAGGGGGAGGTCCTCGGATGCCTGGAATAGGCAGTTCTGACCGTCTTGGAGGGGCCACCTAGAGACAGTGCCAGCGAGATGTCTTTCGTGTTACTGGGGTTGATGGAAAAAAGAAGACGTCTTTGTGAAACGCGCCGGGGGCGCGAGCGTTCCAGTAGGTGTTAGACATTCGAGAGGGGCAAAGGGCTATGTCCGAAGAGGTGTCGCCCCCTATGTATCCGCCAGCGGGCGATGACGGGGTTTAAGGGGAGGGACTGGCCGGGGTTCCTGGTTCTTAGCTAGGAACTCGGGAAGGAACTTAAGAGAGACGGAGCCGTCCTGTGGAAGGCAATGTCTCTGGGTCCCCGCTAAGGCATGGATCTCGCCTCGCCGTCTGGCGGAAGCGAGGGCGAGGAGAAAGGTAGTCTTCATAGACAGAAGGTCAAAGGGGAATGGAGGACAAAGGCTCAAAGGGGGGTTTATTGAGGACGTCAAGAACAGTGAAGAGGTCCCAAAGGGAACACGTCTAGGGGATTGTGCCTCACGAAGAGAAGCCCCTCTGGAGATCTCTCTGAGAAGGAAATCATTCTCAAAGGAAGGTCCGCCCATTTGGCGGATGGCCCGTGCAGATGGCCGACCTGTACCCCGGATGGAGCTAGCAGAGAGTTAAGGTGGGACGGGAAATTTCCATTTGGATGTTGGGGGGGCGATTGTGAGTGACAGAATTGTTTTTGGGCACCATGAGACCCATTTCCTCCATCTGCAATCGTAAAGGGACTCTGTGCTAGCTCTGCGAGAGGAATGGTAGGTCTCGGGTTCCTGAGAGGCCTCGGCGATGGAGAGGGTATTGAGGACGGAACGGGAAACCTGTCCGTTCGGGAGGAGGATTTGGATGTTCGCACCCGGGCTGACACAGAAGCCAGGCGTGGAGGTGAAGAATCTGGGATTGGCGTGAGGGACGCCCGAAGGGGGTTTCCTGAGCATGTCCCACGGGTGTTAAACTGGAGAGGGGTACGTGAGTGAGGGACTTGAGGTCCGGGAACCAGGACTGAGTGGGCCACCATGGGGCTATGAGAATGAGCCTGGGTCTCTCGAGTCTCGCCTTCCTGATCACCTTGTGGAGGATCGGAAGGGAGGGAAGGCGTAAGCTAGGGGCCGGACCGGGGAAAGGGGAACAGGGCGTCGATGGCATAAGCCTGGTCCGGGCCCGGGGGAGACATACCTGGCAGACGATGGTTGAACCGTGTGGCAAACAGGTCGATCTTTGGGTCTGAACCAATGTTCCCACACGGTCGAAAGGGTAAGCCGGCTGGGGGTCCTTTCCCAAATGTGGAGGACAGACTTGGATCGGCTGAGAGAGTCGCCAGGATTTGTGAGTCCCTGCTATGTGTCTCGCGCGAAGGGTGACCCCCTGCGTGTGAACCCAGCGGAGGAGGCCTCTGTACGGAGGGAGAGGCCGATGGAGTGTGCCCCCCCCCCCCCCCCCCCCTTTGTTGATGAAAACAGGCTACCGAAGTGTTGTCCGTGAAAAGGAGAACAAATCGGTGGGCGACTATGGACTGGAATTGGAGGGGGGGCGAGCCTGCCCGCCTCCAGTTCCAAGATGTTGATGTGAAGACAGCAGTCAGAGGATCCCAAACCCCCGAGGCGTGACTGCTCTCCAGATGGGCCCCCCAGCCCGAGTTGGGGGCGTCCGTGTAAAGTTCCAGGGCCTGGGATGGGAGGGAGAGGGGAACTCCGGGGGCCAGGGGGATGGGCTGAGCCACTCCTCCGTGGCCCAAACGAACCCAAGGCCTAGGGGATGGTCGGTTCCAGCTGTCGTTGGTCTGGGACCAACGACGGCGGAACTCCCTCTGAAGCTGTCGCTTTGGAACTCTGCCTAGGGAATGAGAGGAGACGGGACTCCATCATCCCCAGGAGGGAGGAAAGAGTCCTTGCCGAAGTGAGGAGAGAGGCGAAGGGGGGAAACGAGATCCACTAGGCGAGCGGGACCTCCCGGGGTCGGGGAACTACCAGGAGGTGGTGTCGAAGCTCAGCCCAGGAAGGTAAAATTGCTGACTGGGCGAGAGCTCCCCATTTTGAGGGGTTGGGGGACGAACCCCCAGAGAGGAGCAAAGATGAAGTAGCTTGGAGGTGTGGGATTGGGCTAGGCCTGAGAGGGAGCCAAGACGAGCCAGTCGTCGAGGTAGACAAGAAGGCGAATGCCCTCCTGTCGGCAAGGGCGGCCATCTCCTTGACTACCTTCGTGAAGGGGAAGGGAGCCAGGAGAGTCCGAATGGGAGGGCCTTGAATTGAAACCCCCGGCCCCCCGCCAGACGAAACGAAGGTATCGTCTGGGGGACGGGGGGAAAGAGGATCTGAAGTAAGCATCTTTCAGATCTATAGAGGTGGCCCAGTCCAGATGGTGGATGGAGTCCCTGATCTGGGCTGGGGTCTCCATCTTAAAATCTGGTTGGCCTGGGGAAATCTGTTGAGAGGGGAAAGGTCGAGGATGGCCTCCAGCCGCCCGAGGCTTTGGGACTACAAAGAACGAGAGTAAAAACCCGGGGTTGGGGGGTGGTACCTCGGTGATGGCGCTCTTTTCCCGGGGAAGCTCCTCGATTTCCAGGCAAGGGCCCCGCCTGGGCGGGAGGTGGATCGCTGGGGGAAGGAGGAGGGAGACAGAAGGGGAGGGCGTTCGTGTGCCCAGGGTAGACGGAAAACCCCCCCTGCAGAACAGAAACCACCCAGGGTTGAGACCCATAGCCCGCCACTGGTGAGCATGCCGGGACAGACTGCCTGCCAGGGGGCAGAGGGGCCGAGGTGTGTCGGGGGAAAACGACATTTCCCCGCCCCTTGGAAGGGGGTCCGCTAGTCACCTCCGGGGCCCCGGGGGTGTTGGCCGAACCGAAAATTCTGTTTGGGGGTTTTTTTTGGTTTGGGGGTCGGGTGTTTGGCGGGCCTTGAGGGACGCTGCTTGGGGTAGGGCTGGGGTCTGGCTTTGGGTAGGGCCTGACAAGGAATGGTCTAGAAGGGCGAAAGCTGACGAGGGGTGTGGTCGCAAAAGAAGCGGCCTGTTTGCGCTCCTCGACGGCATGGGAATGACCGCAGAGGAATAGTTTGCCGAAAAGCGGGCTGCTCCTGACCCCGGAATGCAGCGTAAGGCCGCCTTGAGCGCTGGGAGAGATTGGCCTGTGATAGCAAGGCACTCTCACTGCCAGAAGGCAGTTTAAAGTGACCCCGGCTGCGCTGTCCGCCGCAGCCCCAAGGGTGCGCTATCTTGTTGACCAGAAAACGCTTTAGGGGGTCATAAACAGGCTGGGGCCTGCCTCAGTGTCGTCCGGGTCTGAAGACGCTGAGACAATGCCTCCCTCATTTTTGGGCCCGAGTTCCCCGCTCGCTGCAGGAACATGTCAATGAGGGCATGCCCCGCGGTGGTGTGCAGAATGCCAGCCCTGGCGATTTTTGCCCACTCTATCAGGGTTTTGATAGAAAGAGAGGTGGATGTGGGAGGGGGGCGGTTGGGAGTGAGCCTGAGGTCAGCCGGGGAAATGGCAATCTCCTGGGGCCGGATTGGCAGAAAAGAGAGAAAAGACATGAGGGCCTGACGCGAGTCCTTTAGGAATACTCCTACTGGGGCCGCGTTTGGGGGCTGATAAGAAGTCAATCCCCGGTGGGGGAACGGGATGTGCACCCCTGCGAGAGAGGCCGATCTGTCCAACAAAGGATGATGGCTGGGGGCGGCTATCCTTGGCCGTGGGCCGCTGGGTAGGGGGTGACCCAGTGAAACGGGAAAGGGCGAAGATGTTGTTAGAGGGGGGGGATTCCCTAACAACAAATCAGGGCGCCAGCTCTCCAAATGGAAAGGTCCCCAGACTGGGGGAGGAAGTCCTCAAAAACCCCTCCTCCGTTGTGGGTCAGTATGTTCGTGAAGGGGAAGTTCAGGTCCACCTTCGGAAGGCCAGGTCAGGGGTGCGTGGGAGTCGTGAACTCGTTGGGAAGAGGTGGAAAACGAGGACGGGTCCCCCCGGGGGTTCCGTAAATCGGCGTGAAACTAGGGGACTGCCGATCGGACAGCGCCCGAGAGGGGGCCCAGGTCGATCCAGCTCTGGGGGGCCGGAGCCACATGAGACCAAAGATGGAGTCAGGGAAGAGTCAGAGCTAAGCCACTGATTCCTCTCGTGGGAATAGAAACCACCGGGCCCCGGGAGAAAGGAGGGCTGTGGCGGCCCAGAGGCAGAGTCTCCTCGGGGACCCGGGGAACCTTGCGCACCCAGGGAGAGCACTGCCTCCTGCATCTCCCGGGTGGGGTCCGCGCCGGCCCCCTGCGTTTGGGAGAGGGGTCGGTGAGTGTTACGAATCGCCGAGCTCCTGGCCTGTGGTAGCGGACGGGGATGGCTGAGACGACGCGTGAGACTCAAGGGGCGAAAGGTTACCCCTGGCCCCGCTGGTCGATCCTCCCCCCGGAGGAACGGGACCCGCGGACGTTGCCCCCAATAGGGAGCGGAAGAAGTCGGCTCCCCAACGTCCTGTACCCCTAGGGAGATTGAGACGATCGATCGGGGTGGTTCGCACCGTCGGGGGAGGCCGCAGATCCGAGCTAGTCGATGCCTGCGTACCTGACCCGGGATTGTGGCCAGTGGGGGGTTCCACCAAAGACTGGCCACAGTCCCTCCACCGGAGTGTTGACGCTCCTCGTGTCCTGGGTCGTGGCTGAACCCGGACACGGTTGGGGAGAGCGTGATGAGACGGGTGACGTTAGTGGGGAGGTGCTAGCGTCACGAGTCTCAATAGATCGGGTGACGTGCGGTGACTCCGTCCGCGAGTCGCCAAACCCGTGCCGGTCCGGGTCTCGGCAAGGGTCCCCTGGGGGCCCAAGATCCCCCGGACGCGGCATGATAGGATAGGGTCTCCTTACCGGTCGAAGTCGAACAGGCGAACCAGTCGGGAACGGGAAGATTTAGAACGGGCAGGTCCTTTCATGGGAGCCTTTCCCTTTGGGTTTGGGCTTAGGGAAAGAAGCAAATGAAAAACAGTCGGCAATGACTGCCGATTGTCCCTCCGACTGGGACTGACTGTTGGACTTCGATCGCAACGTCGTGTATCCGCCGGTCGGGTTTGAGGGGGAATCGGAATGATGGTCGTGCGTCCCCTGCGCGGGAAACCCCCCCCCCTACACCGACCGTACGCTCATCGTGTGCGTGAGCGGTTTGTCCCGTGGAATCGACACGCGGGCCCCTCCGGGGTAGAGAGCGACTGCCGAAGAGTGGAGCGCCTCGAGCCGTTAGTGTCCTTCAACCAAGTTGGGCACTGGTGGTGGGGAACAAACACGGAACGCCGATCGCAAAGGGGAGACAAGAGGTGGACGAGGGATATAAAGAGCTCAACCAACCCGGGAAGACACTGAAAGTGTAATAAATGTAACGAGATCTCAGTGTTAGATCGAGGGAAAGGGCGATCGTAAGTGACGCGGTTTTTGGCCGGTCGAAACAAAATGGCGGGGAAAGACCGACACAAAATGGCGGAACGACCGGCGAAGAAATGGAAGCCGAGTGGACGACGTGCCCAAATTCGGCGAATCGAGAGGGCCGAATGGAAGGAGAAGACAGAGATTTGGTGAACAAGGGCCGTAAGGCCAAAACTGGGGAGAAAGGGTGAAACCGGCGATGGAGTTCCCCACTTTCGAAGATGAAAAGAGCGAAGGCGAGGTCGCGAGTGCCGAACAAAGGCACAAAAGGCGAAGATCGCGGTTAAACAAATGAATAAAGCCCACACCAAACCAAAAGCCCCACCGATTCAAGAATGAAAGGTGAAGCGCGCAAGCCACAACAAATAAGCAAAGAAGCAAACACAAAGCTATCTGAACACAACGGCAAAGAGAAGGCGAGACGAGCACAAGACTTATCTTGCTTGGCGGGAGGCCGAAGAGGGGTAAAGGGAGACTGACACTGGCTTCTTCCGACGGCGGAAGTGGGTTGGGCACCACGTGACTGTTTTTATCACTGCATTAGCCACACAAAAACTTCGGCCTGGCAGAGCAGACAAAATGCCGTGAATGCTATTGTCTGACATGGTACAGTTATGACGCCAAAAGCAAAAATCGATGAAATTCTATGGGGTTTCCAGTGCACATACCTCTTCTTACCTGGAAAAAAAATCAAAACGCGTTTCCAAAATGGTGCAATCTGACGCAAATCTGCACATCGCCACTTTTTCGGTCCAGCCACAAGAAGATTTTAGTAAAGCCTTTCATCAATATCTTCCGCTTTTTCAGCGGTCTTGCTAATACACAATGCCCAGCCACACAGCTTGTCGTCAACTGATTAGACAAAATTGGCAATTGTTGGGTCTCACCAAGCATAGGAGTTCTTGTGATATAGTGTCTGCTAGCTTTCCAAACACCAAGCAGAAGTCCCAAGAATTCTGACTGTCATCGCAATTGCTGCTCTCACCAACAGAGCTGCCAACCTGCTCATGCGGCTTACAGTAGCATTTCACAATTTTCACAGTAGCATTTCCAATTTGACATAAACAACTTAATTTTGCGCGCGTTCTAAAAAGAAATCGGGCCTATAACCAGTTTTTACGGACCACATTAAAGCTACGTACTCTTAGTATATCTATAAATGTATTATACAGAGATGAAGCAGAGGAAGAGGGCAAATTGTAAAAAAAAAATCTATGTGCTACAGTAAAACCGAAAGCGGAAATGCAGTTCCGACAGACCGATAGAGACGTTACTTAGCGCTGTCCAAACAAAACGAAAGTATATTCGAATTTTTTTGTTTCGCCGTAGCAATTTAATGATCGTAGTAGCGTCGTAGCAAGCATTCTCTTGCGTAGCAAACTACGGCGATATCGTAGCAGTTGGCAGCTATGCACCAAGCATACGAGTTCTTGTGATACAGTGTCTGCTAGCTCACCAAACACGCAACCAGGAGTCCCAAGATTTTTGACTGTCATCTTTTTTCTTTTTTTTTTGGTCTCTGATTTTCTTCCCCCTGAAATGTTTTTTCTCCTCATTTCAAATTTCAGTTTTGCTGAAATTAGTGAATTTGCAGGGAAGTGTGAACCCTCATACTTACCTGTCTAAACAAATGCCTTAATCCTACTTGGTCTTTGGACAGAGAAGTACTCTGTCAAACTACTTTTTGTAGGAAAAATCCTCTCTCTTTAAGAAAACGGGCAGAATGTCAACGGCAAAAACACTCCATACTGTATCGTCATCTATACAGAAAACAACGATATACTGCTCAAGGTTTTGATCCGGTCTTTGCGGTTTCCACAGGAAGTGTTTCTGCTATATTCCTCGTCGATGACAAACCCACTTTTCATGGTAATCTTTAAAGTATTACTTCAAAATGTCTTTCAACCATCAAGTTTGGATTTTCCATCTGAAAATACCACCCCGACCCAATAATCACTCGTTTTCCACAATCTGTTCCCAGAGCAAAACATTGTGAAGGAATGTCACGGTGATTTCTATGCACAGAGAAGCACTCATTTTCCCGCATAATGAAGGCACAACATACAATGGGTAACTCTACCATTAAAGGGGTAAAAACATTTTTCAACTGCAATGGAAAAAAGATCACATGGTAGCTTTTACAAGCACACATGTGTTTACAGACATTGAAAACAGTTACATTTGACAATACACACACATGCATTTTCTCGGACATATGAACACAGTCATGCATAAATACAAAAGCCTGTCCAAGCAATGATCTCACAAAAACTACACACACTCGTATTCCCTGTAATATATATATATATTCAATCTCCACACACAAACACAAACGCGCACACACCAATGCAAACACACAGCCTCGCTGAAAGAAAAGTGTAAATCTAAACCACAGTCACCTTGTGATAGGATGGATCCAACTGGGCACTGGTTTCAGCCATTGTGAATGCAGTCTCATGGTCATTCATGGAGGCACAGACCGTAGCCATGTTGTTGTAGAGAACAGCCAGGTCGTGTGGCATTTCATAGGAGCTGTTCTCAATGGCCGTTATGGCTTGCCAGTAGAAATCGCGTGCTTTCTCACCGTTCTTGGCTCGATGGGCCTGGTTGCCGTCTTTCTTCAGATTGTCGATGCGTTTTCTGAACCCTTCCGCTGAGCACACAAAGTTACACATGTCATCAGCATTTCTATCATTGAGAGTACTTCTACAGCACCTATCCTTTGTAACAGATTCAGGGATGAAAACAGTTTTTAAAAAAAAAGAGGAGATTGGCGGGGATCTGGGAGTTCACCATGGGCCCCCAGTGGGGTACATGGGCAACAGCTCAGCGGGGGTCAGGGGGCGGCGCCCCCTGAAGCTGAAGCATATTTTGTATTAAATATGGCATAAAAATCTTTAGAAATCACTTTCTTGCTTCTAAACAACTCATTCTATAGATCAGCTTTCAACACCATGAGGACTGAGACTGATGTGGAAAGAAACTATGTCAACTGAGACAAACATTAATGATGAATCCTCAGAACTCTAGCTAAAGAACATTTGACAAACGGTGCTTTCAGGACATAAAGAATAAGGCCTGTAGATAAGTAAATCAGAGTGGGAAATCAAACTAAGTAAATCAGATGTATGAAAACGACTGCTGGACTTCAATAAACACAATATGAAAAATGATTACTTTGAAGTCCTTTTAAAAAAAAAACTGAAGCTTTTGGGCCTTAGACCCTTAGTCAGGAAACACTAAACACAAAAAAGAACATAAAAGAACAAATGACATAAAAACAAACTGATGTCACAACAGTACACCCCCCCCCCCCCCCCCCAACTTCCCTCTTACAACTAATCATACCCCCCTCTTGAAAAGTGTGTGTGTGTGTGTGTGTGTGGGGGGGGGGGGGGGGGGGGTGATGTGTGTGTGTGTGTGTGTGTGTGGGGTTGTTTTTGTGTGTGTGTGTGTGAGGTGGGGACGGGGGTGGGGGGGAGGGGGCGAAGTGTGTGGGGTATGTGTGTTGTGGGGTGAGGGTGGGGGTTGGGGGAGGAGGAGGAGGAGTAGAGGAAGTATATGGGTAGTGAGGGGAGTGGGCTGGTGGAAAAGGATTTCATAGGGGGGCTGTTAGCAGACACCTAACAAATGTAGCAAACGTTTGCATTATACCAGGGGAAAAGTGTTACACAATACTGTTGTGACATCAGTTTATTTTGATGTCATTTGTTCTTTTATATTCTTTTCGTCACTTTGACGTTTTTGCCTTGCTTTGAAGACTCTACGAGTGGAAGTACTTAGAGTAGGAGTCAAACTATCTTTGGAAATTAAACGTAGATTGTTGCATACCCAATGATCTGAAAACATGCTGTAATGGTGTGGGAAACACACACATTTTCTGTTGGTGACTGGGACGCTCGATGTGATCTCTGATTGCCACAAAGCCACGACTACCAAAGTAGACACGTTTTTGGCAAGGCTCGCAAAACACTTCAAATTCGCCGTCTTTGTCATGTTTTCTTATTGCATCCGCGACTCTGCAGTCACACACGTCCTTCTGCTGCCACTCGGTCTTCTAGTGGTTCAAATACTTCTTTCTTTTTTTTTTTTTTTTTCGTTTTGTTTGCACTCACTAGCGGCAAACTCTCACTGTGAATCGACGCCATGATGATAAATGATACTGGAAGGAAACAGAATGAGAACTACGCCGTTTGAGAACATTACCGACAGAGAAGAAATTCGCTGTGCAGACAAGTTGAGATCGTTTCTGAGCATCATTCTTCGAATAATTTTTCGGCGGAGACTTTTTCTTTCGGCGGAGATGCGAAAAAATAACGGCGGAGACGGCGGAAACGGCGGAGGAGTTTTCATCCCTGAGATTAATCAAGCTCTAAGCACTTGACAATCTACGCTTCTGTTTACACAGCTGGCTGCCTACCTAGGAAACGCCCACTGAAGAATTGCCTGCTGGTGCTGTATACAGTTGCTTCCCCTGTCAGTCAAATTTGCACTGTTCCCTATCTGCTGTCACTCATGGAGGGTGCACACTACGTGACTACATATCAAACTGGCCTTCACTTTCAAAAGCTAGTGATGAGATTTTGTGCGTGTGAAAGATGTTATGGGTGCTGTCACACATGGAGCCTCAGTTTGGAGTCTCATTTAAAGGATTTTTCGGTAAACGAGTCAGAACCAATGTTAACTCCGAAGGAAAAAAAAGCCCCTGTAGCGACACTCAACCAACTGAGCCATTCCGGCCCAACACAGAACTTCGTTTCACCCTGCCTGTAACTGGTAATCTGTGTGGTAGACCACAGAGTTGCAGTCAACGCTGGCGCCCCAGCTGAAAATCTGGCCTTTTGTCAGCACCCTCGTCATCGATCCTGTGGTGTCAGCATAGTATTTAACAGGTCCCCTCCTCCACATCTGGCATTTTGTCAACCTAACACTTTGTAGTTCTCTTGGTGGATTAGGCCCAGAAGAAACAGTAGCATTTGAAATAAACAAAAAAGGCAGGAAGGAATGGGAAAAATTTCTCCTCAAGTAAGTGAAGTTCATGCACAAAACTCTTCTGACAAGAAATGTACTTTCGCTGCAGCTACCAGTCGATTTCCTCCAGCAATGTCCATCCTGGCAAATTCCATGCTGGCTGCCCTTGAAGTTCTCTAAAAGTACATAATTAGAAAGCACTTGGCACACCAAAAACACCACTACAGTCACATGTTACAAGAACCTGTACTTAAGAACTTCTTGTGTTTTTTTCTTTTTCTAACTTTTGCTACGTTTGTCACATCCATCATATTTCTATGCAACGGGTGATTATAATGTGCCGAAGTCATAGGTGAAACCAGGTCTGCTACACAAGACTGTCACCCTCGTCAAAAGTATTCATCAGGAGCAGCTGCTTATAATTTCAGCAGTTTCTGAACAATGTTGAAACTACAGCAGTATCAGAAGTTACACACACACAGACACACACACACACCACACCACACATACACACACACACACACATACACACGTTTCACTCTGAAAGAGCAAGCGCATGGCCCTTTTCTCTCCCTCTGTCTCCCTTCCTTCTTTTATTTTTTTTTCTTAATTTTTGACGGAGGTAAAAAGATCAGACTAGACTGACACCGCCAACTTCACAAGGATGGACAAGGTTTGGGAAAGGGAAGACAAAGGACCATGGAAAGACCAAAACCGAGTCCCAAAGCCAGACAGACAAGATGACTCGAGCAAGGAGAAAAACAGCTGAGCAAACACCACAGGGACCCAAACGACGGCGAGGCACAAAACCTTTTATGGACATCTTCAAAGACAGTCCCCTTTCTAAGGATGCACAAGAGAGAAAGGTTGGACAACTTTAAGAACAAGGAGGATCGTCCACCGAATCACAAGCACACTAAAAAGTAAACAAAAAAATGTAAGTGTGACTGCTTGGTTTGACACAAATGCAGTAAAATACGAGAAAGGATTAAAACCCACCTCATATTTAGCCGAAGGAGTGTCCCAGTTGACACACAGTTCTTTAGGCTAACGGCCTGAACCGCGGGAATATCCCGGTGGGAAACCGTCTAGCCTGAGCCCTGCCGGTGAAAGCAGGTGAGCACATCCTCAAAGAAAACAAATTCCCCGGTTGTTCTTCTTCACTTAAAAGGTGCCGAGGGATTGGAGGAGGCGAGTGGGGGGGGGGGGGGGGGGGGGGGAGGAGGGGAGAGGGGGGGTAGTCCCCACTCCTCAGAACCAATATCAAACCAGAGTAGCTGGGAGAAGCATGCAGCCCTCTAGCCAAAACTGGTCGTCTGTCATGAAGGCTGACATGACTCAAGTTGTAAGGCTCTAAAGGGAACATTTAGAGCAAAAGACGCAGATCACGCGAGTGTAGACTCAAAAGATTTTAATACTATCCAGCCGCGGGCGGCACGCACACGGCACAATTCCCTGCTCCCATATGCTCGTGTATGGCGCTCAGTCCCTGCCTACGTGCATACTTCACCACTTTTTAATTTTTTTTTTATGGCAGCTACACAACAACTGACAGTGTTGTGCTAGGTGTCACAGGAAAGGACAAACACACAACTAACTGAACTTAGTAATTTTGAATCACTTACTTCTAAGGTGTAGACGCGATTGTCCGTTAAAAAGCATGGCTGACAAGTAAAAAAAATTCTTTGTTTACATTCTAATCAATTTTTTTACAACACGCTGTCAGAATCAGAAGCAAACAGGTAAGTGACATCGCGATTGTTTGCATTGACCATGTTTTGATCAAATGCATGTGTTTGAATCTTCTTTATTAGCCTTATCAGCAACCACGTGTGAGGCGGTATCTGCTACAGTTGATGTTGATGATTCGTCATCAGAATCATTATTTTTCAGCTGCATCTTCAAATAAATCACGTTCCTCTTCTCTCTTGTAGTTATCAATACCTCTATCACTGCCCTCATCATCAGATCCACTTTGTAATGTAATTTCAAGCGCTTCATACAGTGAGAAATTGGTACCACCCCTTCGCCTGACCATTTTTCTGGCACAGGAAATCCCAGCCACACTTAGCGGGATAGCCGAGTGCCAGTTCCTTTGTTTCAAAGCTGCTGGGGTCATCCAAGTTCACCCTCGGCGGACACAGCTGGTAAAGGTTAATAGCAACATGATGGGCAGATGTGTAGATCTGCATCCAAAGAAGAGGGAATGGAGGACAATGAAAGAGACTCCACTGAGTACGATGGTGGAATTAAAAGCTGGAGGGAGACGGCAATAAAGCACAAACTGCAGAAATTTACAGACATAATTCTCCCTTGTGAAGGATGAGAGAAAGAAGCTTCCTCACCTGAAATGAAAGCATGCCCAAAACGCCTGGAAAAGCCATCAATTTCTACTTTTTTTTCCCCCTGAACAAATGAGGTTATTCTGGGACGGTAGGCATCGCTGGAGTTGCTGACATCTGTGCCAGCATTAAACTACTGTTCCCAGGACCTGAGGAGAAGGGGGCTAGGGACCTGCTTGCCACAGATCATCCTTAAAAGCCTCATTACAGGCAAGGCGATCTCAAAACACAATTGATGTCACACTTCACAAAATAGTATACTTGATAGGCAGCATCAATGGCATACATGCAGCATTAATGGCATACATGCAGCATTAATGGCATACAGTAGCAACAATGGCATGTAGGCAGCATTAATGGCATACTTTTCAACATAGCCCCCCATATTTATTAAGAATTTGGTGAGGCTGAAATTTTTTTTTTTTTTCTAAAGGAACATTTATAGTATAGGATAGTGCTGCAAGAAACGCTTGCAGAAATGTAGAGAGGCAAACAAAACCGACGTTCATGGAAAATTCCGAGTCTGATTTACACACACACACACAACACACACACTTATACACAAACACACACACCACGGCTGTTCAGAGCAAGCCACTTAGTTTTGAGAGTAAGGGGAGTTTATAGCTCGCCCACAGCTGCAGAATCCAAGCCGTGAAAGCAGGTCAGGGAAAGGGGTGTTTTCTGCAGGCCGCTCCCACCAGCCAGCTAACTGTGCTGTACTCGGCGAACTGAATGTCATCTGTGTAAAGCCGGTCTGGCAACAATCTGTTCGGCATTGCTGAGCGGCCATTACAAGTGGGGCTGTTAGTTTGATAATTAGTAGTTGTCATGAAAAATGTAATATATCTGTGCTTTTGAGATGACTGAATAGGCAAAATCCCGACAATTCTTTTAATACCAAACTCGACTAGGTTGATTTTCCTGTAGATAATGTAGATACGGCATGAAAGCTTGTACACAAGTGGTCAGGCAATATTCAAACTATGACAACACACACACACAATTGTGCAAAAATGACGTCATCACTTTCTGGGAACTTAATTTTCCCTAATTAACTAGTACACAAGTTTGATATATGCCTCTGCTTGAACTACAACAACAAAACTGTTGGATTAGAAATGTGTAAGCCTTGTTTGTTCGGCCCTTTAACTAAGTGTCTCGAATGGGACGGAAAAATAAAGCTGTGACACACACACACACGACACACACACACACACACACACACACACACACACATACACACACTCTGCCTTTCACAAAGACCCACTTGGTGTCTTCAAAGCAGCCACCAGGAAACTAATGGTCCTCTTGAACTTGCTGGGCAAATACTCGTGAGGTTTCTTGCCAGCGCGATCCACAACACTGGGCGAAGCCCCGTTCATGACCAGCAGCTTGATCATCTCCTCATGGAGGTCACGGATTGGGCTCATCTTGGCAAGAACATGGAGGGCAGTATCACCTCGGCTGTCGGCGCTGTCTAGATCAAAGGACTCAGCGTCTGGTGTTCTCAACATCCATCGGAGCAGCTCACATGTGCCTGGGCACCACAAACAGCAAGTGATTAAGTAATGTTGCTTGTAGCCCAGCCGACTGCAAAGGGCCATAAACACGGCTGTCACTGCGTCCAAGCCAACTCACAAGTCATCGAACAAAAATTTTAAGGAAAAAAAAAAAATCACACAACCCTTTAAAATACTTCATCTAAAAACACAATGGAACCTTTGTTAAAAATCTTTCTTTCATTAATCTTAGATGAGATGAAAAATGTTAATCTCTTTTCAGAAATTCAAAGATCACATCCGGTGGGACATCTCTGAACAAGGTTTTCATGGAGTCTGCTGTAAAATATCTATGTCTCACATCATGCCCATAAACAACAATTTATGGACAAACAAAAGGAGGGAACAAGGACAGGTTCACAATGTCTCACATGCACACACACACGCACACACACACATCAGGACTTAAAATACTCACCCGTCCAATTGTCAGGGACAACTAAACCTTATGAAGGACAAGTTTAAAGGCCCTCTTCACTTGTCGATTGGGAAGCCAATTTCTGACTGTGTCGGTGAAAGGTTGACTGAACAGTCAACTTCTGAAGTTTGAGGTAGACTGATCATACTTTCCTCCTCCACTTTTCACAACACTAATGCACAATTTCCCGACCGCATCCCCAAATTTTTTTTCATTACAAACCTCTTCAATTTGGTGTCTTACTGAAACAAGACATATCTTTTTTTAAAAAATGCTTCAGCAGCATGCAGGCACTGTACTCAGTTCTTTGCTTTTTAAATGTATGTAGATATGAACTGGATTTACTTTGGAATCTTGTCTGTGTGTGTGTGCCGAGGTGGGTGAGAGAGATTATGTACAAAGAACAACATGGAGACTTCATCAATGTAAATTAGGCCAGGAATGGGAGAACATTTATTCTTTAGATTTCCATTTCTTATACACTCATACAAAGTGGGAAACATTTCTTTTGCCATTCATATTCTTTATGAATGGTGAAAGAAGTTTTCTCAACATGGTATGCCTAATTTCTCCTTCTCAAGCCTCCACCACATATGTGAAGACAATGTTGAATTATCTATAGTTACTTTCATTAACTGTCTCTTAACTTCAGTAAATGTTTTATTTCAAAAAGCAAATCTCTTCTAGCTTTGCAGTCCCAATGCTCCAGTGATTGTAAAACAGATTTCGAATCAACACACAGTAGGATTTTATATAAAGCAATTGGTATATCATATATGTACATCAAAGCCTTCAGTATTGCATATCATTTTGAGGTATAAATTGAAAACCCCTTTCCGAAATGATATGATTTCCTGACATTTAAAGTTGGTATTATAAATCCAGAACCACTGTCACAGGATTCCATTACCGACCCATCTGTAAACACTTTTAAATGATTGGGATAGCTTTGTTTCATAACTCTAGGTATAAGAATTGATTTTTGTTGGGTCCCATTTCACTGTGGCATAAAGTGGAATGAAATAGCAGACAGTCTTGCAAAAAGGAGCAAATAGAAACGCTGAAAATTTATTTTAAAAAATCCCTTAGATTTGTCCTTTTGTGAATTAATCCAAATTCTGGAAAAGTATATACATAAGCAGAATTTCAGTCAAAACATGGCTACTTTACCATTATGCCCAAGGCACATTGTTAGATTAATTAAAAAATTGAGGCTGAATAATTGTAACACGAAATATTCTCATGGTACTACTTGTGTCTGCAGATAAAACATTTCTGTGCGTCATCTTTTGTTTGAATGCTCAGTGTTGACCTCGCTCTATCAGGAGAAAAGTATTGTGATGAAAAACTTTGATAATGTCAATACTGTCATATATGGTTCATGTGTTGTTGAAATTGCCATGGTTATTTCGCTGTCAGAGGTTGCAAAATTTTTGTAAAGATCACAACTTTGTGTGCCATTAGGGTATTTCACTTATGTAAATATGCACATATCAGATATGGCTTTGCAAGTACTAGGTATGTTGAGTGTGAAGGTTTTTATTTCTTTCTTCTTTTTTAAAAATTTTTTTAACAAGTGTCTAATATCATCTGGTGATGAAAAGACATTAAATAAACCACTGAACTGAACTGAACTGATCTTAACTTCAGGAGGGCAGGTAGAAGTTTGAGGGGATAAGTCAATAACATTATCTATTTGTCCCCAAAATTACCTGGGAGTTTCTGGCTCTGCACATGTACAAAACCATGCACACACATACACACTCACATATACACATACACATGCACATTCAGAATTGCTGTCACTATGGTGCTTTCTTTTTTCTTCGATGTTTTACAATTTCTCAACACCGATGCAATCTTCTTCAACCTTTGCTCCACACTAGCAGCGTCTTCAAACCAATCAGATTCTTTATTTGTGTACCACGTGGGCCATCCGAAGGCACTGCCCACTGACTGCAGCCACAAATAATGAGACTTTGATACAGAGACAGAACACTGGTCTGCACATGCGGACAGGTCAAGCTTGCTCCACATGTACACTTGATACTGTGACCCTGTCACCTTCACCCCTGACTCCAACACCATATTAAGTCAAACTGGGTCAGCTTATCTCTCTCTCTCTCTCTCTCTCTCTCTCTCTCTCTCTCTCACACACACACCATGCAAAGCCTAGCTCTTCTGTACCCCCTCAAACCTTTCACATGGTGTAACAGTAGACATATTTGAGCTCAAATCAACAATTCCTCAAAAAACTCATCGCTCTACAGACTTTGCATTCATTAACATCCCAGCACAATCAAATTCGTAACCAATTCTGCATCAGTATAAACAAACACCATTTTGTCAAGGGGTGAAAGGCATACAAACACAAAAATTCCTATTTCCGAAGGACGCTACAACAGTTCACAACGCTTGTCTTTACTTAATGTGATATTCCAGATCTACATCCTGGGAAACCGGTCAATGGCCATCTTCCCTTCACGCAGGCCATGTGTGTGAGGTTTCTTACCATACTTAATGGCCAGCTTGGTCAGATGCACCGCCAGGGGTCACGGCTTCGCTTCCCTACATTTCCCTTGTGGACTATGATGAACAGTGCCAGGGCATCTCCCCACTGTTTGATCAACCGGGGAGACAGGCTCTCATACAACTGCAACAAAGGAGAGCACTTTTTTTTTTTAATCAGTGCTCAACAAAAATAAGGACGATGACAAAAACAATCATGATATCCCTTTTAAGACCATAGCAGACAATTAACATAAAATAGAAATTTCAATTTAAAAAAAAAAAGAATTAGTGGAAATGTTCTTTCTCCCACAAAATCTGAGGAACAGAGAGAAAGAGGCAGTGTGTAGGCAGAAACAGCAAGACAGGCTGACAGAGAGATTCAGTGTCTAGGCAGAAACAGCAAGACAGGCTGACAGAGACTGAGTGTGTAGGCAGAAACGGCAGGACAGGTCGACAGAGACTGAGTGTGTAGGCAGAAACGGCAAGACATGCTGACAGAGAGACTGAGTGTGTAGGCAGAAACGGCAAGACAGGCTGACAGAGGGACTCAGTGTGTAGGCAGAAACGGCAAGACAGGCTGACAGACAGACAGAGTGTGTAGGCAGAAACAGCAAGACAGGCTGACAGAGAGACTCAGCGTGTAGGCAGAAACGGCAAGACAGGCTGACAGAAAGACCGAGTGTGTAGGCAGAAACAGCAAGACAGGCTGACAGACAGACTGAGTGTGTATGCAGAAACGGCAAGACAGGCTGACAGAAAGTGTGTAGGCAGAAACGGCAAGACAGGCTGACAGAAAGACTGAGTGTGTAGGCAGAAACGGCAAGACAGGCTGACAAACAGAATCAGTGTGTAGGCAGAAACAGCAAGACAGGCTGACAGACAGACTGAGTGTGTAGGCCGAAACAGCAAGACAGGCTGACAGGCAGACTGAGTGTGTAGGCAGAAACTGCAAGACAGGCTGACAGAGACTGAGTGTGTAGGCAGAAACTGCAAGACAGGCTGACAGAGAGACTGAGTGTGTAGGCAGAGACAGCAAGACAGGCTGACAGAGAGACTGAGTGTGTAGGCAGAAACGGCAAGACAGGCTGACAGAGAGACTGAGTGTGTGGGCAGAAACGGCAAGACAGGCTGACAGAGAGACTGAGTGTGTAGGCAGAAACAGCAAGACAGGCTGACAGAGACTTGACTCACCTCCTCCACATGAATCGAAGAACAGTCCACCTGTGTTGGACAGGCCCGCACCAGACCGCAGATGGGGGGTAAGACCCCGCCCAGCCCCACAGTAACCAGCGCCATCCCCACCCACCCCTGCTGCTCTGCCAGCTTAGACAGGATGCTTGTCCACACGGCCGAGGTCTTTGGGATGGCGGGTTCGATGGCCACCATGTCCAGCAGATCTTTAGGAGGGTAGGCTCTTTTCAGTGGATCTGTTTGCACAAGGAATACTCAAACCATTTCTCTTCAACTCAGACCTCCGGAGCGATGCAAGAATGAATTTTTTTCTTAAATGAATCAAGCTTTTTTTTTTTTAATCTCAACTTGAATCCAGTTTAATGACAAGTGGCAACAACTTAACAGCCCAGGCAACACTGAATTAACAATTGCTACGTCAGACATTAATCTTGACCACACAAACGTAACTGAAGTCAACTCAGACTTGGACGACAATGATCCAGGTGATGCAGGTGTGGTAAGACACAGTGGATGTGCAAAACCATTACAGAGCAGGATAGTGACCACAGTCGTCGGTCACAAATGTCAGTAAGACAGACATGTGACAATCATGCTACATCCAGAAACTGATTTGGCAATTTCTTTTTGATTAAAACAGCACTGTAGTTTGTAAAGAAAATTATTCTGCTGGATAGACTGCTATTAACAGCCTGCTAGACTGAAATTATTTCCCTGATAGACTGCAATTAACAGCCTGCTAGACTGAAATTATTTCCCTGATAGACTGCAATTAACAGCCTCCTAGACTGAAATTATTTCCCTGATAGACTGCAATTAACCCCTTGACTGCCGCTATTTTGTATCAGATTTGCACTTCTGTGTGCCGGAGCAAAATTTGACTTTTTGCGGTAGGTTCACTAATTTGATCAGTGCTCATTTATTTGTGGAGATATCTCTTAGATTTTGTGCATGTTTTCTTCTCATACCCAGGGCTATAAAACCTGCAAATAATATTTGATTTTGTTCATTCTGAGTATAATAAATAATCTTATAATTCAACTTTTAAAAAAATTATATTTTGCAAGCATACAAAAACCCACAGCAGCAAAACAAAAAACATACAAACCCAGCCAAAAGTGGTTTTAGTGTTTACTGAACACCTGTGTAAATATTTGGTAGTGAATTTACAACCCACAATTGTTGTTTTATATGATAAATTTATGCATTTCTGGGGTACAGTACAATCCAGGTATCAAGGGACACAATTTTGTTTTCTTGGGTAGGTTCACTGATATGCCCAGTGCTCTTTCAATTCTTGACATATATCTTAGACACTTGGGAAATTTTCTTGTTATATCCTTGGCTACAACCAGATATCACAATAGTTTGATTTTGTTTGTAATGAGTAGACCAAAAATATATATAATGATGAATGTTTTGTTTGAAAAACAGACACTTTCAGAACATAAACAAAACTATAGCACTAAAATCACAATGAAATACCACAAAAACTGGTGTTAGTATCCTTTGAACTTCAGGACAAACATCTGTATTCACAATAAAGCTTGACAATGCATAAAATGTTTAGCAACCCATATCATAGGGGGCAATCCAGCCCAGCTAACGTGGGAAAGAAGAAGGGAATTGAACATTATCCACAGCATCAGTCTGCACATCTTGCAAGCCTCTTTGGAATTGGTCTTGTTTAGCAGAGATGAACTAACAATAACAACACTAAGTGTTCCAATTATTCTGTCAGTTTTCTTTCACACATGTGGTTTGGTTCACTCATGAACTAAGTGCGATTGATAAAAAGCCATTACCACAGAAGGTAATAAATAAAACATTGCAAAACCAACCACCACCCCCAAAAACAGAGACTGCTAAAGATAGGACTGAGCTACAAAAGGCCACACCACAGATGATGAAAGCACACTAACAACTGAAAAATACACTGGTGTCGCAGAGAATACACCACACCACAGAACCTATGGACAGAAGGATCAGGATCCACACTACTGCCAGTAAATGCAAGTTATAGTTGACTGACACACATTTGGGTACACACACACACACACACACACCACACACACACACACACACACACTGTGCACAAGCACCAATTCAAAAGCAACACACACACACACACACACACACGCATGTACACACACACACACACACACACACACATGTACACACACACACACAGCACCACATGCAAAAGCACCACACACACACACCATGCACAAACACTACACAAACACCACACACACACACACACACACACACACACACGCACACATACACACTCACAAGCACACACACACTCACAAGCACACACACACTCACAAGCACACACACACACACACACACACACACACACACACACACACACACCACAAAAACAACTCCACGAAATCCATGGGCTTGAAATTGCCAATGTTTACCTTGATACCTGGGTCACCCATGAAAGAAAGGTCGAGATTTGGGCAATCAGCACTAGCCTCTGTCCATTCTGAAACAAGTTCCGACTGACGAGTGCCACGCCCTCTTCCTCTGCCACGCCCCCTCACACTGGACCCTCGCCGTTGTCCAAAACCCCTTCTCTTCCTCGACTCTCCTCCCGACCTCTCATGAAAGGAGGGAGGGGGCACTTGACATACACGGAATCGGCTCGTCACTCTCCGATTCAGCCCTACTTGCGCCGGTATCGCTCGGTTTGAAGTTGGGGATCAGCTTTGTCATCAACACCAACCTCCGATAGCAAAGGGTGGTGTTGATTGTGATCACTTTATTCCTCCCCGAATCGCTTCATTCCACTTCTTTGAAGTCTTCGTCATCGCTTTCACGGTCTCGGATAACTTCTTGAAGCACTTCAAGAGCATTAGATCATTTGAAAACGGCATGCGCCTGATCGAACTGCCTGCTCGACTCGCCATCTTCAACCGAGAATAACTCTCCGAACTTTGCCGAAGTTATTGACCGAATGGACGCGAGCCGGTCAGTCAGCTGACTCGCGAAAGGGAAGAAACCGTCCTTTAGGGTCCCTGGAACCATTTAATCCATTTTTTCTCCTTGTCTCCCTTCTTTAAATCGCCGAATTTTGATGATCAAATTATCTCGAACGCCGTTCGTTCAAGGGCACACAGCTTTCCCGAAACCATCTCGAACGCCGTTCGTGCCAGGGCAGTCAAGGGGTTAACAGTCTCTGATGGACTGCAATTAACAGCCTCCTAGACTGAAATTATTTCTATGATAGACAAATTAACAGCCTGCTAGACTGAAATTATTTCCCTGATAGACTGCAATTAACGGCCTGCTAGACTGAAATTATTTCCCTGATAGACTGCAATTAACAGTCTCTGATGGACTGCAATTAACAGCCTCCTAGACTGAAATTATTTCTATGATAGACTGCAATTAACAGCCCGCTAGACTGAAATTATTTCCCTGATAGACTTCAATTAACGGCCTGCTAGACTGAAATTATTTCTATGATAGACTTCAATTAACAGCCAGCTAGACTGAAATTATTTCCCTGATAGACTTCAATTAACAGCCAGCTAGACTGAAATTATTTCCCAGACAGACTGCAATTAACAGCCTGCTAGACTGAAATTATTTCCCTGATAGACTGCAATTAACGGCCTGCTAGACTGAAATTATTTCTATGATAGACTTCAATCAACAGCCTGCTAGACTGAAATTATTTCCCTGATAGACTGCAATTAACAGCCTGCTAGACTGAAATTATTTCCCTGATAGACTGCAATTAACGGCCGGCTAGACTGAAATTATTTTGATGATAGACTTCAATCAACAGCCTGCTAGACTGAAATTATTTCCCTGATAGACTGCAATTAACAGCCTGCTAGACTGAAATTATTTCCCCGATAGACTGCAATTAACGGCCGGCTAGACTGAAATTATTTCCCTGATAGACTGCAATTAACGGCCCGCTAGACTGAAATTATTTCCCTGATAGACTGCAATTAACAGCCTCCTAGGCTGAAATTATTTCCCTGATAGACTTCAATCAACAGCCTGCTAGACTGAAATTATTTCCCTGATAGACTGCAATTAACAACCTGCTAGACTGAAATTATTTCCCAGACTGCAATTAACGGCCGGCTAGAATGCTATCACCAGTCTGCTACATGTATAGCAATGTACAGCTGATCTAAATGTAATACAAAACTTACCAGGCCGCAACCAGAAGCGCACCCAACAGTTGTGATTCAGAGTACCTAACAGCAATAAACGACATGAACAGCTCATCTAACTAGGATCCACCCTTGAGTGGAACGAGCGGTTTATCGGACTGCCTTACACTCTCAGCCTCAGTGTGCCACTTTACGATATGATCATCTAACAGCTGCAAACAACATGCCTGGCTGCCATCAATGGCAAGATCAACAGCTCACCTGCCTGTACCTCCAGCAAGGCTTTGCCAAGGAGCTGGCTGCACTCCACAATGAAGCGGACGACGTCTGCATCGCACATGTCCCTACACTGCTCCATGCCTCTCAGCAGGAAGGAGGCGGCCACTGCATCGTTGCCTTCCCCTTTCATAGCCATGCTCATCAGCATATAGCCCTGAGGTCACACACAATCAGGAGTCAATCAGTCTCAGTTTCACCCAATGGTAATGCACTCAAATCTAGCAGACTTTTTCATCATCTCATAACATAACATGCTGGTCGGGTTTTTTTCTGTTTTGTTTTTTTAAAATTCAACAGGCTTTGCACTCAATAAAGTGTATGGCTCTCACACTGGTCTGAAGCCAAACTCATGGGTGGGAGTGAGAAATGTTTGTAATTCTTAAAAGTTTGCGGCCGACGGTCCAGGGGCCGCTTAAGGCCTCTGGTGGGATGCAAGGGCAACGTCCTACTGTGTTCTCCTTTGATACAAAACAAAAAACAAAACACACAACAACAAAATCGCCAAAACGCCAACACGGAAATCCGTATAATACACAACTACTCCCACCCATTCCAACTCTAACAAAAGCATACGGCTCTCAAAATCGGACTGAAACCAAATTCTAGGTTTAAGCCGTTGAAAACATGGAAAAATCTTCTCCACTGATTACAATACGAATCCAGGAGCACAGCTGGCGATTTGACCTTCCAAGCCAG
Source organism: Conus ventricosus (assembly GCA_018398815.1). Lineage (NCBI taxonomy): Eukaryota > Metazoa > Mollusca > Gastropoda > Neogastropoda > Conidae > Conus > Conus ventricosus. The sequence continues at coordinate 5,466,585 of CM031629.1, read as the reverse complement.
CCATCTACTGGCCATTCTGCAACGCTTGTGTTCTTTCCAGGTGGGCTTGGAAACCATACAGTTCTCTGGGAAGAGACTTCCAAGGATTAAACTGGGCTTACCTTTACCAAGGTTGACCTTTTCTTTTAAGCTGGCCAAAACATGGTTCAATAACAAAAACAACAACAAATACAAAAAAGGGCTCCTGAAAGTGGAGATGAACTCAGCTGAGCATGACGTTTTTAAACACGAACTTCAGTGACTAAACATCCACAGACTTCAAGGTTTCCTTTCCAATTCCTTACTCACGAATCGACTTGTTTTTTTCCTCCTATGAAATGTTTCCATTTCCTTACTCACTAATTGACGCATTTCTCCTCTTATGAAATCAGTATTCACTCTGATTTCACTCAAGTGAATTTCACATTCAGATGATGTTTAAATCATCTGCATATGACAAGACCGTTTCTCCACTATCAATACATGCACACTGGGTACCAAGCCTACCATGACTTCCATGCAATCGTTTCATCTCTGCTGCTGATGCAGATTTAGATACGAAACAAGTATTTTCCCTATAACTTTAAAAGTTAGGAAAAAAAAAAGAAAGAAAGAAAACCGATCACCTGGTGGAACTGCACTAAAAGAATCCATCCTTATTAATGTTCTTACTTCTTTAGGAGAAGGGGGTGAAGATTGGTGGAGGGGGGTGGGGGGGGGGGGGGGGGGGCAATTTCTTCTTTCCATGACAAATACCAATGAAACATCTGCAGCAGTTTTCACTGACCAGCTTGCAAACCCTGTTTGAAATCCGGGATGATTTCCACAAAAGCACTGCTTCATTTTTCAGTGTGTGTGTGTGTGTATGTGTATGTGTGTGTGTGTGTGTGTGTGTGTGTGTGTGTGTGCGTGCGTGTGTGCATTTTGTTTCAAACTGAATTTTTAACAAAACTTGGTCTGGAACTCCTCCCTTGATGCAGTAAGATAAGGTAATGTTGCTTAGAGCCCAGTCAACCACAAAGGACCACATCATGGCCCTCATCGTGCTGATGTCAATTAACAAGTCATTCAACAACAAAAAAAGAAACCTCATTCACACAACCCTTTCAAAATACACCTAAAAACACACTCGAAATTTTGTTAAAAAAATGTCGATCTTTTTCAGAAATTCAAAGATCACATCTCTGAACAAGGTTTTCATGGAGGCAGGCAGTTCTTTAACGGTAAGCATAAACTTGAAATAACACAAACTGGACTGGTGACAGTACCTCGGCTCCATCGTGCATGGCCAGGAGGTAGTAAAGAATCCTGACTGACAACCACTGGACATAAGCGGAGGTGGCTGAAGTGGGGGATGATGGGTATGTGTGTGTGTGTGTGTGTGTGTGTGTGTGTGTGTGTGTGTGTGTGTGTGTGTGTGTGTGTGTGTGGAGGGCAGGAAATTTGTACAGCATCACACACTTAGCGTGATTGTCACATTCGACGGCGCCGGTTGGCTGACAATTGGTACCTTTTTTTTTCTTCTTTTTTTTTCTTTTTGATTGCTGGTAGTGTGCATCTATAGTTTTACAATCTAGCGGAATCTCTGACCCGTACCAACCTCCACATACTCTGGCTCGATCTCAGTCGTGGCCAGAGCAGCCTTGAAAGCCTCCAGCCAGAGCTTCTGCTTCATCAAGCTCTCTGCGTAACTGCTGACCAGGTCCAAAAACTCCCTCAGACCCACAATGTTGGCCAGTTTGGTGGCCACGATGGCCACATGGTACGAATTGGACGCGCCCTGGTACTGCTTCTTCTTCATCATTTCTTCTGCGTCGGCCATCGCTGCGTGGTACATCATGACAGCGTTCATACCTGAAAAAGAGAAGACTGTGAAGATGGTAAGGGAAAAAGCTTATTTGTGACATTTACTACAAAAAGATGAAAAGGAACAGTAACTCTGGATTTTTTTTTTCTTTTCTTCCATCATTTCCTCCATACCGGTCACTGGGGGCATGGTGCATCAGGACCATGTTCTTGTCCGTAACAAGCTGCTGATGCTCAGAGAAATGATTCTTTATGAGTGAAACAAAAGAACAATAATAAATTTTTGCTTTTTCTCATACTAATTACTTACATGTCCAAACAAATGCCTTTTCCCCACTTGTTGTTGTACAATGCTGTATTACCAGGATAAAAACAAAAATCTTCCGAATGAAACATTTTAAAATCTTGATTAAAAAAAAAAATCATCTAATAATAAACTGCAAGTCAACATATAGGCCATACTTAAACATGTCAGCGACTAGAATGGATTCTCAGAAAAGCAGGAGCACACTAAGGGTTTCTGGCTAGTCACATTGTATCTGGAGCTCTAAGGCAGACACTGGGATTTTGAATCCCTCTTGCACCCAACGCAGACGTCGGCATTTTCACTGTCCATCTTCCTGTGTTGCTGTTCTTCTTGTACTGATCAGTACTACACTGGTAGTATTGAGCACATTTCTTGAGACAGCTTTACCCTTTCTGCCCCACCACCTCTGGTGGATGTGGAAGTTAAAATCCTGAATGCAACTTTCTACGAAAAAACAAACAAACAAACATAGAATTTAAAAGCATTTTCTCAAAAAAACAATCACAATTCATCTCACTACCTATGACATGAAAATACCTGCATACCATAATGACAATGTACAGTAATCAAATCTTAGAAACAAGAAAAATCATGCACATGTACAAACTTATTTTTGTTTAGAAATGTATGCTCAATTTCTTTTATAACTCTGTTTCTTAAAGTGTTTCATTGCCATCTTGCTGAACACTTAAGATCCATACATATGGAAAAATTCATAATGTATAAACCTTACAAAGACTGTTTGCTTGCACAGTTCATAGAGCAATAGAAAGATTAGCTGTATTTCTTTAAAACTAAACACAGAGTAATCAAAAAGAAAAAAAAATGTATTATTGTCTGAAAGAAAAATTAATAACCACCTCTCCAGTTGCACTTCAGGTCATCAAAGTACAAAAAAAAAAAAAAAAAAGTAAAAATACAAAAAAAACCTCATGGTTTTGCATGAAAAAATATGAACAAATCTTATCTCTTAAGATTTCACAGGGCAACTACACAACTCATCCTTTCATAATTCATTCATAGTTAAGTCCTACATCTTACTGACATATATAAACTGACCACCATTAGCAGAATGCCATAAACTTGTCACACAAAACTGCTTTCTTCTTGAGACACACAAACTATTGCTCTGCTTGCTACTTAACACTATCAACACAGACCCTCGTTCTGCTCTTCACTATCAACACAGACCCTCGTTCTGCTCTTTACTGTCAACACAGACCCTCATTCTGCTCTTCACTATCAACACAGACCCTCGTTCTGCTCTTCACTATCAACACAGACCCTCGTTCTGCTCTTCACTATCAACACAGACCCTCATTCTGCTCTTCACTATCAACACAGACCAGGGCTCCCAATGACGCACATATGTGCGTCCATGACGCACTATGAGCGAAAAGGCTGACTTATTCAGACTGTGGCGCCCGCCACCACTAATTAACCAACTCGATGACTCACAAGTTGTAACAATCGCATGCACATGCCTAGGCGAACGAAGCAGAAAGGAAGTTCACGGCTATCGCATCTCGCAAATATGTCGTTGCTTCAGTGGTTGGGCGCTCCTAAAAAACGCAAAGAAACATCTTCTGAAGATGCTACAGACAGTGAATCGTCGATTCCTAAAGAAATATCTACAGCAACACCACCTAACAAGAAATGCTTTTTTAAAGAAATGTTTTCACACAGAGAGAGAGAGAGAGAGAGAGAGAGAGAGAGAGAGAGAGAGAGAGAGAGAGAGATTCATTTACTCTGAAATGTTCAGATTATCAAGCCGATAATTAAAAAAGCAAGAAATACTACATTTTCTGTATTGGTTAATTTTGTTCATGGGGACTCTCTATACCCCCTCTGGGACCCTCTATAGCATCAGTGAAGGAGTCCCTGGGAACCCCTGTCTGTCAGTACAAATGGTAGCCCTGCAGACCCTCGTTCTGCTCTTTACTATCAACACAGACCCTCGTTCTGCTCTTCACTATCAACACAGACCCTCGTTCTGCTCTTCACTATCAACACAGACCCTCGTTCTGCTCTTCACTATCAACACAGACCCTCGTTCTGCTCTTCACTATCAACACAGACCCTCGTTCTGCTCTTCACTATCAACACAGACCCTCGTTCTGCTCTTCACTATCAACACAGACCCTCGTTCTGCTCTTCACTATCAACGCAGACCCTCGTTCTGCTCTTTACTATCAACGCAGACCCTCGTTCTGCTCTTTACTATCAACGCAGACCCTCGTTCTGCTCTTTACTATCAACACAGACCCTCGTTCTGCTCTTTACTATCAACACAGACCCTCGTTCTGCTCTTTGTGCCCAGCTAACACTGCAGTCACAGCACTGAAATTCCCTCAGGACACCTGATTTCGACCATTCTTAATTTATTTTCCTTAAAAGCCTAAATCAGACAGTGACTTTTTTTTTTTTTTTTTACAGTGAAATAGAGCTATCTTTCATCTTCTTGATGATAAATCTTTTAAAAGTCAAAATAATTATTTTATTGTTGTTTGATTGAGTTAAAAATGACATACTTTAAACAAGGAGCACTGATTCAGTGCTTAAAGATGCCAACGGGTTGGTTGCTTTCTCTTCAAATCAACCACAGAAATCGACTCTTAACAGCTAGCTAACTGGTGAGATGTGATGTAGGAAGGATTACATCTGTACGCTGACACCACTGGTTAAAAATTCTCTGAGAAATTCAGTCATCTTAATTTTCAGATGACTGTCGCCATCACTCTCGCGACATGTCCTGAGTAACAGATTGCTTGCAGCGAGTACTTTCGCCCCACATCAATCGAGTGGCAAGTCGGGCGCCACAATCATTCTCGCAGTGTGTTGCAAAAAAGGTTAAGTCAAATTATCGTCCTCGTATCTTAAAAGCTGATCAAACTAAGTTGATCTTAGTTCTTACCGATGGTTTCTTCAGTCATACTGCCAGGTCTGACGTCCATGGCGGCAAACACGTGGGCCAGGTTAGTGCCCATCCAGTGCCAGTTGTCAAACTGCAACTTGTTTGGTAGTCGGCCCGACATCTCTGACATCCCAGCCGCTGGACACACTTCAAAAGCTCGAGCTTAGTTTATGCCAGCATGAAGCAGGATGTTGTCTGCAAAAACAAATGCAATATTTGTTTACCGACATGTTCATATAATCTGCAACATAAGCTTGTTTTGTCATCATAGAAGTCTGAAGGACTATTGTATAAGTTGGTCTCTCAGAGTAAGTGTATTGTTTGCATTAAAAAAAAAAAAAAAGGAACATCCCACTCTCTATCTCTCTTAACCATGCCTAAATCGTCTACCTTTCCTGTTCTATGTGATATTCTATATTCTGGTCACTCTTTTTTTTTCAATTATTCTTTTCTCTCTCCCCCCCCCCCCCCCCCCCCCTTTTTCTTTTTAAATATCATACTTCAACTTTTAGACTTCATGACATCACACTGAATTTTGTCACTCCTCAGACAACATATTACCAACGTTCAAACAGCATGTAAATGGATGGAAAATGTTATCCAAATGAATGTTCACAGAAACATTATGCAAATGTGTTCACATTATTCTCGTATAAGAATGAAACAAAAATCTATTTTATTGTTCGAACCAATAAGAGTACACACACACATATTTTCAAAGTGTTTAATTGTTGAAATTCACATTTATAAAAGAAACACTTTCACTTACTGGACATAAATGAGTTATGTCATATTATGATGTTACCTTCATCATAAACAAAGTCTGTGTTAGTAGATGGATGAAAAATGTTTACTATGTCTTCTTCTTCTTCCTAAAATACTGGTTCACTCAAAAACGAGTAGGTCACCAGCGCGCATGTTAAAAAGTAAAATAAAATAACATAAGATAGTGCAAAGAACTTGGAAAATGGAATTTCATCCCCAAAAGTGCCAAGTGTTGCGTATATGTAACAAACGCTCACCAATTAGATCAGATTATTCTATCCATAATACTATTCTTAAAGAAACTAATGCTGCAAAATATTTAGGCGTGATTATAGATAGTCGTCTCAAATGGAAAGAACATTACAATTTAGTATGTAAGAAAGCAAATAACATCTTAGCTTTCTTATACAGGAATATCAATGACTGCCCCCAAAAGGTTAAAGACGACTGCTACAAAACACTGGTTAGACCAGTACTGGAATATGGTTGCTCAGTTTGGGATCCTTACAATCTAAAGGACATTGATAACCTCGAAAAGATTCAGAAGAGAGCAGCACGGTTCGTAACAGGGAACCACATCAGAGAAAAGGGGAATACTAGGAAGAACATGAGGAAATTAGAATGGAAACCCTTAGAAGAGAGAAGAGTTTTTATCAAACTTAACATCTTCTTCAAAGGCAGAGCTAAAGTAATTGATATTCCAATGGAACAACTAGTATTGAATAAAAGTAGCACCAGGAGTGGCGGTCAATGTTATACCATACCTGCATCAAATATTGACAGCCACTTACATTCTTTTTATCCCAGTTCTGTACGGCTGTGGAACTCACTGCCGGGTGCCATCAAGATTGCCACAAATGCAATCTCATTTAAAAAAACAAATTGATAACGACAGTTTTGAGATCTGCATATTGACGATTTTCTATTTTTACTTCCCCAGATATTTTACTGTTACCTGGGCCTGAATTTGGCCATTGCTTTTAACTTCTTGAATATCGAGTGCGACCCCTTGTTGCCAAATTTGCTCCAGGGGCCAACAGTCTGAGTCGCACTATTTTATGTTATTTTATTTTACTTTTTAACATGCGCGCTGGTGACCTACTCATTTTTGAGTGAACCAGTATTTTAGGAAGAAGAAGAAGAACTCAGTCTGTTGGCCCCTGGAGCAAATTTGGCAACAAGGGGTCGCACTCGATATTCAAGATGTTTAAAGCAATGGCCAAATTCAGGCCCAGGTAGCCATAAAATATCTGGGAAGTTAAAATAGAAAATCGTCAATATGCAGATCTCAAAACTCTGGTATCAATTTGCTTTTTAAATGAGACTGCATTTCTGGCAATCTTGATGGAACCCGGCAGTGAGTTCCACAGCCGTACAGAACTAGGATAAAATGAATGTAAGTGGCTGTCAATATTTGATGCAGGTATGGTATAACATTGACCGCCACTCCTGGTGCTACTTTTATTCAATACTAGTTGTTCCATTGGAATATCAATTAGTTTAGCTCTGCCTTTGAAGAAGATGTTAAGTTGATAAAAGCTCTTCTCTCTTCCAAGGGTTTCCATTCTAATTTCCTCATGTTCTTCCTAGTATTCCCCTTTCCTCTGATGTGGTTCCCGGTTACAAACCGTGCTGCTCTCTTCTGAATCTTTTCGATGTGGCTTAAAATTTGAATTTTTTTGTTGAATTTTGCCTCAAGATTATCATGTTTTAAAGCATATATGCAGTTTCTGTGTCACAAAAAAAAAACCCCACAAAATCCAAACTGAAAAGAGACTTGCTTCATTTGACTGTATATATCACTTAAGCCTGCATATGTTTTAGGGTTGTTGTTGTTTTTTTGTAACCAATTCAGTTTATTACATGTGCATATCAATTCATTTCCACACCCAATGACCATCAATCAACATGTCAGCTGCCATCATTCGTTTGCCGGAAATCAAAACTGCGCAATGAATTAAACTTTGGACACCATTTTTCGTGCTTTGGGGCGGATCACTTTTGAGTGTCAAGCGAACTCCGAACTGGGACGAAAACTTCAAACTGACTTAACCTGCATGATGTTACCGATGATTTGGACTTCTATTCTTTTTCGATCTAAATCCGTCATCCTTGCTCCGCTTCCTGACGCGCCTCGACTGACATATAGAACAGTCCCTGCGACTTGGTTGCATACCCAGATTCCTGACTCAGTGACATAGCCTTGGGGCCTACATGATTATCCTCGCGTCAAAACATAGGCTAGATTACCGTTTACGATGGCTGTACGAAAGGTTCTGGTCTTGCTCAAGTGTAACCATCAAACGTCACAGTACTCTTATGTCACTTCGGCCCAAACTTAAAACCATATGGTTCAGCACACAAGCCAGAACCGGTCTGCCACACAACAATAACTAGGCCTATCTGACTTATTCTTATTGATCTAGTTATAAATAGGTTCCTCTCACAACTCTAGTTGAAGTTCCACAACATCAAAATGGACGACAGTGGGCTGCAACAAAACATCTTCTTCCTAAATTCCTCAATTTAAAGATCCGTTTCTTACTCTTCCAAAATTTAACATTGCCATCCCAATCACCAAAGAGAGACGAAATGCCGACTTGGTACCTTCTGTGCACAATATCAAGTGAAAAAACGTGAGATGACCAAATGCTTCTTGGAAAAGAAGGGGCACATCATTCGTCTGACTACTTTCTTTTCTCCCGGTAAACGGTGTTCAGTAAAATAGATACCCTGGCAAAACTGACTCGCTCCGGTCCAACTTGTAAATATTCACAACGCAAAATTCTTGTTCATGCACGTATGTCCAAAAATAGGGAAAATGACGCTTGGTAGCACCGGTTTCCTCCTAAAACACAGAATCGATCGATACAAAACCTCAGGATGAAGACTGATCGCAGAAGGGTTGTTTTGTTGTTTGTCGGTTGTTCTGTGACATTTTCCAGTCAGTCAACTGACGTCTTGCAAATGATTTTTTTTTTTTTTTTTTTTTTTGGGGGGGGGGGGGCGGTGCAGAATTATGAAGCAGTTTAAATTCCAAGACTGAAATCCAAAACCAAGCCTTGTCCTGAAACCACACACACACGCACGCACGCACGCACACACGACCTTTTTGTTTGTTTAATCACGATTTTGATGGATCAAAATCGGGATGTTGGTCTCCTTCATTTTCTTTATCTTTTTAATCACATCGGTGGACACATACTTCCGGTAAAATGAATGTTTTTACTGTCAGATAGCCTACACATTCCAGCAAAACGTGATACTGAAAGGTGTCTCACATGGTGCGTTCTTTATCTTTTTAATCACATCAGTGGACACATACTTGTGGTAAAATTAAAAATGTTTTTACTGTCATGCTGAACAATTAAGTAGTGGGGGAAAACAAGTGCAGGTTAACAATTCTTCCATTATTATAGTAATGACTTGGCAAAGACTTGAAATTATTTTTTTTTTTAATGTCATATACACATTCCAGCAAAACGTGATACCATTCACATGGTGCGTTCTTTATCTTTTTAATCACATCAGTGGTCAAATACTTGCTGTAAAATGGATGTTTTTTTTTGTCATATATACATTCCTGCAAAACGTGATTCCAATGGTGTATTACATGGTACGTTCGTTATCTTTTTAATCACATCAGTGGGCACACACTTGCGGTAAAATAAATGTTTTTACTGTCATATATAACATTCCAGCAAAACGTGATACTGAATGGTGTATCACATGGTACGCACTAAGGGCCTGCTCCTCACCCTGTTAGATGTAATACAGAGTTAAAGTGATTATGTTTTTGACAGTCTGTTTCCATTGGGTGTTATCAGCCGAAGTTTTGTTGTTGTTGTTGTTGTTGTTTCTATCAAAAACACACTAAATCATAATAAAGAAGAGAGGAGACAGCTGTTTGTGTATGCTCAGCCGTGTGTGTGTGTGTGTGCATGTGCACGCACGCGCATGCGTGTGTGTGTGTGTGTGTGTGTGTGTGTGTTGTGGTGTGTGTGTGTGTGTGTGTGTGTGTCTGTCTGTCTGTCTGTCTGTGTGTTTGTCTGTCTGCCTGTCTCTGTCCTTTCTCTGTCTGAGAGATAAAGAGAGACGGGGGTGGGGGGGGGGGGGTGTGTGTAAAACTGACGACAAAACAACGAGATTCTGAGAAAGAGCGAAAGAGGATATGGAGGAAAGAGCAAAAGACGGGATGGGTAAGGAGGGATGGAGAAAGAGAGTCTGATAGAAGACACGTATCCAAACAGATAGACAGATGGCCAGAGTAAATTTGCGTACGGTGATCAAAACAGCATCGGAAGAAGAGGAAGAAGGATACCGGTAAGCTTTTAAACCTTGTCCATGCTAACGTCAGTGTGTGTGAATGTTCACACGCCCATGTGCTGCCGTCAGTAACAATCTAACCACGATCATGATTTTAAATGGGTGGTAGACGCCTTTCGCAGTCCTACTAATGAGCCTACAATCATATATGATCGACTGCGGCGTATGTCTGTTGCGTGTACAGTCAGCTACTCATTTAGAACAGGGCTGTTCGTCCCAAGTAGTCATGAACAAAAATAGTTCTGTCAAATTATGCGTACGTCCATGCAATTTACTAATGTGCACGCAGATTACGGGTATCCACTTGCTCTGTGTATGTGTGTGTGTGTGTGTGTGTGTGTGTGTGTGTGTGTGCGTGCGCGCGTGCGCGCGCGCGCGCGCACGTGTGTGTGTGTGTGGTGTGTGTGTGTGTGTGTGTGTGTGTGTGTGTGTGTGCGTGATGAACCGAAAACTGATCAAGACAAATGAGGATCGTCACTGATTGCGGATGTTTGTTATCATTTAACCTGTTTCTTTTCTGAATGTCCGGTGGTGATTACATGAGAGAGAGAGAGAGAAGAGAGAGAGAGAGAGAGAGAGAGAGAGGGGGGTGTTGGATGTGAGCTACGCGTGATTCCGGGCTCGCGTTATACCCCCCCCCCCCCCCCCCCCCTCACCTCTACAAACTTCCTACCTCCATCGTCCTCCTCATCCTTCCCCACCCCATTCCCCCTCCCCACACACCCGTCTTCCTCTCCTCTCTCCCCCCCCCCCCCCCCCCCCCACACTCCACTCCCCGGACCTGCTATAATTACAGCTACAATTACCTCATAACTGGTTTCAAGGGGGGCCGGATAGCTCAGTTGGTAGAGCGCCGGACTCGTGATCCTGGGGTTGCGGGTTCGAATTTCGGTATAGGGGATTTTTCCCTCGGAGTTAACATTGGTTCTGACTCCATTCCCCATACAGTCCTTCGAATGAGACTAAAACCGAGGTTCCGTGTGTGAACGCACGCATAACATCTTGCACACACGTAAAATCCCATCACCAACTTTCGGAAGAGAAGGCCAGTTTGGCCGTTGGTATGGATGACACGTGACACATAGCATGCACCTTCCCCGAAGATGGAGTATGGCTGCCTTAATGGCGGGATTAAAAAAAAGGGTCATACACACAAAACTCCACTGCCTGGCTATACAGGGAGTGTCCGCAGGAGTATCAGCCTGCGTACGCAGAAAGAAAGAAACTGGTTTCAAGGTAGTATCAAGAACCCTCTGTATATAAAGTCTTCAATATTTCGAAAACTGCCACCTCTTCTAAGCATAAGGTTACAGTCAGTCCTAAAAATAACTATAGGGCCGGCCGAACTTGATCAAATCTTTCCTGAAACGTGTACGGCTTTTTTTTTTTTTCCCCTCGGAAGTGTGTCTTGCGCCTTCGCACATTTCTATATGGACTTCCGTTTCAGGTTTGCCACCAAGCCCACGACTCCTGCCAAGACGTGACATCATGCCATCCAAACTACAAACTGACTGGTCTGGAACATCCTGTCCTTAAGAGCCTCGGGCCAAATAGGACGTTAAACTCACCTTTTCAGCTTCGGCGTCAGTTTGGCCGAGGAGACCTCCGCATGCGGACAACTAGCCTAAGCTGCGAGGCCGTCGTGTACTTCGGCTAAAAATAACACAGGAAGAAAGAAGATACAAGGAAACTGTTTAGATTGAATTAAGGTTCCTGCCTGAGCATACGGACTTAGCTCAAAATGCTGTATTGATTAAAAGTGTGTCAGAGGATGAGACATCGCCACATCAAATCGTTGGCATTGTTCAGCGCTGGAGGCACGCTGGCTCTTTCTGACAAGGAAGCCATTTTCATGTTCGTGTGGAAACAGCCACTACAATGCCCGAGTATATGTCCGGGGGGACAGTTTTGGCTAGGCGGGCCATACCGATTGTTCGTGGTGGGACAGTTTCGGCTAGCCCAGGGTTTCCCCGTCAGTCCGCCCCCCCCCCCCCCCCCCCCCCCCCCCAAGTTCAGTTTAAACGCTCCTTGGTGAAAGGCATTATAGAAAAGGGAAGAAGGGAGACACCGTGAACAAATTAAGTTCTTTTGACCCCGCTGCTTTTTACTGGAAGTTATATTTGATACCTAGTATTAATATTTTTAAGAACCTCATAGATAAACATGAATTATAAACATAAAATATGAATTTGATGGATAATAGGACTGAGCTAGCCTATAACTGGAGCAACGGTCACGAAAAAAAAAAAAAAGGAAGATATATACATACAGAAGGGGCGTAAAAAGCCTAAATAGGCTGAGTTGTTTTTGATACAACGCCCCTGATCCTGATCCTGATCCTGAAAATCGTGTGTGTGTGTATGTACGTAGTAGTAGTAGTAGTAGTAGTAGTGTAGGGACGTAATCAATACATAGGCCGTTAAGCCTTTCAATGTCCCCTCGTGTTATTTTACTTTTATGACAGGGTTGAAAATGCATGCAATATAAATTTTCCTTCTTATTCATCAAAGCTTCTAAACTGTACTTTAAATTTCAAGTCTTTATCCAGCAAATTCTTAAAAACATTAGTATTTTTAGCAAATTTAAGTGCAGTTGTCAAACTGTTCCAGTTAGTAATAACTCTGTTACTGAACTTGAATCTCCCCATGTTAGTATGAAACTGCTTAACAAAAATTTTGCCTTCCGAATTTCTTGTTCTATCTGTTTTAACAGCCTCAAAAAGTAGTCCCACTGTGTGTCCGTTTGCTGGTGAAATATTTTGAACACTTCAATCAAATCCCCTCTAATACGTCTACCTTTTAAAGAGTGCAAGCCATTTGTTGAATAAGTCTTCACTATTAGGTTGTGAATTGTACCCCTTGGCATGCTAAAAACTAATAAACGAAAATGTGTCAATGTCAGTGTCTCTCCTCTCTCTCCCTCACCCTCCACCTTGTCCCGAGATGCAAGATTTCCAATTTTAGAAGGGCAAATAACTTGAACCAAATCATAGCTTGTGTTGCATACGACCAAACTTGAATTTACTCCCCTGATTGTACTGAATACGTTGCACACAACAAGGAAACACGTCTTCTTCCAGATGCGCCAATCGGGAATAAACACGTTTTTCCGGGTACCCGTTTCCAACGAAACCAAAATCAAACTGTGCTGTGCGTGTGTCTTTGTTTGAAGGATTCATGACAGCAGAATTTCGGAGACGTTAAATCTCAAACAGAATGAGAGGTACAGATGCATAGTGTCGAGTGATTTTAGTTATCATTTCATCATTTTGTGGTCAAGATCGAAACTGAAAGTTGATAGAATTGATTAAAATATTCGACGGCTGATTAAAGTGATTGTGTGACGATACTTGTTCACTTTAGCTGCCGTTGAGAGAGGAGACATTTTAGGGTCGTATGAATTGGTAATAAGGATAATCTTTCAAGAATGCATGCATGCCTTTGTCTCATTGTCTGTTAGTGTTAACGAAATAATCAAAATAGTGCGTTGTGGTCAGTCAACTTTTCTTTCGGGGTTATCTTCCCTTTTTGCACCCCACGGTTCATACTAACCTTTTATCTTAGTTCATTTCATTTTTTGGACTCCACCAGCTAACAAATGGAGCAAGAAGAAGCGAGAATGTAAACTGGGGTGAAAATCGATAAATCACAATGGAAGTACCAGGTCATAGGTATTAAAAATTCAACCTCTCTCTCTCTCTCTCTCTCTCTCTCTCTCTCTGTGTCACGGGATTTTTGTTTAACATGTCTTATACAGATAGATTAAATTACTTAAATTTGCACTCATTAAAAGGTAGAGGTATTAGGCTTACAGGGGATTTGATTGAAGTGTTCAAAATATTTCACCAGCAAATGGACATACAGTGGGACTATTTTTTTGAGGCTGCTAAAACAGATTGAACAAGAAATTCGGAAGGCAAGATATTTGTTGAGCAGTTTCATACTAATATGGGGAGATTCAAGTTCAGTAACAGAGTTATTGCTAACTGGAACAATTTGCCAACTGCACTTAAATTTGCTGAAAATACTAATGTTTTTAAGAATTTGCTGGATGAAGACTTGAAATTTAAAGTAGGCCTACAGTTTAGAAGCTTTGATGAATAAGAAGGAAAATTTATATTGCATGCATTTTCAACCATGTCATAAAAGTAAAATAACATGAGGGGACATTGAAAGGCTTAACGGCCTATGTATTGATTACGTCCCTACACTACTGCTACTACTACTACTTTAAGAAAAAGAGGGGGGAGGGGAGGGAGAGGTATGTGCTCAGACCAGTTGACTCGGCCAACAATCCAGTCTGCATTTTATGGTGTTGAGTTCCTTTAGCAGCTGTTTTCTCGGAAAATGATGGAAACTGAGAGCATGCGAACATCTGTACTATCAGAATTTTGTATCCTTTCTGTGAACTTTAGTTCTGATGAAATCATTAATCTGAACTGAAGTATTCTTGTCATTTGGTTGTGTTTTCTTCTTCTCATATCCCAACCCGTGAATACCTTAGACATGACTAAGATGACTTCACGTATGAGGGGGCGGGGGTTAAAAGTCACCAGATCCCAAGACAGACAACTGCCAATCGGAGAAAATGCTGCTATATATATATGAAGCTGCTGGGAGGCTGTACACTTTTCAGACCCCACATAAACAGAGCCCGAGTACAGCCTTGGGCATGGTTCTAGAGCCACACTCAGGCCCACAAAGTGCAGCACTCTACCAAATGAGGGAAGTTGAAATTAGAGAGGGGCTGAGGCTGGGGGGAAGGGAGATTTTTTTTTTTTTTTTTTTTTTTTTCAAATTTGATGTGGGAATGTCTGCAAAGAGGATGCCTATGCTGTGTCCTTTAAGAGCACATTCTGCTCCACAATTGTGCAAGGAAAAAAAAGAGAATTTCTAGTAGTCTGTTCTGCAGGAGTGAACAGGGTAGGAGGAGGAGTTAAAACAAAGTGCTCGATATCTGTCTGGGGATGAGTGTACAGGCTGTCCATGGAGATCAATTTGTTATGAAACTTGTCAAAGTTTATAAGATGTGCATTTTGTCTCCAAAACAGAAGTGAAGGCCACTACAAAGTGGACAGCATGTCGTCCACACATGAGGTTCTCCTGTATCTTTGGGGCACCCGCTTCATGATGCAACACTAGAGAACCTCCAAACTCTTGATATACTTGTTATTATGAGGATCCTAACTGGAACAAGCATACTCTTGTACTTGTCTGACAATTGCCCTGTAAGCCCTGTCCTTTACTCCTTCCTCAAGAGAATTTCAGTAAGAAGATTTTTAATGGAGCCGTAAATGTGTAGAACTAAAATTGGCAGACTTATCACTAATGACCCCAGGGAGCCCTTCTGTCCAACTAAAAAAATTATATCTACATATGAAACCAGACAGATCTGTCAACATACTCTGGGACAAAGATGGTGGAAATTCACTAATCCAAGAGAGCAGGCCCAAATGTTCAACACTATTTACTCAGTCTTCAGCACCAGAACATCTATAACAACTAGCGCAATATCCACATTTACCCCCATCAAGGGAAGGTACTGTATTGAAGAAAAGAAGCTCAGTGACAGATTCAACAAGCTTTTTTCCATCTATGGATTATCTTCTCTTACAGGGGTAAATGTAGATAAAGCCCAACTAGCAGATCGGTCTGGAGGAGTTTGAGCTGCGTTTCTAATCGGTGTTTGCAGGTATTGTAACATTACTGATCAATGCAGGTTTATGGTTATGGCAACATTGTTGATTTGTGTTTACAGGTATAGCAAGCAGCATTGCTGACCAGTGTGTATAGGTGTATCATGGCTGTGTTTACAGGTAAAACAGCGTTGCTGCTGTGTGTTCATAGGCATAGCAGCATAGGTATGCTTTGTTTACAGGTATGGCAGGGTTGCTGAGCTACAATTTAAAATCACATAAAAAGCCATATTGCTGATCTATGCCTGCAGTATGGCAGGACTGATGATATGTGTTTACAAGTATAACAGCATCGTTGATCTCTGTTTAAGGATATAATGGGATTGCTGATGCTTGTTTGTAGGTAACATCATTGTTGATCTTTATTTACGGGTATAACAATATTGCTCCTGTTTGCTTACAGATACAGCAACATTGCTGATCTGTGTTTGAACTAGGTAATAAGCTGTATTACTGATCTGTTTTTACAGATATAGCAGCTCTACTGCTGGTATGTGTTTTCAGGTATAACAACACTGCTGATCTGTGTTCACAAGTATATTACCATTGCTTCCATGTATTTCCAGAAAAAGAAGCATTGCTGATGTATGTTTAAAGTAGGTTATAGCAGCTACATTGCTGATGGTGTGTTTACAAGTATAGCTGGTGTGTGTGTTTACAGCTGTAATGGCATTGCTGATGTGTGTTTACAGGTCTAGTGGTATTGCTGATGTGTGTTTACAGGTCTAGTGGTATTGCTGATGTGTGTTTACAGGTCTAGTGGCATTGCTGATGTGTGTTTACAGGTCTAGTGGCGTTGCTGATGTGTGTTCACAGGTCTAGTGGCGTTGCTGATGTGTGTTCACAGGTCTAGTGGCGTTGCTGATGTGTGTTTACATGTCTAGTGGTGTTGCTGATGTGTGTTCACAGGTCTAGGGGCATTGCTGATGTGTGTTCATAGGTCTAGTGGTGTTGCTGATGTGTGTTTACAGGTCTAGTAGCATTGGTGATGTGTGTTTACAGGTCTAGTGGTGTTGCTGATGTGTGTTTACAGGTCTAGTGGTGTTGCTGATGTGTGTTTACAGGTCTAGTGGTGTTGCTGATGTGTGTTTACAGGTCTAGTGGCATTGGTGATGTGTGTTTACAGGTCTAGTGGTGTTGCTGATGTGTGTTTACAGGTCTAGTGGTGTTGCTGATGTGTGTTTACAGGTCTAGTGGCATTGGTGATGTGTGTTTACAGGTCTAGTGGTGTTGCTGATGTGTGTTTACAGGTCTAGTGGCGTTGCTGACTCTGGTGACGGGGTCGCTGGCTCTGTACGAGGCAGGCAAGGATGACGTGATACAACTGTCCAATTCCAATTTCCACTTCAGGGTCACCAACAGCTTTGACATATGGATTGTGGAGTTCTACGCCCCTTGGTAAGCAAACGCTGTCCTGAACAAAGTGTTTACTTAGCGTTTACCGGTGATAGAAACTTTGGGGGGTTGTTGACCTGTGTCAGTGAGTAAAACCAATTTCCATGAATTGAAACAATAATTGATTAAAAAAACAAAGGGAAGCCAACTAGTTCAGTGTAACTGTCCATGATGTTCAGTAAATGGAAAGCAATGAAAACGGTAGTCTTCTTGAAACTTTAGTGCCATGTTTGGCGTGCCTTGAATAGTTCTGGTTCTCACCACGCGGGGACTCCCTTCTACTAGCCTGCACCAATCACACTTCCTTAAGCTACAGGCATAGCATAAAAAGCTATATGTTCACAGACCAGCAAATTTTTCATTTGATTTGTTTCCCTTTCTGCCTTTACACTGACTGTTTACTGATGCTCTGCAATATTCGTAGAGTATTTTATTTCGATGATTTCTTCTTATTTCCTTATCATAGGCATATATTTACCAAAATCTTGTTATTATCACAGAAAGGGAAAAAAAGAAATCCCCATACTCATTAAGCTATACCCGGAAAGCCTTGTTGATTCAGTTTGAAGCAAATCAGTCATTTCAGATTTGACAATTCCTTCTGTCCAGATTTGTAGTCCTATCTGAAGCGAAGTGTGTGTGTGTGTGTGTGTGGCGTGTGTGTGTGTGTGTGTGTGTGCGTGTGTGTGTGTGTGTGTGTGTGTGTGTGTGTGTGTGATTTTTTTTGTCTTTTACCATCATTGGCTCTTATTTCAATTTTAGATTACAATATGTATTCAATTTATGTCTCTTTCTACACTGTTTTAATGATATTGTTTCTCTGTTACTTTTTTAATGTTTGTTATTTTTTTTTATGTCTGCTTTAATTTGTTTTGAATGTTTCATATATATTTGAAACCAATCAGTTAATACTATTACATACCTATCTGTAAACAAAGTGGAATTTGATATGAATATTATATTTAAAAAAAATTGAAAACAAACAGTCAGGCATGGCAGCATATTAAATGCTGAATGCAAAAACTATCAAATAGATAGACATGTAGGGAGAGAGATAGAGGTGCACCATTTTATTGCAAGACCTTTTCCAGATTCCATTTTACAGCGATACCAACTGACAAAAATAAGATTTCTTTTTATTACTGTTAAATTGAAAACAAGTTTAAACGTTTTTGTACAGTCTAATTGTACAAAATACGGATTCAAATAAAGCATTCCGTAATGCACACTTTTCAAATTCTGCAAGCTCAGATAGAAAATCTTAATGCAATAATTGAACTGTATAAACTATATGAAGTAAGTGAGTAGCGAGTTATTCATTTTTGCATCACTGCTGTTGATTTGAAATGCGCCTGTTTTCCATTTGCAAACACCTGTGTTAAGATTTGGAATCATTGTTTATCATTTTTAACAAATATAAGTTGTTTTTTTTTTCTCACCTGAAAGTACAGTACGAAAGTACTCAGGCATAAAGGATGTACACTCAAGCCTTGATTAGTCGGTATGTCTAATGACAAGTGTTGTGCGCTGTGAGCTCTTGAATTATTTACTAAGGGCATACCTGCATATTTCTGTTTCATTTCAGGTGTGCCCACTGTCAGGCCCTGGTACCAGAGTGGAAAAGAGTGGCTACAGTGCTGAAGGTATGGGTAGAGTTTGTGGGGAATCTTTCGGGGGGGGGGGGGGGGGGGGGGGGGGGGGGTTGGGGAGAAAGAGATGGGGAGGAAGAGGGAGGAGGGAGATGAGGGAGAGAGGAGGAAGGATAGAGGGAGTAAGGTGGACCACAATCTACTTGAACACATCTACATACCAGATTGTGCATCCCCTTCTGAATCATTCACACACTCGCAGGAAAAATGACAGAGATGACTAGGGGACAATGTTGGACTGAAGGCAGTGCGTTAGTAAAGCCACAGTACTGTACTGAATGTATCAAATACTTAAAATCTGGTGCAGACCTAAACACATGATATGTACACTCATGTATTGTATGATAACATTCATTTTTACTCTGTGTGCACAATGTCTGTTGTAGGAAATATCATTTTAATCAAGTAATGTTTCATGATAGGGTCAGTTATTTGTTTATTTGAAAACTCTCTATTACATTTCAATCAAGTAATGATTCATGATAGGGTCAGTTATTTGTTTATTTGAAAAACTCTCCATTACAGTGAAATCTTTCAATAAAGACGCTCACAGTTGCTGTCACGTTTTACAGTGATTCCTCTCTACAACATCCTTGATCATGTTATGGCAATTCAGTGTTTGCAGAGAGAGCCCTAACAGGGAGTTAGACCAGCAGTTCGAAAAATGTGACAATGCTTAAAACCTTACCATGATGTGACCGGTGTGTTGACGCATGAAAACTGGTCAAATTCCTGTCCAGACCTCTCTTCAAATGTCATATTGAATACTGCGTTGGAAATGTTTTCATTGGTCTTACAAAATCATATCCAGGGGAAAAACAAGGAAGGCTAGTGTGACCTACTGGAAATTGTCAGGAAGAAGGGGGGGGGGGGGGGGGGGGCGGATGATGAGTAAATAGAACAAAAATTTCCCCGAAGATGGAGTATGGCTGCCTTAATGGCGGGATAAAAAAGGGTCATACACACAAAACTCCACTGCCTGGCTATACAGGGAGTGTCCGCAGGAGTATCAGCCTGCGTACGCAGAAAGAAAGAAAAAAAAATAAAATAATAATATTGTTATTAAGAGACTGATGCAAGAACTTTTTTTCAATAATTCAATTTGAGAAAAATTTGTTATAGACTATGAATAGGTCAACTGCTGGCCAGCAGAGAGAGGGATTGTTAAAGGATGTCAAACACAATAACATAGTGTAAGAAAAATGATCAGTCATAGAATTTTGGTCGTCGTGGGAGGAGTTGTATTGTAAAGAATGGTCTTTAACAAAGAGTCCACTATGTAAGTTTACTGTCCAGCAGATTTCTGAGGTTGAAATTGTGCTGACCTTGCCAGTGAGAGGTAGGTTGCTCTGAATCTGAAGACTAATTCATCTTTGCAAGCAGAGACCAGTGCGATATTCATCCTCCATCATTCCAAGGTTTCAAAGCACAAAATGTCTGTACCCACAAGCCCCAAACAACAGGTTCTGCTTCGGTATTCCAACCTTCCAGCATCAGCCAGTGTAGTCACTCCTTTAAAGGTTTGTTTGTAACAGCTGTCATGGAGTGGAACCTTCTTGATGATGCAGTTTTGAGGTTGCTGACACCAAGCTCACCATCATCCACAGTGGGAAAGCAAGAGATTACTTTCAATACCATTCGCTAATGCAAAAAATACGCCCCCTCCCCTCCCCCCACCAACATAAAAAGAAAGAATAATAGCTTTGAAAACTGTGCATAAGACTGATTTTATGAAAGGAGAGAATTTGATTGGCTGGACGTTTGTTTTCTCTTTTACATGAGAGAGCTCACCTCAAACGGGTGCATGGTACAATGAAGCTGCTAAGGCCTCCTATTGACGTCAATAATGGCTTAGTGGTGCATCCCCCTTACTAAATGTCCGCACCCAGAGGGCATCGCCATGTCCCATCAGCGACAGTCCTCGTGACCTTTCCACAGTGATAAGTGATGCAATTTTGAGAACTCGCCAGGGACAGGGATATGGAGAGGAAATAGAAATGAGGTCCTTTCAAGAGCAGGGTATGAAGAAGACCTATAGGTTTTTAAGACTTTTTCAGGGGGGGGGGGGGGGGGGGGTTAATGAAGATCCATGACGATTAGGAGATGAACCTGAAGATGAAGATGTGTTTGAGTTCCACTTATTCAGAGACTTCATGACAGGGCTGCACCCTACACTTTCTTTCTTTAAGTATCCTGGAGTCAGTTAGGCGAAAGAAATGGAGATACCTTCAGTGCTGGTTAAGAAATTCCAGCAACTCTAAGAGACATATTTATTAAGAAGATGAGATTCGTCTGTGTGGTTCCAGTCTTCCCACGGATAAACATAGTACACTCTGCTCCTGATAAGAGCTGTCCGGGGTCTAAAAATCTGACAGTTAATGCCTCGAATGGGAATGAAACCCATAACCTCTTAGTCCGCAAGTTGTAGCGTTAACCACTGCACCACAACAGCTTATATGAGCTGGCTTTTATGTATATGATTGATGTTACCCTAACCTGCACAATGGTCTTGCATTTATATTTGTGTCCTGTATACCTACATCTGTATGTACATAAGGATATGAGCATGATGGTCTCCTTTGCCTGTGCCTTTCTACACCTATACCTACACCTTTACATGTATCTGTACGTTTATACCTCTACCAATGCTTGATACCTGTTCTCTGGTGTGCACCTGTACCCATGTGTTTATACTAATATTTTAGCATGTTATTATACCAATGCATACAAAAATCTGTTTCTGTGCCTTGAGCAGTATCTCTATATATACGTCAGCAACCTATACCTACACCTATACGTATATTTCAACATTATTTCTGTCATCTTGTCAGTACTGCATTTATTTAAATGCATACTAATGTCTGTATCAATACCTATTCTTGTTCCTATATGTATAATGGTACAATAATTCCAGTAACTCATACCTGATCCAATATTGATATATTTCTGTACCTGCGTATGTACTAGAAGCGTATGTGAATTTTGCAGGGGATCGTCCGAGTTGCGGCGATCAATGCGGAAGAACACCAGAGCGTCAGTGGCAGCTACAATCTGAAAGGTGTACCTGCCATCAAGTTGTTTGGAACAGACAAGCAGAAGCCTGTTGATTATGAAGGTAATAAGCTCAGATCTCTGTGTATGCAGGTGTGTGTGTGTGTGTGTGTGCATTCGATCACGTCTCGTTCTGAGAAAGGGAGGCGAAGCAGGATTGATCATTCGTTTAGTTAGTGGATATTGCAAGATAGGGGAAGAGTGGGGGGAGGGGGGGGGGAGCAGGAAGCTGTGAGTGGATATTCGGGTTCTGTGGCGCAGTGGTAGAGTCAGCTCGGGCTGACAGTGTGGTTTGAACTTATCATCCAGGCGCCCGGTTGGCCCAGTGGACAAAGCATTGATCACTTGGTCCAGGGGTTCTTGGATCAGTTCCTGCTTGACACTAACAAGCAGCGATGTTCTGTTTGGAGTCAACATCAACACAGACTCTAAATCCCCAGCAAAGGTTTTGGGTGAGGCTTTAAGACAAGGTCATGTAAAGGAACTTTTGCATAAAAGCAACATCCGCTTTTATCCCTGTAAGAAAAGACAAACTCTTTTGGGAAGGACGGTCAATAAATAACTTAGGCAGCTTTCGCATTTCAATACATTATTTCCTCTTCAATTGTACGTATGGTTATTTCCTTCATTACACACCACCACCACCGTCTCACCCCCATGTTAAATCCCATTCCAGTCTCGCTGGGAGAGATAATAATGAATACTTATATAGCGCCTATTCTCGGCTAGAGGCCAAGCTCTAAGCGCTTTACAATCAACACACGTTTACACAACGGGCTGCCTACCTGGGTAGTGCCGACTGAAGAGCTGCGAGCTGGCCACGGCACACGAGACCGCGGCGTTTTGTCCGCGCTCAGTGTGAGGAAGACTTAGCCATAAAACCAGCCACCAGCTAAATACAGCGCTCCGCTATTAACCAATCAGCATGAACGCGCGAACCTCGCGATAGCATCAGCACTTTTCAGCAGCAGGAAGCAGACCGACGCTACCCGCCATTGTTGCGCTTGGTGTTCTCTGTGGCGAATTTGTGCAAAAAGTGCGAATTTCAGTGTGTTTTGGATACTGCAGTTCATCATCTTCGGTGGTTGCCGTGTTCAAATAGTCTTAGCTCTGTAAAGAAGTAGACAGGATATCACTTTTGTCCAGATCTTCAAAACACTAAATCGATCGGTGCGAGCGACTGGAAAACGTTTCCTTCTTTGAGATAAGTAAAATTCGTGCATTTTGGGGTTTGTTGACAATATTAAAACTTAAATTCAGGTCTTTTGGGGTTTGTTGTCCGCTTTTACAATTGTTATCAGGAAAGTTTTTAGTTTCCAGTATTAAGTTATCAAAGTCATATACCGGCAACAGGCCGCTGGAAGGCTATACGTGGGGTGGTTAAAGTACTGAAACCGTGCTTGTTCTCCGTTCACTAAGCCTCTCCGTGTCTGACGTCACTGTCTGTGTCGGTTTAACACGCAGCGTGACGTGCTCCCTGCTGGCCTCGTGCTGTTCGTTCTCTCTCTCTCTCTCTCTCTGGTTGTCTGTCTGTCTGTCTGTCTCTCTCTCTCTCTCTCTCTCTCTCTCTCTCTCTCTCTCTCTCTCTCTCTCTGCATGCTTACTGACTTTTGTCATTGCAGGAGTCATCATTTTTCCCCTGTGTTTCTTCACTTAAGAATTCGGCGGCTTTTCCCCGTATTAACTAACTCACAACTTCAGTCCCCCGCCCCTGTGCTTTGACTTACTAACTGTGAGACTTCTTAGTTGTTTGCATACAAAGGAAAGCAGCAATACTGTATTATCATCTTCCAAGTAACGGGACAGTCCGTGATGAGTAACATGTTGAGCTGAGTTTTAACAATGATGGATACATCCTTCATCGACCACGCTGCACAACCGTGAGTACAAAATCTCTCTGCCTTCCTCTGTCCTGTCTTGCATTGCCCTCCCCCCTCCCCCCTCACTCTTTCTTTCGCCCCCTCTCGCTTTGCTTTGATTCTCTATCTCCCTCTTTTCTCTCTCTCCCACACACATGGTCATGTGTGTGTGTGTGTGTGTGTGTGTGTGTAAAAACTCAGCATGTTACAAATGTAGCGTAAAAAAGCATGAAACATGCACACCAAAATCTGTTAATGTTTATGTGGAAATTAAGCACGTTACAATCACAGCAAAAACAAATGCATGAAACACGCAAACCAAAATCTGTTCATGTTTTTGTGCAAATTAAGCATGTTACACTAACAGCAAAAAAAAAAAAAGCATGAAACACGCCAAACAAATTGTGTTGGCTAGTAATGTGTGTTTACGTCTGCGTCTGGTGAATGGGCTTGACAACATTTTGAGGACAGCAAACAGTGAGCGTAAGTATTACCGTAAGTATTAAATCTCTCTGTGTGTGTGTGTGTGTGTGTGTGTGTGTGTGTAACGTAATGTAATGTAATGTAAAAGGATAAACATGATAAAATTATAATTCCTATTCAAAACACACACACACACACACACACACACACACACACACACACACCGCCGGAAAACTCACACACGCAGACAGACACACGAGCGTGTTCAACACTAGAAAACACGCGCACCGTTGTAAGTGAATATCGTTAATCAGTCCAAGGGAAAAGATGTGTCTTTAAGAAGGTTTTGTGTGTTGTTGTTGTTGTTGTCTTCAATTTTACGTCTTTCCACATAAAATGATATTAGACCAAGGTTGTGTGTGTGTGTGTGTGCGTTTCTTTTGCCCTCTATCTGTCTCTTTCTTTGTCTGTCTGTCTGTCTGTCTGTCTCTCTCTCTCTCTCTCTCTCTCTCTCTCTCTCTCTCTCTCTCTCTCTCTCTCTCTTCGTGTGCGTGCGTTTTGCTCTCTCTCTCTCTCTCTCTCTCTCTCTCTCTCTCTCTCTCTCTCTCTCGCCTTGTCGGTCCAGCAGTACGGTAATTGTAATGTTGTTTATAGCAAAGCCGATCACAAAGGGCGATATCAGGGCTGACACAGCAGTACAAGTGGTCAGTAGTTCCTGCAAAGCCACTTTCTCGGCTCTGGGGAGACAGCATTACACATTCCGATCGGCACAGCGTGTAGCTCGCCACAGTGATGTTGAGGTTCCGCGCTGCGTGTACCGCGCGCCACACAGAGAAGCTGGGGATGGAATGCGAGAGGGATGGGATGGGGGTGGGGAGAGGTAGAGAGTGCTACTGGGGGGGAGGGAGGTTGGGCGCTCGTTAAAAATAGGCGGGCCTTCCTCGCGGCCAAGATGGTGTAATTCCATGCGCCGTGTGGCGCTTCATTCAGTCGTTTCCTGTGTCATCCAGTCAGTATCGTTCAATATCGATCACTCATTTTCCTTACTTCCTTCATTCTTTCAATTTCTCACGCAGGGTGCATGCTATGTGTAACGTGTCATCCATGCCAACGGCCAAACTGGCCTACTCTTCCGAAAGTTGGTGATGGGATTTTACGTGTATGCAAGATGTTATGCGTGCATTCACACATGGAACCTTGGTTTATAGTCTCATTCGAAGAACTGTATGGGAAATGGAGTCAGAACCAGTGTTAACTCCGAGGGAAAAATCCCCCTGTACCGAAACACCCCGGCGGAGGTTCGAACCCGCAACCCCAGAATCTCCAAGATTATGAGTCCGGCGCTCTACCAACTGAGCTATTCCGGACAGAGCATTTCCGGACAGAGATGGATGTGCGAATTGCATGGCACTGTTGGGGGATGGAGAAGGCTGAGGGAATTCAGATCACTTTTTTTTAACATCTCATGATGCACCATTTCAGACGTGCCATGAACATTCAGCAGACTTCCATAAAGTGACTAAAGCATGCAGTGTATTTTCAAAGATTATTTTGTGTTATTTGAAATGCTGAAACAGATTTGTCAGGAGTGCCACTTGTAAATTTCTGCATTCTCTTAAAAGTTATGTCACTGCATAAGGGGCCGGACAGCTCAGTTGGTAGAGCGCCGGACTCGTGATCCTGGGGTTGCGGGTTCGAATTTCGGTATAGGGGGATTTTTCCCTCGGAGTTAACATTGGTTCTGACTCCATTCCCCATATAGTCCTTCGAATGAGACTATAAACCGAGTTTCCGTGTGTGAACGCACGCATAACATCTTGCACACACGTAAAATCCCATCACCAACTTTCGGAAGAGAAGGCCAGTTTGGCCGTTGGTATGGATGACACGTGACACATAGCATGCACCTTCCCCGAAGATGGAGTATGGCTGCCTTAATGGCGGGATAAAAAAAGGGTCATACACACAAAACTCCACTGCCTGGCTATACAGGGAGTGTCCGCAGGAGTATCAGCCTGCGTACGCAGAAAGAAAGAAAGAAAAAATGTCACTGCATTCTCAACAACAACAAAAGAGGAAAAGAAAAGAACTGTGAAGGGTATATGTATATACCTTACATAGTAATTATACTGTCCATCAGCCAATGTGCTGGACTGTGAAGGGTATATGTATGTACCTTACATAGTAATTATACTGTCCATCAGCCAATGTGCTGGACTGTGAAGGGTATATGTATATACCTTACATAGTAATTATACTGTCCATCACCAATGTGCTGGACTGTGAAGGGTATATGTATGTACCTTACATAGTTATTATACTGTCCATCAGCCAATGTGCTGGAAAGACTTAGACAATTTTTCATTAAAAGTAATGTTTCTCTTGCAAAGTAAACATGTGTAATGTTTGAGCCTGGCTTCACCTATCAAAATTTGATCACCTCTCAGTATGGGAATTGCCTTTGTTCTACAATCTTGTTTGAGGGAAGGACGACCTCTGACCTCTGTCAAGACCGTACCATCAGAGAGAAAACCACACCATTTCCCAGTGTATGGGAGAGAACTGTGTTTGAATAGTTGAGCTAATTGCATATGTAGTTCCTCTTGGATTGGATGTGGAACAAAAAGGGGAAAAAATCAGCATTGGTTACAGTGAAAGGGGGGAGGGGCACCAAAGTTAAAAGTTTGGCATAGTAGACTGAATTGAGAGTTGCGATGGAATGTAACATGATTTAATAAGAATCGAACTCCTCCCAACCCCAGCACCACCTGTCTTTCATTGCCCTTTGTAGTGGATCGTAACATAGACGCTGCTAAATTTCTTTGTTTTCACCCCTCCCACCACTTTTTCAGGACGGACACATACTTATTCGAGCGAAGTACTGAACTTTTCATTCCTCCCCCCTGTACACCCCCCCCTCCCCTCCCCACGTACACCTAACGTTTGTAGTGGAACATAACATTTCTTTTTAGCTCTAGTAGTAGTGGTAGTCCGTCAGGAACTTTCGAAGACGTTGGTCTTTGTACTCAACGAAGACAATGACAGCGCATGTGATTCCGCAGCCCGAAGCTGGAAGCACACAGGTAGGCGCCCACAGATGACACATCGATGGTCTGAGTTTGGGACCGAGGAGGACAAGGTCTTGTGTCGTCTGTCCCTTTTAGCTCTACAGGATTGTTATATCCTCCACCCCCATCCCCTTTTCCCACTCCACCCACTCACCTACCACCCCTTGTCCTCTTTTGTTGTAGAGCGTTATATTTGAACAGTTGTCAATGTTTTCTTCCAGGTGCCTCCCCACTCTCCCACATCCTTATCTTTTGTGGTTTCATTCATTTTAGCAGTGTTGACATTTTTCTCCTTTTCTCTCCCCCCCCCCCCCCCCTTTCAAAACTGCTTCCCGTCTCCCCACCCTCCCTCATGCATCCCCATTCCCTTTCCTTATTCTTCAATGTGACTTATGTCTGTGCTGCTCTAGATTCATGCTGTGAAATGTCCTCTGCATTTATAATTTATTGTTGTAGAGTACTTTGAGACCAGTCAGAGAAAAAAGAATACACACGCTCGCACACACACATGCATGCATGCATGCATGCATGCACACACGCACGCACAGAGTCACACTCACTGACTCTCACACTCATACACACACACACACTCACACACACACTTTATTGTACACACAAGCTTACATACATGCATGCATGTCACTTACAAGCACGCATACAATACACTCTCTCTCTCTCTCTCTCACACACACACACACACACACACACACACACACACACACACACACACACACACACACACATATATATATATACGCACACACACACACATACACACACATACACACACACACACACACACACACACACACACACACACACACACACACACCAGCAGGCATACACATACACACACACCCACATACACTCACACTCACACACACACACACACACACACTTCCACACCCTACAGTGTGACGTGTGTTGACAGGTCCGCGCGTTGCCAAGGATATTATCGACTTCTGCATGAAATACGTCAAGGACACTGTCGACTCTCGCTACCAAGGCAAAGCCAAGAAAAGTAAAAAGAGCAAGGCAAGCAGTAATACTTCTTTTTAGAAGATGATAAATGTTGTTTCTTGTCACGAAGGCATGCTTTTTATAGCGTATGTGAATACATACTTTTTAGAGGGTATGTGTATCTGTATGTCCTACATTTTCTTCATTCTCAAGCTGACAGCCATATAGGGAGGTTTGTGTGTATGTGAGTGTCTGTGCATCTTGTACATCTGTTGTTTGTGCATCTTGTACATCTGTTGTTTGTGACATCTGAAAAAAAAAATTTTTTTTGAAAATTCACTTGTCTCTTTTCTTTTGTAGATTAGACATGCACCACTTTGCTCTGTCTTTTGTGGCGGTATTTATATTTTGGATTGCATTGGATTGCAGGTATGTTTCTTTTCACAGAGGAGTGCATGTGTTTTTTTTACAAAGGAGACATCCATTCATTTTGGATAGAATTGCGTGTGTGTGGATCCTTTATGTACATAAGTACACATTAATACATCTGCATACATGTTTCCTTTAACATATACACACTTTCATACCTCTTAGAGAGGATTGCATTTATATATATCATGCAGAACATTTAGGCTTTCATACTTTATAGTGAGAATTGCATATGTATTCCTGTAATGTATGTGGGCTTTTATCTTTTTTAAAGACTGAATTGCATGTTTGTTTCCTATAAGCTGTCGGAAGTAATATTGTGTGGGTAGAATTGTATGTATGTATCCTCTAATGCAGACTTCCATACTTTTTGGAGTTGATTGAATGTGTAGTTTGTGTATTACCTGTAGGGTTTCTCCTTTTTAAAAAAATTAGAATTGCATGCAAGTTTCTAATGACATAGGCGTTTATACCTTTCAGAGGATATTGTGTGTATATTTTCATATTTTCGTTAAATGGAATCGGATGTGTATTTCCTACAGTATAGACTTTCACTTTTTTTTCAGAGGCTTTAATATCAGTGTTTCTTGTAGCGTTGGTTCAGAATGGTGACCCAGCTTCGGTTTTCGTTCCAGTTTGTGTGTAGATACCTAGGCTGGCACACTTGCTGGGACTATTCTTTGTAAAGATAAAATTGTGATGAATTGCTTTGTCTTGGTCAGCTTCCAAGTGCTTCTTGCCACCAGTTGTAGATGTAGTGTGCAGTCATGTACAGGAGGAAGTGATGACACGATGGCGCAGGCTCTCCTCTGGCAGGTGTTCTCCTGTAGACTTGTCGTGAATGGCCTCAAGGGCACTGTGTTGGGGTCAGTCAGCCAGGGTGGCATGAAAGTAGTGTTCATGATTTCATGGTTGCCGTTGGACGTATGAAGTGTGTCTACATTCCTCTGCTGCTGTGCGCCTTTTACTGTAATTACAAAGGAAGGAGCCAGAGAAACAGTGAGATTACACATCTTTACATAGAGTCACTGTAAAACCCAAATTGTGCAGGAAATCACAGGTATTCCAGAACAGCTGTGTGTTAAAAAAAAATGATATGGACATAATTTTTATGCCATATGTGCAATTGCGGCTGAGGCGTTTAAAGACTATACCATATGTCCAATAGCAGCTATAGCATTTAAAGTCTATACTAGAGACCATATGTCCAATAGCAGCTAAGTCGTTTAAATACAATAGAAGATAGGACAGTAATGGAAACAAACAAGTAAATGAATGAACCAACAACAGAAAATGTATACTGAAATGAAACCACAGAGAAACTTTATGAAGACAAAATTTTGCAAATAGCTAAAAAAAAATATAAATGTAGAGGGATAGCTAACCAACTAGATCAATACGAAATAAAGAATTATATGTACTCAAAATGTACAGGGTTTTTTTTTTCTAAAGATGAATAATTCATCAATGGATATATATAGAAAGAAACTTTTAAAAAAAAAGGTGTAAAAGTAGATCAAACAATAGACAAACAAACATGTAGATGAATATTTTTTCTCTCCCTTTAGACGGTGAATCCAGCTGACCTGGTGGAAGTGACGGACAGCACATTTAACAAAGAAGTCCTGCAGCACAAGGGCATGGTAATGCTGGAGTTCTATGCCCCTTGGTGCCAGCACTGCCAGAATCTGGCTCCGCACTGGAAACAGGCCGCCACCGACCTCAAGGGCAAGGTCAAATGTGTGCCATTGATGCCACGAAGAACACTGTGACCGCACAGAAATACAAGGTGAGCGATTCGGTCTCTTCAATTGATTTGCATGAGAGGGTAGCTTTGCAGTTTTGTATTGGATAGATTATGACTGGGCAATAGCATTAGAGAAAAGAAAAAAAAAGTCACGTGCACGTGCATGCATGCAAATCCCTTTGAATACACACACAGACACGTGCACCGCAAAACACGCACGCACACACGCACGCACACACGCATGCACGCACGCACACGCATGCACGCCCCACGCACGCACGCACGCACGCACGCACGCACGCGCACACACACACACACACACACGCACACACACACACACACACACACACACACACACACACACTACACACACACAACACACACAGAGTAACACTCACTATCACTCTAACACACACACTACTCACACACACTTTATTGTACACATAAACACATGTACATACATGCAAGCACACATACCCGCACACACACACACACACACACACACACACACACACACACACACACACACGCACGCATATACACACACACACATGCACCTCCCCCCCCCCTCACACACACATACACACACAAACACACACACATTTTTCTATTGATGTGCTGTACCTTGTTATATATAAAATTAAAAAAAAAACAGTCAACACATGATGCTGAAGGAGGACTTACCTGTGATTTGCTGCAGGTGGAGGGGTTCCCTAGAATCATATCTTTCATGTCGGGCGTACGAGGAGAGGACTACAACGGAGGTCACACGACTTCAGACATTGTGGAATGGGCGCTGGAGAAATCTGGCGCTGATCTGGTTTTCTCCAGAAGTCTTACAGGTGAGGTTATTATTTTTACCTGGAGCTCAGAGTTGAGCTAGTTACCTTTCAGTAAGATAATTGCCTCCTCTATGGATCTTGTAAGTGTGGTAACTAAGCTCCTAGCAGAAATGAGACGTTAACAGCTCACGAAGGTTTTAGAGATGGGAGAAATCAAATTTGACCACTGCACACAGAACGAATGACTTGGTGCATGAGCAACATGCAAAACGAGGATCATTAAATAGCTGAATATTGTTTTTGCTCAGTCAGTCAATTATCAGCACCACAAGATCAAGCAAAAATGCTCAAATTGGGCAGCCCAGTCTATGACATGGATTTCAAATTGAAGGCTATTGATCTGGCTCATCAAAGAGGCAACCATACAGCAGTTCAAACTGATAGTTCCCATGGTGGTGTACACAGTGTGTTGAAGTTTCCCGATGTAAAAAATCACAGCAGTCCTCAATTATTAACAGTTAAAAAAAAACAAACAAAAAAAAAAACAGGCATAATCTCAATAGCAGAATACACAGAAGTCACAGCAAGCCTAACGATGGAAGTTGAAGTACCGGAAGTCAGCAGACATCATGGCCATCGTTGATGAAGAATTAATGAAACGCTTCATGTCCGACACTGAAAATGAGTCCTTCTGTGGTGTTAGTACCATTGAGAACTGTGATAGCTATTAGCCACAAGAGAACAGCCATGAAAACCAATGACCAAAATGGACTGGAATGGCTGACAAAGCTGTGTCACTGATTGATTTTCTTTTTCTGTGATTTTATGTATTGCCCTTTCTTGTTTGCTTGCCAGTTCATGATAATCATTCCTCAGTTATACAGAGGCTCTGTACAGGGAAATGTGGGCATTGGTTGTAAGTCAGGCCCCTTTTGCCACTGTGCTGACTGTGGTTTCAGGCCTGGACTCATTCAACACCGTTCTGCTGAAGTAGAATAATGATGCTGTAGTTGTCAGTACTGAATCTAATTCTGTGGTTCAGTTCTAGTCCCTGTGCGTTTGGTGTTTGTTTTGTTTTCATGTTGTCATGCTGGACTGATTTTTTTTTTTGTTGCTTCTCTAAGGGTACGCATGATATCTTTTGAATGTTTTATTCTAAACTTGAGTTTAACAATAACATAAAATGAGCATGTCTCGATAATCAGTTGTCTTTTATGTGTGTGTATGTATGTGCTCACACACAAATGTAGTAGTACTTCAGTTTTACGTCTTTTCACATATGTGATATTAGACGAAGAGAGAGAGAGAGAGAGAGAGAGAGATGCATGAATGTCTGTGACATGTGTTTGTATGCACATTTATATTCTTATTCTGCAAACTTTGGAACATGGTGAAAGCATATGACAGCTTTCATATTTCTAACATTGCGTACACTTTCTGTCATGCAAACTTGACCCCCGTGTCACCAGATAACCAGTGAGGAGGTCCTGATAGAGAGCTGTGAAGAACACCAGCTGTGCATCATTTCCATACTGCCGCAGATCTACGACTGCCAGTCCAAGTGCCGCAAGAACTATCTGGGCATCCTCAAACGACTGGGGGAGAAGTACAAGAAATATCAGTGGGGGTAAGACTGATTTTTTTTTAAAAAAATATTTAGAAAAGAGGGTTCTTAAATTTGGACATTTTCTTGAAGTTGTTACAGAGTTGTCGATATTCGCAAGTTCATGGGGACTGGAATTGGATAGAAATGGTGCCAGCCTTCGGAGCTGGATGTTCACGCACATTTGCTTGGTGGTGTTGTTGGTAAGGGATAGTGTAAAGAGTTGTGCTATACCAAAAATTGCACAGTGAAGAGACTCGTGTTCAAAGTTGAGCCGTGTAAGGAAAAAAACCAGTTTTGAAGTGTACAGCGCAATGCAAAGAATTGTGTAATGTGAGAGTCATGCAATGTGAACAGTCATGTGTTACAAAGAATGACGGACCGTAAAGAGCAAGGGATGTCAGCTCTCCTCTTCCTCTCTTTTTTTTTTTTTTTTACATCTGATTTACCTTTCTTTCTTTTTTTTTACACCAGATTTACCTTTCTTTCTTCTTTTTTTAGCTGGTTTGCTCTTTTTTTTTTTTATCTGCTGGAAATCTTTGGAACTCCAGCCCCATTCCCTTTATTTTATACTGATGATACAAGATCTGAATAAAAACTTGAAAATGTATTTCAAAGCACCAAATTGTTTGAAATTATATTTCCAAGCACCACATTGTTTGAAAATGTATTTCAAAGCACCAAATTGTTTGAAATTATGTTTCAAAGCACCAGATTGTTTGAAAATGTATTTCAAAGCACCAAATTGTTTGAAAAGGTATTTCAAAGAACGAAAGTGTTTGAAAATATATTTAAAAGCACCAAATTGTTTGAAAAGATATTTCAAAGCACCAAAGTGTTTGAAAAGATATTTCAAAGCACCAAATTGTTTGAAAATATGTTTCAAGGCACCAAATTGTTTGAAAATGTATTTCAAAACACCAAATTGTTTGTAAATATATTTCAAAGCACCAAAGCTGTTACTTTGAAGAGTGAAACAGGCACTGTAGAGTACTGCCTGTTGTGTTTTTCCCGCCATCCATGGAGCCTTCCTTTCTTCCCTGCTAACTTGTTAGAATGCACCCCCCCCCCCCTTTTTTTTTTAAATTATTTATCTTCAGGAAGTTGTCATCCTGGAAAGAGTTGTGTGGTGTGAAGAGTTAAGTAGGAGCCGGAATAGCTCAGTTGGTAGAGCGCTGGACTCGTGATCCTTGGGTTGCGGGTTCGAATCTCTGCCGGGCTGTTTTGGTACTGGGGGATTTTTCCCTCAGAGTTAACATTGGTTCTGACTCCATTTCCCATACAGTCCTTCGAATGAGACTATAAACTGAGGTTCCGTGTGTGAACGCACGCATAACATCTTGCACACACGTAAAATCCCATCACCAACTTTCAGAAGAGTAGGCCAGTTTGGCCGTTGGTATGGATGACACATTACACATAGCTGCACCCTGCGTGAGAAATGGAAAGAATGAAGGACCTAAGGAAATTGAGTGAACGATATTGAACGATACTGACTGGATGACACAGGAAACGACTGAATGAAGCGCCAGCTGGCAGCTCTTCAGTCGGCACTACCCAGGTAGGTAGCCTGTTGTGTAAACGAGTGTGGATTGTAAAGCGCTTAGAGCTTGGTCTCTAGCCAAGAATAGGCGCTATATAACTATTTATTATCATTATCATCATATAAGTATCAAGTGATGTATGTTGACAGGTGGCTGTGGGCAGAGGCAGGTGTGCAGCCAGCGTTGGAAGATTCAGTCGAAGTCGGAGGCTTTGGCTATCCTGTGAGTGTGACCTTTATAATCACAGAACAGATGCACATGTTCAGACACACGCACCTCTGGTCAGTACATGTTGTACATAGCCCAGCCAACAACACTGGAGCCGTGTAAGGGCTGTATATAAGCACCCTAAGCAAAGACATATCAGATTGAAGCTGTTAAGAAAATAGAATAAAACTTCACGCTTTGTGTTTGCATTTGTTCAAATTCATTTTGTCAAGAATGGAAGAAAACATTCCTTATATAAATGGGGAAAAAAAGCCTCTTGCTTCAATGGCCATTCATTTACATTCCATTCTATATTCAGATTGCACTGATAATAGCAATAACCAGATGACAGACCTGGTTATGCAAACGATTTTGCCATGTTTTGTGCACATGTTCGGCAAAAATGCGATGAATACGACCAACTGAAAAAAATCTAAAGACAAAGTTCTTGAGCAGCGACTGCACTTGCAGTGTATAACCACTGTGTTGGTATGCTATTGCCAAAGAACAACAACTCCCATTAATTCTTGTGCACGAAATCGTGTCTGGCTGTGCCCGAGTCTTCAGCGACATGCCAATCTACCTAGGAACAACAGTGGGAACTACAGACCCTGAAGTATTGGGGAAAAACCCTGGTGAAAGAGCATGAATGTGTGGTAGTGTGTGGTGTTGAGTCAGGCTTGAAAGTAATGTGGACAGGGAGAAGCTTTTTTTTTAGGTGCTGCAAGATCAGGCATCCCTCTGCACTGTCCTCCCATCGCCCCCCCCCCCCCTTTCCCTGATTTTATGGAAAGCACTCCCCAATCCCTCACCCCCCCCCCCTCCCCACTTTCACAAGCATTTGGAAGATGTATGTACACACTTTGTAGAAAATAGACTCATTTTAGTTGAAAAGAACACTGATAACAGTTTTAGGGCAAACGGATCTGACGAGTGTGAGAGAAATGACATTTTAACATTTTTTTTATGTGTCATGTGTCATTTCTGTTGTTTTTTTTCTCCTCCTGGGATTCTGCATATTGTGTAGCTAAGATGTAAAGGTGTTTGGCTGTAGATCCCTTCCAACACTTCAGACTGAAGTCTAACACACTGATCAAAACATACCCTTTGGGTGGAAGTTCTCTTGTAATCAAACGCAGGAAGCTTGAGCGTATATGTGAGTGCGTGCTTGTGTGACTGTGCGTGCGTGTGTGTGTTCAGTTCAGTGGTTTATTTAATGTCTTTTCATCGCCAGATGATATTAGCGTGTGTGTGTGTGTGTGTGTGTGTGTGGTAAAGAAAATCTCCAGTACCTATAATGGAAATGAACATTTGGAGATGTTGGCTATTCTGTGAGTAGAGCATCAACCATCGAAAGGCTTTGAATGTGTCATGTGCACATTAATGCAATACTCGGGACTCTTTTCACATCTGAAGTGAATAATGAATGTTTTATCATTTTGGAAGTGTTGGTTTAATACAGGACTTCTCTGGCTATAGCGACTGAGCAGTCACCTGACACCCAGGTTGCAGTCACCATTGAGCTGCTGAATCATGTCATTTAACTTTCAGCCATTTTGCTTATTTCAAACCTGGCACATTATTGTCAAGCATGAAGCACCCTGTATGTTGAGTTATCTGTATTTGGCATTGTCAAGAAATTAAAGTCAAGTCTTTCACTTCCAAAGTGACTTGGAAAAGACGGTTTAATGCTTAGTGGGCTTTTGCAGCATACTTTGATCTGTTATAGTTATGCGCCATATTGAATTTTAGGGGGATTGACTCGAGTGACTGTTATTTTCCACTTTTAAAGGGTTGATTGATGCCTGAAGCGTCTTTTTGAGTTGTGTTTATGTGTCATGTCATGCAGAATGAGCATCAGCAGAAGCCCTATTGTGGAAATAAGGGTTACTGATGTGTCATGTCATGCAGAATGAGCATCAGCAGAAGCCCTATTGTGGAAATAAGGGTTACTACATACCTGCCAACCCTTCTTAACTTCCCTTTATTTTCCGTGTCCAGAATTACAGGATTTGATGATTGAAAATATTTGGATTTCAAAATTCTGAAAAAAAGGTATGGTTTAAGGGAGTGTGTGTGTGTTTTTAAGGATGATAAAATGTTACTGAACTGAACTAAAATGATGTCTTGCGATTCTCAGCAACTTCATATAATGCTTTCATACACAAAACTCCACTGCCTGTCTATACAGGCAGTGTCCGCAGGAGTATCAGCCTGCGTACGCAGAAGAAAGAAAAGAAAAGAGTATAATGCTTTCTGTCTTTGCCCTACATGAACAATTTAACTACCAGCTTTCTGTAGGAAACGTGTGTAACTACCAAAAAAAGTTTTTAGAACACCAGATGATTTTGTTTATAATTATAATATAAAGCTTTTGGACTATTGATTAAATAGAATAAAAAGAAAAGAAGAAAAAAAAAAGAAGCGCACCAAGTTTGGTCTAAAAATGTTGTCGAGGATGGAGTTTACAGTGCATGTGTCTGTTTTTGTGTTGATAGATAAGACTGACCATTGTGGCCACTCACCCGATTCCAGAAATCTGGATTCTGTGTTTAACATCGACGCTGACTTATCTTCATGTCTGTTTGGGCAGGTCCTAGTTGCTGTCAATTCCAGAAAAATGAAGTTTTCTCTACTTAAAGGGCAGTTCAGTGAAATTGGAATCAATGAATTCTTAAGGTAAGAGGCATGTGTTTATGAACTGAAAAATAGGAATGATGGTGGTAATGATAAACAGTAGCAGATTGGGGTGTGGGGGTGGGGTGTTTAAGAATGATTGATGATTTGAATGAAATTAAAAGTGTAAGAACCAGAAAATAGCTGTCACTATTGTTTGTTTTTTTAAAGTCTGTTAAAGCTCTTGCTTTGCTATTGGTCTTGTAGGATTTTATCCATTATTTCACTGAAACAAACTTCTCAGAACATGATTTGTGATGCAGTTCAGATTATATCAAACAGAATAGTACACGAAACAGGTTCCTACTTTGTCTTGGAAGTATACCAGTAAGTATATGTGCATTGAAATGAATGTTTTTTTAAATTTTTATTATTGAACCACAAATGTGTTGTCAAATCTTATTGTGCCATTCCTGTTCATAAATGAAGGGATGCATTGGTGTGCATTTGAAGGTGTTCATTTATTTATGTATTCAGATGCATATGTATGGCAAAAATGCCCCCTCTGTCCCTGTTGCTCCTTACGAATGGATGTTTTAACTTCTTCATTTATTTGAATGCATATGTTTGACCTGACTATACCCACATCTTTTCCTCCTGCAAAATGGATATGTGTCATGGCATAATTGTGTCAACAATTGATTTTTTTTTCATTGCTATTGTCTCATTCATTCGTTTGTTTCTAGGGATCTGTCTTTCGGAAAAGGTTCCACTGCACCATTGCGAAGTGCGGCATTGCCTAAAATTGAAAAGACGGATCCATGGGACGGTAAAGATGCTCAGGTAATGAAATCTCTGCCTCTGTTGACTATACAACACGTATTAGAGAAACCTTTGGTGTACATTGTACTACCATTAATGCAGGCAGTAGGGTTGATGTTGGGTTCCGTCATTCTCATGCAGGCACGAATCAGGAGTTCCAGATCCCTGGAACAAAAAACAAAAAAACTGCAATCTCAAGACGACTTAAAGTGTGATTTGGGAGGGGGTGGGGGGTGGGGTGGGGGGAAAGACGAGCACAAAAAAATATAATTAAGAAACAAGTCATCCGCCAGTATTATGGACAATGTGTGTGTGAATTAAGCATTGCCCCCACCTCCCTTCCACCCTACATCCTCTCTCCTTCCCCTTCATGGTCCCATTTCAGTTTTTTTTTTAAACGGAAAAAAGCCACGTCCCGTCTCCCCTATTCCACATAGAAATCATCAGCAGATATAGATAGTGTGTGTGTGAATCTTGCATACCCCTGGCTTCTCCACTTTCAGCCCTTCTCAAAATCTTTTTGGACAACAGCTGTCTGATTTGTCGGCTGTTTTTTTTTTTTTTTTTTCTCTTTGGAAAGGTGTCAAATTCCAGTTTGCTTGAACTCTTTTACAAGTGTGTTAAAAAATTTGTACCTGGCTTTGTCCGGCAATGTGTGTGGAACAGCTCTGGAAGGTGAAAGAGGGGAGGAAGGATTGTTAGTGATGATGAGGTGGAAACAAGATATACACACACACACACACACACACACACACACACACACACACACGCACGCATGCTCGCATGCACGCACACACTCACGCACGCACGCACGCACAGAGATACATAGAGACAGAGTGTGCGCACTACCCCACCCCACCCTCACCTCCACCCCGACCCCCCCACCCCACCCTCACCTCCACCCCGACCCCCCCCCCACCCCACCCTCACCCTCACCCCCGTTTCATTTTGTCTGCCTGTCTCCATTCTCCCCTTCCCCACTTTTACCCATCTTTCTGTCGGTGTGGAAAACGGTTTCCTTTCCCCTTCTTGCTGAACTGAATAGAACAGCATCTGCGATACCTCAGAGTTCGTTGATCAGGTGTACTGTGGTGTGGGGCAGAGAAGGTTTTTTCTTCCAACCACTCATTTGTTGTTTCCTCCCCACTCTCTCCTGCCTCCCCAACCCAACAGATGTGGACTGCACGAACAGCTCACCTGCCTTGTGTGTGTGTGTGTGTGTGTGTGTGTGTGTGTGCGTGTCGCAGCATTTTGTTGTGAAATTCACAGTGGCAGCAGTGTTGTATACTTATAAACGTATCAAACTGACCACAGGTGTAGTCAGACACGCACACATGCATGCATGCATGCACACACACACGCATGCACGCACGCACACACTCACACACACACACACACGCACACACATGCACACACACACACACACACATGCACATACACAAACACACACACACATACACACATGCACACACACACACATGCACATACACAAACACACACACACACACACACACACACACAAGTGAAGGAATAACAGACCCAACTGTGGGAGGAAAAAACATTACAGTAAACCTATAGGCCTTCTCCATCTTCCACCATCACCTCCTTCCCCCAAAACCAGTTTACCATCACTCAGTCCCCAGAACTCCAGTGTAGAGTAGGGAGCATTCTCCTCGTCTCTACCACCTCCGTCCCCCTCCATCTCCTCTCCACTCTCAATGGGTGCTAGGCAGCATCTGCTCAACCGAGCATGAACTGAGAGAGGCCAGCGGGACAGAAGCTGAGGTGAGGGGCTCCCTCCTCCGTCCTTCTCCATGCTTTCCCCAACCCCCTCTTTTGCCTCCACCGCTGGGGCATCTCACCCACCCAGGTTTCCTTAGCATGAACCAATGAGAGAGAGGAAGGGAAAGACGGGGGCTAGATGTCACATGGGCATCGATTTATTGAGGGTCATGAAGACTCGCATGGTGCTTCCCGCTAGCAGGGTTCAACTCTGTATAATGCAGCTAAGTTTGTTCTTTCATTCTTACTGAATGGCTTGAGATTTTACACATTTTTTTTTCCGTTAAAGTTAATTAGTTACTCGAAATTTGAGTGTATATACACTTAGAAAATCAGCTCTAAACATTAAGTGGGCACTGAAGATATTGTGTGTGTAATCATGGATGGAAGCACAAACTAATTTTGAAGACATGGCCTTTGAGAGGGTCTCCTTCAAAAAGACTTCTAAAATTTGAGCAGAGATGTTGCATTTAGAGATATTCATGTCTGTTTATACTCTCATTCCGTATCCAACACTAAACGATTTAAAACATTTAAAACAAAAAAAAAAACATGGTAAATGGTTCCTTTTTCTTGTCAAACTTCCTCTGTGTAACACAAACTGCTCTACAACATCCTATACAATTCTGACTTTATGACCTCTTTTAAACCTCTATGTCTTCCAACTAATACTGCCATCACAACTTAAGCATGTGAACCTTTTCAATGCACAAGTGGTGTTTGTGTGAGGGAGAGAGATACCCAGAGGGAGAGTTTGTGTACATCTGGGTGAGGGTGTTTGTTTGGGTGAGAGAGACACTGGGAGGAAGAGTGAGTGTATTTTGTTAAGGTGTATGTTTGTGTGAGAGAGACACTGACAGGACGAGTTTGTGTGTATCTGTTTAGGGGGTGTGTGTGTGTGAGAAAGAGACTGAGATGAAGAGCATGTCTGCAGCGAGGGATGTGGCAGCTGCGTGTGCCTAAGGTTAGGGATAAGAGGTGTAGGAGACTGGGGAAAGGATGAAGTGATGCCTAAGGTTAGGGATAAGAGGTGTAGGAGACTGGGGAAAGGTTGAAGTGAAGATAGGGTTAAGTAGAGGGAGAAGAGGGTAGTGAGGGGTGAAAGGTAGGTGGTGTCGTGGGAAGGATTTTTTTTTCTTCTTTTCATTCACTTCAAAGCTGTGTATTTCAGCCACTTAAATTAATACACTTGTGATGCTTACATTGTTGTAAACTGCGTTTTTAAAAAAATCCTTACACTGGTTATTTAACAACGTACTGTTAAGTATGTTGTCTGGTGAATTTCCAGAAGGAACGTTTGAAAAGAATAGTTATATTTGAATAATATGCTTAATTTTTCAATGGTTGGTATTTGAACATGACATGCAGAATAAGAATTGTTGGTAATTGGATAAAGAATGATATAAAACAGAACTGCGCATGGTTGCTTGTGAGGGTTTGATTAGGTGCTTACCTGTCCAGAATGTGAAAATAACAGGTGAAAACAGGTGGCACACCTGCTTGTCATTCTCAAGAGCTTCTTCACAAATAATCCAGTCAGTGATGTTCCACAGTATCCAGAAATAAGTTACAGCCTTTTTCAAAAGGAAGTCAGTGTTGATTACACCAGTCTTCCATGCAGGTAATCTAGGTAGGAATGAATAAGGTACAGTTCAGTTTTCACATTGAAATCACGTGCTGATGACACAAAAAACACCCAAAATGGTCACTATCAACAAATGTAATAGTTTGCCCACACTGTCGTCGTTTATGTTTGAAAGGTTTAGGATCATCTGGAAGTGCTACTCACATTTTTTTCTTCCCCACTGAATGGCATGTTGAGATTCCACTCACCATTAGGCACTCATCCAGTCAAAGTCCGTGTCGATCTCACAATCACAATTACATGGTGCTTGATCTAGATCAAAACTGTCACCCACCACACCCAGTTCATTCAAAATGTCCATAACTTCTTGTTCACCTGCTTTTTCCACAACAAATTCAGCAAAAACATCTCCAGACAAGTTCATAATTCTATCACGTTCTCCTTTGGGTGCCGCCATGTTTGTTTGCCAGACGAGTCAAGTCACGCTATGCATTACAAGCTGCTACTAACTATAGACCAAGCTAAAATGCTGAAAATCCATGTTTCGGGGCTAGTTCAGTCATTCATGCAAATTAGTTCGTCACTGAGCCATAGTTTCGTATCTGTGTGTGTTGGTGGAACTAGGCTCGCAAGGGTCACTCTACAGCGCGACATATGTCGTGACAACCAGTC
The DNA here is from genome assembly GCA_018398815.1 of Conus ventricosus. Taxonomy (NCBI): domain Eukaryota; kingdom Metazoa; phylum Mollusca; class Gastropoda; order Neogastropoda; family Conidae; genus Conus; species Conus ventricosus. Next base: position 5,424,599 of record CM031629.1, on the reverse strand, counting down.
AAGAGACGTAACGTCGTGGCGCGACATATGTCGCTTTAACCAGCATAAGGGTTAAAAAGAAAAGGACCCACATGTCAGCGTGTCAAAATTTGGAGACAGGAGTGATTTTGAACAGGTCACATTCAGTTTGTGTCTTCAGTCTCCTTTCATCTTAATTTTCTTTTCTGTCTGTTTTAGATACCGGTGGAGGAAGACATTGACTTGAGTGACGTGGAGCTGGAGGATCTGAGCAAAAATGAACTCTGATGATCATGGAGACTTATGCATTAATTTGTTGTACAAACATATCTGTACAATCTCACAATCTCACTGTAAGCTCTTTTAACGTTCTGAATATGCCATGATCATGTTGGTCTGTGCAATAAGGAATCATTGTAAAAAGAAAGAAATGTCTGTAACATTATGCCTGTGCAGTATTGTATGTGTTGTTGGGAACTCTAGATCAGAGTCTTTTCTATCCTTACAGATTTTGTACTTTTTTGTTTGTCAGAGTGCTGGCAGAGCGAGCAGGATGAGAGGTTTAGCCCACCTGTCCCCACCAACTCCCCAAGCTAATCCACTTTCCTCTCAACTGCAGAAGCTTTAGTACTCACATGTTATCCAGTAAAATGTACTTACGAACAATATGCACAAATAAAGTTTTGATAAAGAGAAAATCTCATCTAATGTCTTGTTTTTTTCCTCCATAAGATTCTCACCTAATTAGGCTGCCTATATGATTGACAGATGTCTTTCGGTATCAACAAAGTACATACAGGGGGACACTTGTCATCAAATGTTTTGAAGTTACATTCTTAGCTCCAGTGATATCAGAAGATAAACAAAAAGTCTCTGTGGAATGAAACATTGCTGCTAGGTTTTCTAGCAGGTTTTGCCGCTAGGGATCTAGCTACTAACTTTTTCTTTTCGAATTCAACATGCATCCATCATGTCCAAAAGAAAATATGGATGAATATTACAGCAGCAGAGGTTACAGATGTCTTCGCATAAAAACAAGACTTTTGAACATGAAAAAATGCTCCCAGAGCAAAATGGTCACCTAAATTCCATTTTCAGAAGGATTTGCCCAGCAACAGCACAAAAAAAAAAGAAGAAAATCCACCGCAGGAATCAATATATTCAGTATTTCAGGCAGGATGTATGGTACATGTATTTGAAAAACAGGGTGATTGGTCGGAGTGTGATAGTATTACTGTATCATTTACATAATGAATGGGCTGTGATTTCTAGCGTCTGTTCTTGGGCACGTATGCCAGCGCATTTTCGTGTTCGCTGTGATACAGTTTGATCTCATGTGAAAGGAGGAGAAGATGGTTGCACCATTTTCTGAACTGGTAATGTGGTATTGCATGGTGTGATGTGGTTGATGTGTGATGCAATATTATGATTGCATGAATTATGGTGCTATCTTCTCAGTATTATCAGACATACATTTCTATTGTGGCCTATTACCTATTGTGTTTGTTGATTGTTGTTGGTCTATCGATGTGTTAAATGATATATAAAATGTATTTTTTCAAAAGAAAAGTGTGTGTGTTGTACAACGACAGGTTTTTTTTGTTGTTGTTGTTTTTTTAAAATAGTATGTGCATTAAGTGTTGAAAACAAAAATCAGGATCATGCACACACAAAATCATAAGATGTTGTTCAAGCTCCAACATTTTCATGTTCTGAAAGAACATAATTAAGAAATGAAATTATTGATACATTGTGTGTTTTTTTGCCTGTTTAAAGATCAATAAACCAATCTTTAAAATCCGTGTCACTCCTATTGAACTGATGAAAACACTTGATACCAGACAGAGAAGAACACGTGAAAGGTACTGGCGGCATAAGATTAGGACAAACTACCCCAATGGCCTCAATGTCTGGGACTAGCTGAATGTAGGGTACCACACTTCTTACTTACATGTAGCAGACACATGCGCGCGCCAACACACACACACACACACACACATAACACCACACATCAACACACACACACACACACACTTTTCACACACC
>CM031629.1:5404019-5422495 GCA_018398815.1 Conus ventricosus | reverse complement strand
ACTGACACTCCAAAATCACAACTCCACAAAATCACAATTTTTTTCAAGAGCAGTGAAAAACAGCTTACAGACTAACGAAGTACGTCACACACACACACACACACAACATTCACACACACGCCCGCGTGTACGAACGCGCGCACACACACACACACACACACACACACACACACAACACACACACACACACACACACACACACACAACTCGCACGCACGACACAAGGCGTACGCATGCACGTATGTGTGCACGAACGCATGTACACACACACCCACACACACACACACACCACACACACACACACACACACACACTCACACACACACACACACACGCACGCACGCACGCACGCACGCACGCATGCACGCACGCACGCACGCACGCACGCACGCACGCACACACACACACACACACACACACACACTTTACACGTCACTTTTCTGCCTGTATAAATCTTTCCCAAATTTCCAACAGCGAGGCAAGGAAGGCTGCTCAGATTTGGGATAAGCGTTGTGTTGGAAGGGCTGGGTTAAACGAATATATTATTGTCCTAATTACGGATTTTTTTCCCGCGTAATTTCGAAAGTTTCGTTTCTCACTGTCTTTCTTAGCATAAACTGATTGATTGATTGATTAATGGGTTGATTATTGATTGATTATTGTTTGAGTGAGTGAGTGAGTGGAAGAGTGAGTGAGTGAGTGAGTGAGTGAGTGACTGATTAATTGATTGATTTGTTGGTTGGTTTGTTGGTCGGTTGGTTTGTCGGTCGGTCGATCGAATCGATTGGTTGATCGATTGACTGCTTGATTGTTGATTGTTTGGTTGGTTGCTTGCTTGGTTAATTGATGGATTGATTAGCTGTTTAATTAATCTATTATTAATTATGTAATGTGTGTCATGTGAGCGTGAGTGCGTGCGTGTGCGCATCGCGCGCGCGCGCGGCGCGCGTGTGTGTGTGTGTGTGTGTGTGTGTGTGTGTGTGTGTGTGTGTTCTCTCAGATGCCGACAGACAAGACTTGCGAGCACTTGGGGAAAATGATCAGTGCGCCAAACTTGAGAAGAAAATGATAAGTAAGTGATGAAGTTACCGGTTCCTTTGTTGCTGCTGCTGCTGCTGCTGCTTCTTATTCTTCTGCTGCGGCTTCTTCTTCTGCTGCTGCTGCTGCTGCTGCTGATAATAATGATGACGATAGACGAATATGATGGTAAACAATGTGCTACCCGCAAACTACACCGTGGAAATTTGATTGTGAAGGAGTTCATTCTTACAACCCATACATCACGGAATGATTTTTTAGGACATAGTGTCACATTTTGACAGAACAGTAACTACAAGAGACAGCGCCAGATTAATTATCAGAGAGACTCTAATATCACGACAGAACAGTAACAATATATTAACCACAAGAAATGTTGTATGAATTCTTGAGTCGGAGTCAAGAAATAAAAACACGGTTAAAAAAATTAGTTGGGAATCAGTTGATGTGAGGGAAAAAAACCGCTGGGGGGGGGGGGGGGGGGGGGGGGGGGGGGGAAAGGTTTGCATTTTGTCTTTTTTACGGAGATCGTGTTTATTTTTAGAATCTTCTTTTTTTCTGAGTTTCATTTTAGAAACATTTTTTTTCAAACGTCCTATTTCTTTTTGGTTTACACTCGTGCTAAAGTGCGTGCACACAATTGTGACGGCCAGCACAGACAAGTTACCACATACTACAGCAACTTATAGCTTGCGTATAGAAGTAGTAAACGGGGGGGAAAAGGGTTTGAAACAGACTTTTGGAAAAAAACAGGAGAATGGAACCAAAAAAAAAGGCAAAAAACAGGTGGCAAAGGTTTTGAGTAAAAAAACAAAAACGAGCGCAGCAACTACAACAAAAAATGCGAAAAATAATGTAATAATAATAATAATGCAGTAAAATAATTAAAAATGATGATGAGATGGGGCAGGCAACAACAACAATGATGATTTTATGATGATTTTTTTTTTTGGTACGAGGTGTATCCTGCGGACACCGCTTTTTAACAGGCAGTGGGGTTTTGTGTGTTGCCCTTTTTTTTTTTCCCGCCCCTTTAAGGCAGCCTCTCCCTCTTCGGGGGGGTGCATGCTATGTGTAAAGTTCATCCATACCAACGGCCAAACTGGGGCCTTTTTCCCCTTTCCCCCAAAATTGGTGATGGGGTTTTTAGTTGGCAAAATGTTTTGCGTGCGTTTTACACACGGAACGTCGGTTTACAGTTCATTCGAAGGCTGTATGGGAAATGGAAAATCAGAACCCAAAGTTAACTCCCAGGGGAAAAAAACCCCTGTCCGAAATTCGAAAACCCTAACCAGGAGCACGAGTCCCGGGCTTTACAACTGAGTATTCCCGGCCCCCCATGTGATGTAAGATAAAAAATATGATAATAACAAGACTTTAACAAATAACAAACACAAGAACAAAAATGATAATAATCTAGACGTGATGTAATTTTATTTTTAATAATAATAATGTAGTTTCATGACAATAACAATTTGATTTTTAAAAAGGCCGTCAAACAAAATGTAAGAAAAAAAGGGGAAAACACTGATACGACTTCAAAAGGGGGAGGGTTTACACGAAAGCAGGGTATCCCCCCGGGGCCACCCGGGTTTGGGGAATCCATCCAAAAAACTGGTCCGAAAGAAGGGGCCGCTTTTCCTTTCCGGGTTTTTAGTTGTGGTGATTTTGTTGTTTCTCTTCGTGGTTTATCTTAAAACAAGAATGGAAAATCTTGCCTCGTTCTTTCCTTTGGGTTTCCAAAGGTGCATCTGTTGCTCTTGCTCAAGTTTTCCATTGTTGTTTTTCATCACAAACATTTTCTGGGGTAGGCTCTGCCCATTTCTTTTGAATTCAAATTCTGCGACATTTAAATGTATAGTTTCTCATGTTTTTTTTTAATTTTTTTAGATGAGCAGTAAAGTCCCGCCCCAATTACTTTTAAACAAAAAATGTCAGAGCCTTTTGGTTTGACTTAGGTATTGGGCAGTTCAAGTTTCAGAGTGTTAAATCATATGCCTCTGATGATTCCCTTTTCTGGACCCCCGGGGGATACCGGGTTTGGGGGGGGGGGGGGGGGGGGGGGTTTTTCTTTTTTACAAATGTTCTCCCCCTGGACTTCTGTGCTGTAAAAGTCCCTTTTCCTTTTGCTCTCAGTAAATCGTTCCCCCTTTTTCGTATGTCGTTACTGTTTTTTCTGTCTACCCTATTTTTTTCTATCTTTTTCCCCAAACCCCTTTCCCCAAATTTCTGCTTCAAAGAAATCGGAGTGAACTGACAATATCTCGAGTTAAATGTGAGGATCCCCAACAGGGTAAAAAACGAGTTCCACCCCACGATACTGGACGCTAGAGAAAAGTGTTTCGGGCTGTCTTTTCTTATTATCCCCTCCCACCTTTTCTTTGGTGTTATCTATGTTTTTATCCATTGTCATGTTTCCCTTTAGCGTGCGGGCATGCGCGCGCGCGCAACCTTACAAAAACAGCCCCCCAAAACAAAATCGGCGTGAAATGTGTGATTCGCCGGCGAGTTTTTTGTTGCGGCGTGCGTGTCTGTGGGGGGGGTTGTGTGTGTGTGTGTTTTGTGTGTGGGTGTGTGTGTGTGGGGGGTGTGTGATGTGTTTTTAAGTGTGTGTGTGTGTGTGTGTGTGAAAAGTGTGTGCGTGGGGTTGTGTGTGTGTGTGTGTGTGTGTTGTGTGTTGTGGTGTGTGTGTGGTGTGTTGTGTGTGGCGTGCGTGTGTGTGTGTGTGTGTGGGGTGGTGTGTATGTGTGTGTGTGTGTGTGTGTGGTGGTGTGTGTGTGTGTGTGGGTGTGTGTGTGGTGTGCGCCCGCGCGGCACGCGCGGTGCGTGCTGTGTAGTGATGTTATCTCTAGGAGCAGAAAGAGGGGGGAGGAGCTGGGAGGGAGGGGGGGAGGTAGAGAGAATTCCAGCCAAACATTCCCAAACGATCTATCGGGCACGGGCTAAAAGGAAGCCCTCTCCCCCCTCAAGTAGGGCGTGACCATGGAAAAAAACCCAGCATTGTTACAGGAGGAGGTGGGCATGATCCGAAAGATCCAGCAATCGATTGAGGAGAAAAGGATCCCCTCCTGCATGGCAAGGACCTTGAAAATGCATCAACGGTGTACGGAAGAACAGGAGAAGGGGGAAAGACATCGACATGTGAAGGCGCCAGAGGAGTGGGAAAGGGTCAGGACATTGAAGAACGTCCGACCCCCCGGTCGCCGGTCAGCCCTTTTTCAAGAGGAAGTCGACATTCTTGGCCAAGGCCCGGAAACGATGAAGGGCACGCGCAAGGGTTTTCAAAAGGGTTTTTGGGCACTCAAATTTGAAAAAGACGCTCCAACTTCCCCCCTGGCGGAAGACGTCTCATGGAAAAAAGCCAAAAAAAAGGGAAACCCCCCCTTAAAAAGGAAGCCTTGAGGAACATTTTCAGATTGGGGAAAGGGAGACAGCACTTTGGGGTTTGGGGTTTGAGAGAAAAAAAAAACCCCAAGATATTCGAAGGGGCCGGACCCCCTTTTAGATCTGGTAAAGAAAAATAAAAGCCTGTATAGAACAGGTCCAAATGTTGGGAAATCGCGAACGTCTTCGAGTTGATAATCGATGGACAAAATTCTGTCCTTCTGAAATGGATTTGGTCAAAAATTTCAAGATCTTTGCGGGGCAGCGTCAAACCCCTCAAGGCGGACAGGAAGAGGTTCGGGGACCACGCTGAACGAATTGCAAACGGCTTTAACTTATTCCGAACACCAGGAGCCCCTAAAAATACCAGAAGATCCCCGAGGGCCAAGACAACATTCACGTTATCCAGGCTGGTCGGACACCGTTCGGGAAAGACCTTGGCATCATTACGTAACGAAACAAAAACATTTGGACCACATCGAAACAGTCGGGGATCAGTTTTGAACGAGCTAACTAAGGTCAAGTCACCAAAACGCCACCAAAAAACTCGTTAACCCCACCCGCCACCCCCGCGGGGAAACTGAACCCCTAAAGAAGGGGACAACAAGAAATTTTGAGGTCAAATCTCTATCGAGGGCGCCCTGTTCAGTTAGGACATCAGAACATCTTAAACAGAGTTTGGCACATGAAGGCACCAGGAGTCTCAAAGGGGGATTTGGATACGATTCACGCGACCTCGAAAGGGTAGAGAACCTGCAGACATCGTGGGAGAGAGATCGTCACGGTTCAGGAAACCAAGTATGTTAAAAACGGACTTCAGCTCCTTGAAAGATAGAATTGCGAGGTAAACGATATTCAGAATTCATAAAGACGGGGGGAAACGCGTTGGCGAGGCCCAATGGTGAACCCGGGCTGACGCTTTGCAACCTTTGACGGAAGCAGTGGAAGAGCTGCTGCCCTGAAAGAAGGGGGATCATTCAACCATACAGGAAAGGTTTTGGCTGCGATGCAGGCGTTAGCAGAAAAGGTTGACGTCCCCAAGCCACTCGCCTCCTTTCCCCAAACGTCTGGACAAATGAGCGACTGTTTGTTGGTCAATGCGCTCCCGCTGAAAACGAGTTGAGAATAAACGCCCCTGTGAATCTTTAAAAGGAACATCTGCTGGAATGAGCCCTAGGGGAAACTCCCCGAAAACTGAAATCCCAAAGGTAATTCTACTGAAAATGGAACGCATAAAGGGAATGTGGGGAAGCTGAAAAGTTCAATGGGTAAAAGACCAAGTCTAAACTTCACGTAAAGCCCAAATTCAAAAGGGCGACTCAGTCGGTTGTAAATCCCTTTGCCCAAATGAAATCTTTCAGTGAAGATCTTAAGTCTTAATCCCTTTTGTGAATTTCTGGTTGATAAATCGGTTATCAAAAATCTATCTTTCGTGGTCGATCATCCAAATTTGAAGAAGGGGCCCGAACAGGTCATTAAGTGGGCGCGTTTGGTTCAATATTAAAATTTTAAGGATCTGAATTTCGTGATATATTAGAAAAATAATCCTTCCCTTTTGCCCCCCCCCCTCCCCCCCCCCCCCTTCCAAAATCCTCACCCCCTACCCCACCTACAGTCTCCAAAACAAAAATGCTGAATTTAAAATTAAATTAAAAATTTAAAGGGCTGGTTGATCAATACAATTGTGTATCAGTGATTTTGGAGCAATGCATCGGGATTTTGCAATGGGTTGCAGCGGTTTTTGTACCCAAGCATGTGATTCAATGTGTAGCAAAGGTTTGGAGCATAACCATCATTTGTAGCGTTGCACGTGTAAACCCACATTAGTGCTCACTTTGTGTAGCAGTCCCCTGGTAGCAGTGGGTTTGTGTGCACCAGAGTACGCAACATGACATTTACAGCAAAGGTTCGAAAAAGAAAAAAACATTGTGTAGCTAAAGTAGTGTAACAGTGATTGTGTAGCAGTGCCATTGCAAATTTCAGTGTGTGCAGGGAAAGTTGTGCATCTCTTTTGAAACGTGGTTTGCATGCATTACATTATGTATTTATTATTTTATATAAAGCAGTGCACTGTGTAGCTTACATTCTGTCGCAGTGCATTTACAGCAACGCATTATGTAGCAGAGCATTTTCAGCGTGCATAGTATTGTGGTATTTTTGTGCAGTAGTGCATTTATTGCATAATTCTTGTGTCGCAGTAATAGTGCATCGTTGTGCAAAACTCTGCGTAGTCTGTGCATGGAGAAGCAGTACATTGTGTAGCTAACAAATGTAGACCCAGTAAACTGTGTATCACTAAATTTTAACAGCACACAGCGTAGCAGTCCAAACGTGATTCGCATAAGTGTGCATGTGTGACAGTACACTACCTAAACAAGTGCATTGCATTTAGCTTCGGACAATAGTATTAGCATGGGCACTGTCGGTTAGAACGTCATCACGGCATCACTCCGGTGCTCCATTTTTGAGGGTTCGTATTCATGACTCAAGAACGACCGAACATCAGCCTTTACCCCGCCCCGGTCCAGCGCTCGTCTGCTTGAACGGCAGCATATACAGCCTCACGAGAACCACACTCTTTTGAGTACTGTAAATCTGGATAAGAAGCCACAGAACACAACTCTTGAGTATGTAAATTCGTGGTAAGAAGTCACAGAGACCACAACTTTTTGAGTACTGTAAATCTTGGATAAGAAACTCAAGATACACACAAACTCTTTGATTACAGTAATTCAAGGCATGGTGTTTTTTTAAATACCAATACTGTTTGGTTATTGTGGCCATTTTCCATCTTGATTTTTAATAGTAATTCTTGGCATGGCGTTCTTTTAATACACAATACTGTTTTGTTGTTGTTGTTGTTGGCCATATGCTTATTTATTTATTCCTCCCACCGAGCACGGCAGAGAAGAAATTTAAACTCGCAACCCCTCACCTTAGAATCATTTTGCTCTTGAGTTCTGTTCCCTCTATATTCCGGTTGAGGGAATGGTTTTAGGAAGAAGGGGATTGTAGACAACGAGCAGGCAGGTGCGTGGCGGTACACGAGCTGGGAAGGTCTGGAATGTTCTGCTAGTCGTTGTCGATTTTGTTCTGGGGGATGAACATGAATAAAATGTTCTGACTTGGTGATGGGAACAGGTTTGGACTGGGACGTGATGAGCCTCCCCCCCCCCCCCCCCACCCCCTCACTCCCCCGTCGTCCTCTCTCTCTCCTCTCTCTCTCTCTCTCTCTCTCTTATCTCTCTTCTCCCCCCCACCGTTGTTGGTGGTGTGTGGTGTGTTGTGTGTTGTGTGTGTGTGTGTGTGTGTGTGTGTGTTGTGTCCGTTCGCCCCACTCTCTCTGTTATCAGTCTGTGTGTCTCTCTCTCTCTTTGTCTCTTGTCTCTCTGTCTCTGTCTAGTCTGTCTGTCTGCTGTCTGTCTGTCTGTCTGTCTAGTCTCTCTCTCTCTCTCTTCTCTCTCTCTCTCTCTCTCTCTCTTCTCCTCTCTCTTTCCTCTCTCTTCTTATAGCGAGACCGACGACCTGCACAGGTTGTGCTGGTCTCAGTGCCACTAGTGATGTGAATGAAACTGGCCGTGCTTAACACGAGAATCGGAAACGAACACAGTACCAGCACAAGGCACAGGAAACATCAAGCCGATTTCGCGATTGATGGGTGACACGTCGCATATCGGATGCGCTTCTGTCTTGCGCTCCGATCTGTCGGAGTGTGAATCAGCGATCCAGAAATCCACCCGTCGACATCGACGTCATTCCGAACAAGCATAGACAAAATAGTCGCGGTTTTTATTTGACACGGGAGGGGTTATGGATTTAAGTCGCTACTCTGACAGATCGACAGGTGCAGAGACGATTACGAGATTCTCCACAGAAAAACAAAGCATATCGGAAGTCGTGTTTCTCAAATCGGATGATGCGGGTGTGCTGCTGTGTGAATCAGATGATGTCGTTCTGGAATCTTCCTGCGATCCGGTTCGTTTTCGAGGAAAGAAAGACAATGTCATCGGAGGGAATGTGTTTTAAATAGGCCAGCTTCCCCGGAAAGAGAAGAGTACGGCAACACACAGAAATGCAGAAACCAAAGCACGTGCTCGCTACGGAGGCTGCATCGTTCACCTCAGCTTGATCCCAGTCCTACCTGGGGTGACGCCATTACAGAACTGACAGTGGATAATACCAGTGACATTTTCTCGTTCCCCGATTTTGTCATATATAAAGTGAAGAAAGAGACCCATTGCTGTGTTTCATGTCAATGAAATCGATATCGAGTCATGTTTTGCTGTGTGCATCGCGCCGATTTGCTAAATGGGCTGTACAGCTTAATAGCATTAAACATCTCTTCTCTCTCTTCTTTCTCTCTCTCTCTCTCTCTCTCTCTCTCTCTTCTCTCTCTCTCTCATCTCTCTCTCGAACAGGGTTTCATCAAACCCCAGTACGGGATCAGGCCACCATTCTTGTCACACAGCATTAACTAGTCTTGTTGACCAGTGGCGTACTAACTTAACTTCAATAATAAAATCACAGGTGTTCTAGTAGTAGACTTTATGACGCATTTGTGTGTCGACCTCAGTTTCTACTGAGAAATTAAAGATCTATGGCCTAGCTGACAACGCTATGGAACTTCATCTTCATTTCTCTCAGACAGGAAAACGTTGTGTTTCGGTAATGAGATCAAATTCTTCCATTTACCTTTAAGTACGGCGTCCCTCAAGGCTCAGTCCTGGGGCCAATACTATTTTCTGTATATATAAATGATCTACCTCTGTTTTTTTACAACTTTATGTGTTTTAAGATGTTTGCCGATGATCCACTATCCACACCTGTCACGATCGAATTAGATAACATTTTTATCTCCTTTCAAGAAAGTATCAAACAGTTATTCTGAATGGTCTGAACTCAATTATTTGCGACTCCACCAAAAAAACTAAATTTACTTATTGATTACTACCAGGCAAAATGAACGTCAAAATTTTCTTGTAGCAATCATTACTTTGTATTAATTAATGGGGGACGAAAATCTGAGGAAGGTTGTCACAAAGATCCTAGGTGTTTTATTGATACTATCTGTTATGTCGAATCATATTGCGATAGGCTATGTAAAAATGTGTCAGAAAGATTTACCAGCTTTCCAGAATAAAAACACTATTTAGATAACATAGCGTAAGTTGTTCTTTCATGCCTATGTTGAATCGTACATAAACTATGCCTCAACAATATGGGATTCCGTAGTGATAATATTTTAAACCTTTATTCAGTTTACATAGACCGTGCCATTAACTGATTCCTCCTGAAGTCTCCTCCCCTACTTTCCTCAGAATATAAACATTTAGAAATTCTGCCTCTAAATGGAGCTGTTTCAACAAAGCTATCTTATGTTTAATATAATGTCGACTGTGCCCCAATGGCTTTGAAAATAGATTCGAAATGAATAAGATTGTCTTGTTTACCAGATACAAAAGTAACCTCTTCCGAGGAATCGATCTGTTTAAAATCAAGCTTGTTGTACTCTGGTGGCTGCTTATGGAAATTCTGTTATAACTTAATTCGATGTAAATACAAGCCTCCGAGTCTTTAAAAACAAATATCAAACACACCTTATGAGCAACGTGAAAACTGCATCTCTGATCCTTATGTGTAAGTGAATATTGCTTTTATATCGGCCTCTCTCTCTCTCTTCTCTCTCTCTCTCTCTCTCTCTCTCTTATCTCGCTCTCTCTCTCTACTCTCTCTCTCTCTCTCTCTCTCTCTCTGTTTGGAGTAGGGTTGGTTGTGAAACGGTGGGGTAGACGGGGTGAGGTGGGGTGTTTTGTTACGAGGGGCGAGGATGGACTTGTTTGCAGAGAAACACGGGATAGAGAGGAAAGGGAATTGCGTTGCGAAATCTGGGAGAGGGCGCCAAGAATGTGTGTTGTACGCCCCTTCGGAACAGATTCTAGGTTTATATTGATTTCTATCTGTGGAATTATATTTGTGATTATTATGTGTTCTGTATTTATCTTTTTTAGATCATTGCTATTCGATAGATGTATATTGTTTACAATTACAAATGTGAGATGGCGCATGGGGTTATATTTGAATTGTTAATGTTATCATTTTTTTATTCATTATCATTCATGATGTTGTTATTGCTATTATTATTGCTTTGAAAGTTTGTTGACAGGTGAATGTTTGGTTAATGGTTGGGGTGTGGAGGTGGCTTTTTGTGGTTGGAATGTTTCTTTTTCATTTTTGTGGGCAAGATGCAAACAAGCCTGCTATGTGCTTATTCTTTTCCCTCATTAAACAAATTCGTTCGTTCGTCGTTCGTTCTCTCTCTCTCTCTCTCTCTCATATGTAACTTGCTTGAACTTGTAATCTAATCCTTTTACCCCTATTGGGGATGTGGGGGGGATAAAAAACACAACAAATCCAGTGCAGCAACAAATAAACCTTTCTTGTTGTGTGTGTCATACACCGTAAAGTTTCGTATGAAAAATGCTCAACATTTCTTTGTATATGTCAAAAATACAAAGTACCGATTCAAAAATTGATCATTTTTAACACAAAAAGTGGGGGGAATTAAGAACTGTACTGTTTATGATTATTTTTTTATATCATTTTCACAGAACTTTTTTTTAACCTCAGGCAACAGTTTACAGAAGTGATATACAGACTTCTTATTGCAATAATAAGTAGGTAAAATACAGTTTTCGTTAATATTTCATACTTGGGGCACTTCACATCATGAAATGATATTCCCCCATACACACCGATGTTTCATAGCACAATTTTCCATAACGTTCGTTGTTCTTTCGGTTCCCCATATTTTCTTCTTGTCTCTATTAGAAAGTTTGTGATTCCAGCATCTAAACGTGATAAAATTTTGCCTATTCATATACGTCAGAAGAGATCTACAATACAAAGCGTGCCATGCGCACAATCCAGTACAACAAGTTAATGCAGTATAATACCAATACAATACAATTGCAGCCACACAGCGTGTGGGGTTTTTTTTGTGGAAACGCAATACATTGCAGCATGTACTACAGTACAATTCAATTTTAGCATGGAACAGTACACAGAAATTCAACGCAGCCTCAGTTACTACATTACATTTTCAAAACAACACAGTACAGAACAACAGATTCAACGGCGCCCTCAGTACATACAACACATTTCAAAAAAACAGAGTACAGAACTAACAGAATCAATGCAGTCAGTTACAATACAAAAAAAAAAAAACACATTCAAAACAACACGTACAGAACAAACAGAATTCAATGCAGCTCAGTACATTACAATACTTTCAAAACAAACACAGTACAGAACAACAGTAATCAACGCATTCAGTACAATCAATTCCCCCCCCCCCCCACCGACACAGTCAGAACACACAGAATTCAAACGCCGCTCAGTGCAATACATTTCAAAATAACACAGTCACAGGAACAACAGAATTCAACAAGTCAGTACAATACACTACATTTCAAAACAACACAGTACCGAACACCAGAATCAACGCAGACTCAGTACATACAAAACACATTTCAAAACACACCGTACAGAACAACAGAATTCAACGCAGCCAGTACACTACAAACACTTTTCAAAACAACACAGTATAGAACAAACAGAATTTCAACGCCTCAGTACAATACAATACATTTCAAAAAAACACAGTACGAAACCACAGAATCAAACGCTAGCCAGTACAATACATTTCAAAACGACACAGTTACAGAACAACAGAATTCACGCACCCTCAGTGCAATACAATAATTTCAAAACAAACAGTGCTGAACACAGAATTCAACGCAGCTCAGTACAATACATTTTTCAAAACAACACAGTACAGATCAACAGACTTCATCGCACCTCAGTACAATACAATACATTTCAAAACTCAACACAGTACAGAACAACAGAATTAACGCACCTCAGTACAAAGACATTCAAAAAACAAGTACAGAACAACTGAATTCAAACGCAGTCGTGCAATACAATACATTTCAAAACAACCACAGTGCAGAACAACAGAATTCAACGCAGAATCAGTTACAATACCATTTCAAAAACCAACACCGTGCAGAACAACAGAATTCAACGCAGCCAGTGCAATACATTTCCAACAAACACAGTACAGAACTACCGAATTCAACGCAGCTCAGTGCAATACATTTCAAACAACACAGTACAGAACAACGAATTCAAACGCAGCTCAGTACAATACAATTACATTTCGACACAAAACACAGCACAGTACAACAGAACTCAATGCAGCTCAGTGCAATCCATTCATTTCAAAACAACACATGTACAGAAACAACAGAATTCAAAGCGTCAGTACAATAACATATCAAACAAGCCCAGTACAGGAACAGAATTCAATGCAGACAATAATTAATTTCAAAACAAGACAGTACAGAACAACGAATTCAACGCAGCTCAGTACAATACAATACATTTCAAACAACACAGTACAGAACAACAGAATTCAACAGCAGCTCTGTACAATACAATACATTTCAAAACCAAAACCGTAAGAACAACAGGACTCAATGCAGCTTAGTGCAATACATTACATTTCAAAACAACACCAGTACAGCACACAGAATTCATTGCAGTCCGTACATTACATTTCAAAACAACACAGTACGGAACAACAGCATTCAATGCAGTACAATACATTACATTTCAAACAAACAGTACAGAACAACAGGCTTCAACGCAAGCTCAGTACAATACAATACATTTCAAAACAACCAGTGCAGAACAACAGAATTTCAACGCAGCCAGTGCAATACATTTCAAAATACCACAGACAGAACAAAGAATCATCGCAGCTCAGTGCATTACCACAATTTAAAAACAACACAAGCACAGTACAACAGAATCAATGCAGCTCAGTGCAATAATTACCATTTCAAAACAACCACAGTAAGAACAACAGGAATTCAATGCAGTCATGCAATATATTTCAAAACAACCATCAGTACAGAACAACAGATTTCAAGCAGCTCAGTACTATACAATCCATTTCAAAACAACACAGTACAGAACAACAGCATTCCAACGCAGCTCAGTACAATACATTTCAAAACAAAACACAGTACCGAACAACAGAATTAACGCGCTCAGTTGCAAACAATTTGCCAAAACAACACAGTACAGAAAACAAACAGAATTCAACGCAGCCTCAGTACAATACAATACATTTCGAAACAAACAGCACAGTTACAACAGCATCAATGCAGCTCAGTGCAAAACATCACATTTCAAAACAGCACAGTACAGACACAACAGAAGTTCAATGCAGCTCAGTACAATACATTCAAAACAACACAGATACAGAACAAACAGAATTTCAATGCAGTACAATACAATACATTTCAAACAACAGTACAGAACAACAGAATTCAACGCAGCCTCAGTACAATACAATACATTTCAAAACATCACAGTACAGAAACAACATGAATTCACCGAGCGCAGTATAATACATTTACATTTCAAAAAACACAGTACGAACAACAGAATTCAACGCAGCTCACAGTGCAATACATTTCAAAACCAACACAGTACAGAACAACAGAATTCAAGGCAGTACAATACAATACATTTCAAGCAACACAGTACAGTACAAGATACTGTATTATAGTACAGTAAATTACTACCAGGTCAGTATAGTACAATACATTTCAAAGCAGCACAGAACAGTTACAACATGTTCAACACAGGCACAGGAAGCACAGTACAGTACAGGACGTACAGTCCGTACAGTACAATACATTTCATGCCAAACCGTACATTATAACACAATTCACGCAGCACATTAAAATAAGCAAGAAGAAAAAAGAAACTCCCGAAGGTGTGGGGAGGACCCAGAGAAGCACTGTCTTCACCTGCTTTAGAGCATCCTGTACCACCTTGGAGGCCTGCCGCTGTGTTGACGATGGGCTACATGCACGCACCAGGACATTCCATTGAGATATCAAGGGACGTAATTGCTCACTGATCCGAGGTAAATCTAACAGACTACAGGATGCAACTCATAACAGCTTACTTAAAATAGTATATTACCCATGTATATGGTTGTACCAGCCCGTTTTTCATGACTGCAGAGCCCACGGCAAAAGGACACATTTCACTGACCCAACACAGTACAGTACTACACATTCAATGCAGGGCAATAAATTACAACATGTGTCAGTGCGACAAGTACATTTCACATGCAAACAGCTCAGTACAACATAATATATGCAGCACAAGGTCAAGAGCAAGACGAACAGTCTACCAGTTCATTGCCAACCCCTGTACAGTAAATGTCTGTCAATGCAAACACAATACAGCGGAACATAATTCAACGCAACACCATACAGTGGAACATAATTCCTCGCAAACCAATACAGTGGAAACATAATTCAAGGGCAACCCAATACAGTGAACATAATTCATCACAAACACATACGTGGAACTCATTCATTCGCAACACTATACAGTGGAACATATTATCGCCAACACAATACAGTGGAAATAATTTCATTGCACACAATACAGTGGAACATATTCATGCAAACACAATACGGGAACATAATTATTGCAACACAATACAGTGGAAACCATAATTCAATGCAGCGCAATACAGGTGGAACATAATTCAAGCAGCACTTTACAGTGGACCTACTTCAATGCAACACAACACAGTGGCAACATAATTCTAATGCAGACAATACAGTAGCACATTATTCAATGCAGCACAACAAAATTATACAGGTCAGGAGCACAGACACAGTACAGCAAAGTTCAAAGCAACACAGTTACAGTACAATACGTTTCGATGCAACACAGATACAGACAGCATAATTCAATGCGCACAAAAATTTACAACATGGTACAACGCAGCACAGTACAGTGTGACATAGTGCAACACAGCACAGTACAGTGTGACATTAGTGCAACGCAGCACAGTACAGTGTGACATAGTGCAACACAGCACAGTACAGTGTGACATGTGCAACACGCACAGTACAGTGTAACATAGTGCAACGCGCACAGTACGTCAGCATAGTGCAACGCAGAAACAGTACAGTTTAAATAGTGCAACCAGCACAGTACAGGGTGAATGTGCAACACAGCACTCCCAGTGGAAAATCGTGCAACAGCACAGTACAGTGTGACATAGTGCAACACAGCACAGTACAGTGTGACAAGTGCAACACAGCACAGTACAGTGTGACATAGTGCAACACAGCACAGTACATTTGTACATAGTGCAACACAGCACAGTGCAGTGTAAAAATAGTGAAACACAGCACGTACGTGTGACATAGTGCAAACAGCACAGTACAGTGTGACATAGTGAAAACCAGCACAGTGCAGTGTGAATAGTGCAACACAGCACGGCAGTGGGACATAGTGCAACACACACTGCTTGAATAGTCAACACAGCACAGTGCAGGTGACATAGGCAACACAGCACGTACAGTGTGACTAGGCAACGCGACAGTAAAAATTAATTTGCAACACAGGTCATACATGTAAAAAAGTGCAACACAGACAGTACATGTGACATAGGAAACCAGCACAGTCCCGTGTGACATAGTGCAAGCAGCACGTACAGTGTGACTAGTGCAACGCAGACAGTACAGTGTAAATTTGGCAACACAGCCCCAGTTTGAATGTCACGCCACGTACGTGTACATAGTGCAACGCGCACATACAGTGTAAATGTGAACCCCAGCCAGTACCATGTGACATAGTGCAACGCAGCACAGTACAGTGTGACATGTGCAACGCAGCACAGTACGTGTGCATAGTGCAACGCAGAAACAGTACAGTGTGCATGTGCAACGCAGCACAGTTACACTATGACATAGTGCAACGCAGCACAGTACAGTGTGACTAGTGCAACGCAGCACAGTACAGTGTGACATAGTGCAACGCAGCACAGTACAGTGTGACATAGTGCAACGCGCACAGTACAGTGTGCTGTGCAACGAGCACAGTACAGTGGACATAGTGCAACGCAGCACAGTAACAGTGTAACATAGTGCAACACAGCACGTACAGTGTGACATCGTGCAACACAGCACAGTACAGTGTAACATAGTGCAACACAGCACAGTACAGTACAGCAATTTGAAACCCACAGCACAGTACAGGGTGACATAGTAAAAACACAGCACAGTACAGGGTGACATAGTGCAACACAGCCCAGTACAGTGTAACATAGTGCAACGCAGCACAGTACAGTGTGACATAGTGCAACACAGCACAGTACAGTGTAACATAGTGCAACGCAGCACAGTACAGTGTGACATAGTGCAACGCAGCACAGCACAGTGATTCGTCAATGCATAAAGGGAACGCAATATTTTTCCCTTTGCCGGAAGTGTTTATAGTTTACTTTCGTTTTTCTCCACAAGATGATCACATTTGTTCTTGGCTATAGATACTTTTGTTTTTCTCTACAAGGTGGTTACTTTTGGGTGCTTGGCTATAGATACTTTTGTTTTTTCTCTACAAGTGGTTACATTTGTGCTTCCCTATAGATATTTTCGTTTTTCCCCACAAGATGATTACATTTGTTCTTGGCTATAGATACTTTCGTTTTTCGCTACAAGATAGTTCATGGCGGGAAGTTTTAGATTTGTGGTGAGCAATGTCTGCGAGTCTAATCTCATGATTCTGGAAAAAAATGAACAAGAGATTTCAAAAAATTTTCAAGTTAGCGATATTTACATGTTTCTTTCGAGACTGATCCATGAAATGCACTCGAGGATTTGTTTGTTTGCTTTTTTTTTTGTTTTGCTTTTTTCTTCTTTTTTTTTTTTCTTTTTTTGGTTTTCAAAGCATTTGGGTTGGGGTGGGGTATGCGTTTTTCAGAATTTGGTATTTAAACTGGGAGTAAGACTTCAGACTTCATGGAGTTAAGACTTCAAAGTGTCTAAAACCCGGGTAGACTTTTCTTCTGCCCAAAGCCTCGAGGACCTTTCGTATAAAGTGTTTTGCGTCTGTCTTCTGGAGATTATGTGCGGATTATTTCCCTTTTCTTTCACTTTCAACTCAGCCCTCCCTTCCTCCCTCCCTCCCTCCCTCTCTCTCTCTCCTCTTCTCCTCTCTCTCTCTCTCTCTCTCTCTCTCTCTCTCTCTCTCTTCATTGTTGTCAACTAGTTTTGCTATATGGCACAGGCCTTTTCTTTGTTTCAGAAAAGCTGTACTCTTTTTTACATACACCGTCATGGAGATGCCCAGGATTCTTTTAGAACAAAATACCTTCCCCCCCCCCCCCCCCTCCCCGTCGCCTAGAAAATTATGCCTGTGATATCCTTCAATTTTGTCATTAACCTTTGACACTATCTTTTTCTGGTGCCTTTCCTTAAATCTCGTCCAGGGGGTGTGTGTGGGGTGTGTGTGTGTGTGTGTGTGTGTGTTTTTGTGTGTGTGTGTGTGTGTGTGTGTGTGTTTTGTGTGTGTGTGGTGTGGGTGTGTGTGTGGTGTGTGTGGTTGTGTGTGTGTGTGCGCGTGTGGGTGTGCGGGGCGGGGTGTGCGTGTGTGTGTGCTTGTGCGTGCGTGCGTGCCTGCGTGTGGTGGTGTGTGTGTGTGGCAAATTTTGCCCATTCATCTATCTTTGTTCTATAATACTTTTTTTTTCTATCTTTAAAATGCATCAATTCTATCAGGTTATTTGCTGTCATCAAGCTGGATTTTACTGTTTGGGAAAGAACTCTGTCCATTCTGCAGTGCTGTTTGTGGCATTTGTGTCCACAGAAAATTAAACTTTTCTTGCCTCGATGTACACTGTGGGAAATAAGCGGTACGGCCGGTCCTATCGGCGCAGTCTGTTGACAGTTTCAGCCACCATGTCATCCCAAATTTTAAGTCCAGGTGTTACTCTGGGTTTTTCTATCTTTTTTTTATGGGACAGGAGGGGGTTAAAAAAAACAACAACAACTGTTGTGACAGACACAGATGGACAATGTGTCGTCAGCTGTGCAAAACTGACAGCAAAAGTGAAACCTCTGGGTGTGATTCAAGGGAGAGGTTTGAACCCGTGTGGGTCTTCGTTGCAG